>JAQPPZ010000932.1:4285000-4655758 GCA_028583015.1 Wollemia nobilis
CAACCCTTTCGCCATAATGATAAACAAATAAGGAGATAAAGGATCTCCTTGCCGAAATCCCATTGAGGCCTCAAATAGCTCTGATGGCTCATTATTAACAAGAACATAGAATGAGGAAGAAGAAACACAGCTCATCACCCATCTAATCCATTCCTCCTCAAATCTAAAAGCAGCAAGAACTTTCTAAAGAAAGGACCATCTGACCCGATCATAGGCTTTGGCCATGTCCAACTTAATGAACATAGTTTTCTCCTTAGAATTTTGCATCGAGTGAATAGCTTCTGTAGCAATAACAACCTCAACAAGATTTTTTGACCAGTAACAAACCCTCCTTGCTCCTCGGAGATGATTTTGCTCAACCATATCTTCAACCTCTCAGAAATAATTTTTGTGATGATCTTATACACAACATTGCAAAGAGCAATAGGCCTAAACATATCCAAGGAATTTGCTCCTTCTTTTTTGGGTATAAGCACCACAAAGGTAGCATTTAGGGCCCTTAGCATATGTTTGTTCTTTTGGGACTCATGGACCACCTCCAAAAGATCAAATTTTATTAAATCCCAAAACTCCTGATAAAACTCAATCGGGAATCCATTTGGGCCTGGGGCTTTTTCTTTTTCATCTTGAATACAACATTTTCCAACTCCTCAAGGGAAATTGGACCCATCAAGTGTTCATTCATCTCTTTAGAAACAATTGTTGGAATACATTTTAGAATAAGCTTTTCATTCTCATAATCTGATAGGGAGTCCTCCTTGAAGAGAGAGGAAAAATACCTCTTAGTCTCTTCTAAAATATCCCTGAAAGAAGAGAGTAGGGCACCCTAATAATTCACAAGAGAGGTAATCAGGTTACCATTACAACGAGCCTTAACTGAGTTATAAAAGAAGGTTGTGTTCCTATCCCCTTCCTGAAGCAAATCTACTCAAACTTTTGGTTTCTAAAAATTTTCTTCCCTCAGTTCCCATTCAACAAGGTCTTTCGTAGCCTCAGATTCCTCAATAAGAAGCTCCTTCGTGAATCCCTGATCTCTAATATTCCTTGAAGCTTCTTCTATCCTCCTAAGAGCTGCCAGCTTAGCCAAGGAAAGGTTCCCAAAATTTATTCTATTCCATCTCTTCAATTTATGTTTTAAAAATTGTAGTTGTTTCATAAAGGAATACATAGCGGTGCCATGAGGAGGTTTGCCAGTGGTCCACCAGCCTCGCATGAAATCATGAAGCTTAGGATCACGAAGCCACATAAGTTAAAACTTAAAGGAGGGATTCTTTTTTAGCCCTAACTCCAAAGCAGAGAGTTTGATAGGACAATGATCAGATCCCCTACCCTCCAGAATCACAGAACTAGCACTTTTGTTATTACCCATCCAATAACTGGATATCAAAAACCTATCTAGTCTCTCTGAGATGGAAGCTTCCCGACACCTTCTGTTGTGCCAAGTAAAGATCCCATTATCTGGATTTATGTCAACCAAGTTTAGGGTCTGGATATGAGCACTGAAGACAGAATAAAAAGGCTCGAGACAGTCCACCCCACCACATTTTTCCTTTAGAAAAGTGATAGAGTTGAAGTCTCCAGCCAAAATCCATGGTTATAGGAGAACCAGACTTCTCACAAAGCAAATGTGCCCCCAAAAATTCACTTTACCATTGTAATCAATAGGAGCATACACATTTGTAAGTAGGATGGTTTCACCAGATTCATTATCATGCCCGACCATAAAAATAGACCATCTGTTGGAAATCCAAGTAAGAGGAGATATCTTAACAAGATCTCATAAACAAGCGATGCCACCAGCATATCCACATGCACCAATACACTGGCATTGCCCCCTTATCCACAACTTGGGAGTAATATTGAACATACTATCAATATCCAATTTAGTCTCTTGAATAAACACCACATCCGAAGAATGCACACGAACCAAATCATGAACAATTTTTTGTCTGGGGATGTTGTTCAACCCCCTTACATTCCATGAGAGGATAATCATTTTTGGGGGTTATAAAAATGGGAGTCCAATGTTCTCACAAATCCTGAATCCACCAAAGTCTCCCCCATTAACTTAATTTTATCCTGGTCCTTCTTTCGACCCACCTTCATATTCTTATCCGAAAAACTTTTTTTAATTATTTTCTTCTGCAATACCAACACCATAGGAGTTTTGCATTCCAAGGATGACTGCATCAATGCCTGAGTAGGATAGGGCATAACTAAATCTATACCACTTTCCAAAATAGTTTCCCTTATAGGGCTAGACCCAACCATGTCCCCTATACTCAGATCCAAAGCTCTTTGTTCTTCATTTAAACCCCCTAGATCCGATTCCTTAAGTTCCCCCTCAAGAAGAGACATCTGATTCGGCCTTTTTATATTTGCATTAGGTAGAGACATTTCAGGTATCTCCATGCACTGATCAAGATCATCTAATATTTCAAAATGGTTGAGTGGAGCATCTGGCTGGCTATCCTTAGGATCTTTGTTTGCCCTTCGTCCTATGTTTTAATATTTTACCGAAACAAATCCTTCCTTATCCCGTTCCCCTTCCTTTATCGGGGCTTTTCCTTTATCCAAAATTTGTACAGATCGAGAGGTCCCAGGATTTGAAGCCATAGGCGGGACAAAATTAGGACATTTTCTTTGCAGGTGGCCATATTCACGACAAATCCGTTAAAAAAATGGAAGAGCTTCATAGTCATGTTTTTGAACCCATGTAGTTGATCTAAATTGTATTTCAATAGAATCTAGAATAGGATTATTTAAGTCAATTTCAACATAAATACAAGCAACAGATATTACCTTTTTATCCATTGTTTGTTGTGACGATCCAACTGGCTTCCCAAGCAGAAGGGCAATCTTATCCAAGATATCAGTTCTCCAGAATTCCAATGGGAGCCATGGAAGCCGAACCCATACTGGAACCCACGACGATCGCTCCTCTGATGGGTTGAAACCCACATGCTAGGGTTTAAGAAAGAGTCCCATTTGGTTATAGAAATAAGGACCCCCTTTAAATGCTTTGTTACAATCTGCAATACAAGAGAAAACCACCATAAAATAGTTGTTCGCACTCAGCATCATCTCCATATCGCCTTCAGGATTCCAAGTCTTCCTGAACCAAACCTCCACAAAGGGGAGATAAATTTAGATGCCCAAAAATTTACCAATAAGGGCATGTTTGGTTAGGTACTCCACATATTTCACCACCGAGTCTGGTTGAACCACTAGAACTGGCCTGGCTTCACATCGTTCCAAACATCCATTGTTCTTTAACAAGCGATTCTCGACATGTACTAGAAAATCTTGTTCCTTCCAGTAATTTTTAAATGAAAAAACATCACGAGCATGCGCTCTCTATGCCAGACCCGATGCCATCACGATATTCTTCTTCCATTGTTCTTTTTTCCAAAGCTCTTTTTCTTTAGTTTCATAGGCATTTTAGGTGAACTATATGTAATTGTGGTAGACAACTATAAATGTCATTTGGTCGTGTGTCAGGAGTATTTTTCTTGTCAGAGATTGCTTCTTGTCTCTTAGAGTATGTTTCATAGGCAGTGTAGAAGAACTATCTGCAACTATGGTCGATAAGTATCCATGTCATGCTATGTGTTAGGAGCATTTTCTTGTCATACTACTTCTTATCAGACTGCTTCTTGTCTTTCAGATGTCATTCTACAAGGTAGCGTAGGTTCGTCTTGAGGGATGTATGTTATTTTCCTTTAATATCATATACATTTCTTAAAATCTGAAGATTTTTTCTTTATAGATACAATGTCACCTATTGAAGATGGAAATAAGGGAGGCCAATATTCTTTTAAAAAGACAATTTTAAAATATTTTACACAAATATCAAAATGCAGTGAGACATCAATCTCTACAGATTCTGCACAACATTCAGGTACAAACACCTTTTACCATCAAATTTTTAATATTTTTGTTATTATTAAATATAAAGCCTTTCTTTATTAATAGATAAATTATTGCCTACTTATATACCTCTTTTTAAATGCTTGTTAAAACTGTATTCTGTTAATTCTTTAAAATAGTGCCTTTTTACTTCAAAAAATGATAGATAACACCAAACATTGAATGCAGTAAACATTATCGACCTTGATGTGCGTTCACTCAAAGATATTCCAACAGATGAGATGGGACCACATGATAATTTTCCTAATAACGACATTCAAAAACCACTTCAAGATATTTTAAATTCAAACACATCAACCGAAAAAGAAAATGATAGTACAATTAAAATGCAGACCTCTGGGGAATCTTGTAATCAAAAATCTAAACGTCAAAAGATAAGTGAATGGACTATTGGAAGGGATTTTAAAAATGAATTGGCACGATTATACCACTTTATCGAGCGAGATGAGAAACATAATGTGTAAATGCATTATTTGTACATGGAAGTTGGGAAAGGATCATTTATTGCAAAATAAGAAAGACACAATAGAAAAACATTATGGAAAAGTTTACATCAAAGAAATACGAAGTGATGGAACAATTAATAGATTTCATAGGTGGAAGGATGCATCGGAATGTGTGCATGTGAGATATGCACTTGAATATGAAAAAGCAATGAAACAACAACAAACTCTCATTGAGAAGGGTGGAACAATTGAGACACAATTTCAAAAAATTAATAAGACTGTATTAGCCTCAAAGAAATTACAGTTTGCTATTGTATACAGTATTCTAAAAAAAGATCGATCCATGTCTGATTTTTCTAATTTTAAGGAAATACTTCAACTAGCCGATGTAAAAAACCTTACCAGTTCACATTGGTCAGATCGAAGTGGTTGGGAAATGGTAAAATGTATATCACTAGTTGAGAAGGAAGACTTGAGAGAATGTGAAACAAGCCAAATTTATTTCACTTTCCATTGATGAGGTAATAGTTTTTGACAACACATCTTGGATTTGCATACATGTTTACACATTAAAAAATCATTTGAGACAACCTCATTTACTAGAACTACATAAGATGATGGAAAATTGTAATGCAAAAAACATTTATAATGTTGTTGTAACCAGTTTAAAGGATATTGCCAGAGTGGCTGAAAAGGAAATTGCCACAAAGTTAATTTGTGTTGGAGTTGATGGTGCGGCTACAATGCAAGAACAAGGGAATGGTCTTTGTGTTAGGCTTCAGACATCAATTGCCCCATAGGTGATTCTTATTCATTGCATGGCTCATCAAATGAATCTTGCATACAAAATTGTGAGCAATTTTGGTAATGTAACCAGAGTGGAAGAACTTATCCGTGAAATACACTCATACTTTTCATGCAGTCCAAAAAGGTTTGCAGAGTTTCAACAGTTTTATCTAGGTGTAACTGAAGGCATAAAATGTTAAAAGTTGTGGAAACCAGGTAGATTTCACTATTTCTTCCTACAAAAAGGGTATTTTCATAATATCAATCCTTGGTTGGGTTTATGTATGCACATCGTAGGGATGTTGACAAGGCAAAATATTTGCTTTTTTGTATGATTGACTTGGAAACACTTCTGACATTATGTGGTATTATTCCATTGTTACAAGAAATGAATTCTTTGATTAAAATTGCACAGGAAAGGGTAATTTATATTATCGATTTCATGAGGATAAGAAAACAAATATGTATGATTATTGACAAGATTTATTTATCCGGAAAACATTTTGAGGATTCCAAGTTTTTTTTTTTTTTTAAGCGAAAAACCCCTTGCGGGACCACCTTGGTCTGAGAGACCATGAACAGGGGGTTCTATACCGTCAAAGTCACCCGGGAGTCACACCCAGCCCTGCTCGCACCAACATTATCAATTGGATTTTGGGTACCCAATTTAGCTTTTTGGTAGGGTGGAGATTTGAACCTGGGACCTCCCTTGGAGGATTGCCCTCTCCTCTCCAACTCACCTACAACACCGGGTTTGAGGATTCCAAGTTTGATAGTTGGAATACGTTAGTTAATTTCAATGATCCGAACAACTTTTTAAAGTTCAACATCAATGATAATATTTGTATTGCTATCCATGGAAAGATAATTCTTGTATATAGTTATGAAAAACGATTAGATACACTAACAGATGATGTTGAACAAATGCTCGTTACATATTTCAGATTCAATGAGGTTTTGGATAACACTAAGAATAAATTGAAAAGAATTGCAAATACATTAACAAGTGAAATAAGAGATCATTTTAAGAGATATGAGACACTTGAGGCCATGGTTGTTGTTAATCCCATCTTCTAGAATCCTTGTGGTGACCATAGTAGTAGAAGTGAGTTGTTTGTAAAATATATGGGTAATATTATGACACATTTCTCTAAAAGTATGGAAATAAATGATATTGAAATCAATGGTATTCTAAACAAATATCTTCTAAGACAATAATCAACCAATTTTGGAATAACAATGGATAATCAAATTGCACATTTCAAAAATCCACATGACATTGGTTCAATCACGCATTTCTAGCAAAAATTGTATCGAAGTAGTGTCTTACAAGAAAATATGAGTGAATACTTTATTTTATATGAATTATGCCAGACAATGATTTTGGGATCTATTGAAGACAAAAGGGTTTTAAGTGCATTATATTTTTTAAATCAAAAGTTCATAATAGGTTGGAAAAAATTTGGAAAATTTTTTGAGAATGTATGTGTCATCGTACGAGGTGGGTAAGTTTCCCTATGAGAGAGCGTTGACATATTGGAAGTCCCTAGCAGAAAGGAGAGGTCTCACTAATATTGTTGGTAATGATGAAACTAATTTAGCTTGGAGTGATGATGATATTATGGAAACACAAAATTCACAAATGATTCTTGGTTGTTTTGGAGAAGTTGATAAAGCTTTGTAGTAACTTCCAGAAATATAAAAATTGTAATGATTATATGACAAATTCATATAATCTATGATTTTCTAGATTTGAAATCATTTGTAAAATTTTAGTGTTTTGAATAAATTCATATTATCAATGGTTTTTCGTATTTGATATCATTTGTAAATGTCAATGATTTGAAAAAAATTATATTATCAATGATTTTTTGTATTTTATTAGTTGTAAAATTTTAGTGATTTGAAAAAAATCATATAATCATTCTATTTTCAATGATTATGCATGTTTGCTTTTTAATGATATGGACTATCTATGTTTTCAAAATTTATGATTTATGCTATAGCTTTGAGTAAGCTGAAAATTTAAAAACCATGTATACGTAATGATGCTATGTTATTGAATTAATTGTATATGTTGACAAAAGATAGTTACTTTTAATTTGAATTTAAATGTATGTCTGTATGTATCATTAGTATGTATGATATGACTCTAGAAGTGTTATTAACTTTCTATGTTGATAAAATTTTATGATTAATGCTTTGTCATTGAGTAAACCTTGCATGCATACATAACTAGTAAAAATTTCTCTACATATGTATGAAAAATGCATTTAGTATATTACTCTAGATATGGAAAATGAAAATTTAAACTCATTCATAGATATATCCATCGTAAACTCACTTTGAAATATAAAAACAATATAGCATAATACAAATGACCATACTCATTTTTATACAACAACTATAATGACTATGAATGCACTCAAAATTGAAACCCATGCATAGATATATCCTTCGTAAACTCACTTTGAAATATAAAAATAATATAGCATAATACAAAAGACCATACACATTTTTATACAACAACTAGAATGACTATGAATGCACTGAAAATTGAAACCCATGCATAGATATACAACAAGTCTGACAAGGAATAATTCGCAACATGCCCAAAGAAATTTATTTTTAACAGCTGGTACAGTCAAACCCCTTCTGGACTTGGTGGTCGTAACTGCAAAAAAAAAATTAGTTGTTGTACAATAGTGACTAGAATTTAAATTCAATTAAATAAAAAAATAGTTATACCTTGAAAAGATTTCGGTTGCACATTGAATTTGATCTCCAGGTAGAGTTTATCTTCATCAATTAATATGTATTTGGAAGTGATAGGCTCACAACCAGCATGGGGAAATGCTATCAATATGGCGATATTAGAGGCTATGAAAGAAAGAACGATGTTTTTATTATCGATGACAAGATTTACCTTACCTGAATAAATATTATAACCTGCAATGATCTTCTCCAGAATTTTATTTTTCGTGTCAAACTACAGTATTGAAACTAGACCCCAAAGACCAGAGTTCGTGACCCATGCATGTCATAACCCAGTGTTGATAAAATTTTAGAAATTAGGGGGCAAACCAGATTTTTAAAATTAATTTTAAACATTCTAATACTGACAAAGGACGCCATAGGGTTATTTCATTGTGTACGAGGGTATGGATCAGAAGATACAGTGGATGGTATGCGATACTTGATGAAAAAGGGTTCAAACGAGAGGAAAAGAGTTAAAAATTACTTAAAACTTAAGGTAAAAGGTTAAAAAATAAGATAAAACTAGAGGAAGAGGGTTAAAAATAGGAGAAAATTGGTTAAAACTACGATAGAAAAGGTAAAAAAATGATTGTTTATCCCTTTATATAGACTTTTTTGCATGAAATAAGCTCATGGATGGGTGACACATGGCATATTCATACAATCATTTCATGGATGGTTGACACGTGGTACAAATGCACCACTGCAACCGATTGGGTACTCGACACTGTTGCAGGCCATTGACATACTTGCAACTTATCGGTATTCCTATAATCGATCATCATGCCTGCACCCGATTGGTATTTTTGCATCCGATTGTCATGCCTGCATTCGATTAGTATTATTGCATCTGATCATCATGCCTGCAACTGATTGACATTCCTATAACCGATTGACATTCCTGCAACCAATCGTCTGATCGTCATGTCTGCACTCGATCGACATTCCTGTAACCAATCATCATATATGCAATCAATCATCATATATACAATCGATTACATTCCTACAACCAATCATCATATATGCAGTCGATAATCATACCTGCAATCGATCGACTAGTCTATAGCCGATCATCATGTCTATAGTCAATTATCATTCCTACAACCAATTAGCATTCCTGTAACTGATCATCATGCCTACAACCGATCGGTATACCTGCAACCTATCATCATGCCTACAATAAATCATCATAAATGCAACCGATCATCATGTCTATAGTTGATCATCATGCCTGCAACCGATCGTCATGCCTAAAACCGATTGATATTCCTGCAATTGATCATCATACTTGCACCCGATTGGTATATCTGCAATCGAGCGTCATTTCTGCAGTCGATCATCATACATGTCTTATATCGATCATCATAAAGCATAAAGTCTAAAAAAATTCATGTCAACCTAAAGCTTTTAAGTTTACCGTACATTTTTAGATTTTGCAAACCGATATTCATAGCCCCCAACACAGAAAAATTTGCCATTGTTTGAATTTTTTTGGAGATAAATAAATACAATTTGCCATGTATACTTCTACATAATTCACCAGGATTATGAGACAATTCGTATTGATTTTATAAATATATTTAAGGTCTGACCCCTTATGCATAACCCTGAACTCAAGCTACAAAATAAAACCTTAAGGAAAAGGAGTTTGAAGAATAGAAGAGACTTAGTTAGCAACAACAATGATTCTAGGAGGCACCCTAGCCACTAGATCTTCTACTAAAGGGAGGAAATCTAATAAAGAGGTAAGAATAAAATAAGCAAATATAGATATTCAAAAGAAAGTACAAACAACCTTAGACTTCAGAAAGACTAAGAAGCCACTTAAGAAATGAAGGTTCTATAAAGGAATGGAAGGGGATTGGATAGTCCCCTAAAAAAACTATGTAAGTGAATTAATAGCTCACAAAATCCAATGGTTATTTACATTTATAAAACTAAATTGATAGAGCAGTTAGAAAGAATAGAATAGAAAATTATATGGATATCCTTAGACCTAGAAACAATAGATTCGTCAGGTGCCTCAAGGGGGATTCTTCTTGCATGGGATCCATAGGCCTTAATAAAACAAGACACTCAAATTGGATAAAAACTTATTTCTCCTCTCTATAGGTACTGACTTGGACCATAGTCAATTTTTATGGATCAATTAACTTAGTCTTAAAACAAGAGGCTTGGAAAATTCTTTAGCACTATATTCGTCAGGAAAGACCCTCAAATTTAATTATATCAAGGGACTTGAATGTGACTATAGCCAAATTGGAGAAAAATGAAGGCATTTCCTCAAAAGAACCTTCTAAGGACCTAATTATGCAAATTATAACTAAGTAGAAACTTCGTGACATAATCCCCAAAAAGAAAAATTACATGGATAAGAGTTGGGGTTAAATTCATTGTAGAAATATTAGATGGATTCTTGAAACAATAAGATATACTATTCAGGTATGCACTTGTATCAAGTGGCATAATTCAAAGTTTGATCTTAGATCATAATCCTATCTATTTGTATATGGATGATAGTGCTTTTGGTAAAAGGAAGATTCCTTTCAAATACAATCTAGAATGGATGGAGCATGAGGAATTTGCACGTTTAGTAGAAAGTACATGAAAGTAGTATGTATATGCAAATAGTTCCCAAGAGGTAAGGAAAATGAAGATTTTCAATCTCAAGAAAGCCATTAGGGAATGGATTGGCAATAATACTAAAGTTCAAAATAGGTCAAGCATATTGCTACAACAGATAGAGGAAGCAAAGTAAGATATAGATGATTAGCCTCCAACCCTTTAATAGGAAGAGATAATACTTTGGTTGAACTAAGAAATAGATCAATCTTTTAGATAATAAGAGACACAGTGGAGGCTTCAATCAAGAATGATCTAGCTCAATAAAAGAGATAGAAACACAAATTACTTTTAGTTAAAAATAATGCAACATTACCAATGAAATATAATTAGAGAAATTTGTAATGATCCCAATATAGCCTTGTCAGCTAAATATTTTTATCTCCATTTGATTTAATTAGTTGGCTCTTGAGAAGTAGGTTAGGTCATCATTGATTTCATTTATAAATAGGAGGAATGTTTTATTAGTTTTTCATCATTGAAGAATAAATTGAATTTGCATATAGACGCAAGAGACTTCACCCTCTCAAAGTGGCTATGAGACTTTTCCCTCTCGAAGTGGTTGTGGATTTTTTGGATTGGTTTCATCATTGATCTGATTTAGTTTATGTTGTTATCACTGGTTGAGTTATATATATTGCATGTTGATATCTACATCCATTTTGTTGTATGTTGTTATTTATATTATGGTATTAAATTTGGTGGCAATTTATTATATTATTAGTGCTTGGTTTTTTATAAGTGGTATCAGAGCACGATACTGGAGCTTCCAAAAAAAATTGGTGCAAAGAAGATTTGGTTCACCATCTGGAATAGTGCATTACAGAAGGTTTACATGCATCATCTTATTACATGACAATTGTGGATGTTTACAGCATATGCTGGCGATAGGTCTTTGTCCACGAGCTGGTGTTAGCTCGATGCTCCGTGACCAAGCACCAATTGTCCTTGGATGCATCTCTTTCAATATCAGGTAGAGATCATTGCTCGCAGGGATCTTCGAAGAAACGATTGTAGCACAAGAGTTGTAAATTTTGCCAACCCCAAATTCCACTAGTTTGGAATTTAATTGAGAAAATTTAAAAGTTGTAGAAGATCGCAGCACAGACAAAATTGCATAAGATCGCACATCGAGTTGCAGAAGATAGCAGTGTAGATGGAATTTAACAGAGAAAAAAATTAAACCAAACACCTAATATTTTAAAAAATTAGCTAATTTATGCATAAAGAAAAACCCTAAAACATTCTCTTTCAATTAGTTGCAGATGCATGGAAAATTTTTTACTGCTTCTAGGCAAATTTTGGTGAGACACATGGTGAACTTTTTACTGCTTCCAGGTGAATTTTGGTGAGGTATGCTGAGTTTTCACCATTTTTCAATGGTCTTTTGGTGTTTTCATCGACCCTCCTTGTTTTTGGTAGAAAGTCATAGTTTTTTGGAGTAATTTAAATAAATTCAATGATATTCGATGTTTCTAGGCAACGTTGGCAAATTTTTGACCACTACAAATTGTTTACGATCATCTCGTGTGATTTTTATTGCTAAATAGTTGAATTTTCAAACCTTGAATAGTTTTTTATGATAACAGTAGTTCTTGATGATAAAAAAATAGTTTCAGGTGAAGGACAATGGTTTTTTATGAGAATTTCGATGGGTTTTTTTTGGGTTGTGGAAATATAATCCCACATTGGCCCTATAGAGACCAAAGTGGAATTTAAAAGCACCAATAGGAACTAAGTTTGTTGTGACCACATTATGGTGGTCAACCTATCCCGTGCTCATGCATGGGAGCGCTCAGTGATGGGGTGGCTTGGTATTCAAGGCCGACTCTAGGTGATTGTGGAACATTGACTATTGAATTTCGTTGAATTTTGCTGGCTGTTGAATTTTATTGGAAATATGAGCAAGTTTTGTTGTCATTGATGTCAAGAGGATGATGACCAAGTTTCATTGTCATCCATGCATTCATGTCAAAAGGTTTATGTCCAAGTTTTAGTATCATTAATGTCTTCCAGTGGTGTTTCCAAAAAGGCAAAGAAGCAGGTTTAATGGAAATAATAATATTATAATATATAATATTATAATATTTTGGGTTACAAGTTGGTTTGAAGAAAAATGAAGGCCAAGGAGTTATAAAATTATAATTCCTCCACAAGACCCATGTGGCAGATTTTAAATTCTAAGGTTTAAATTATTTAAATTTAAATATTTTAACCATAAGGTTAAAATTTAAATTTAAATCAATTAAGGCACCAAAGTTTAATTTAAATTTGAATTTCAAGGATCACCAACATTTTGAATATATGGCACATGATATATAAAGGGAGCAAGTTTTAATTTTAAAAATTATCCATGCCAATATCGTTTGCCCAAAGGAAATCGTGCGTTGTGTTGGAGAGGAAAGGATTCACATGTGCTTAAAGGCTTAAGAGGGCAGACAAAGGAATAAAGGCAAGTGGGAGCACCAACGTATGTCCAAAGCACTAGGTAGCGCAGTTGGAAGCCAAGAGTTGTGCTAAGTCATTCGTAGGTGCAAGGTCGTGAGTTCGATCCATGTGGTCATCGTTTTTGCAAAGGGAGAAATTCGTTTTGGTTTGTGTTGTCGGAGAAGGACGAAAAGGGAAGTCATGTGCCCTTTCTATTATATGAGGGTATGTAGGCCAGTTGGTGGGTGCGCTTTGTACGGAGGCACTTGGAGAACCGAGATCGAGTGTTCAAAAATTGCCAAATGTTTTTGTTGGTTTATTAAAAAGGTATGCGCTCACATTATTATTTGCCAAGGTTGTGTTAATCCGAAAATTGCATGGTGTGGAAATTTTTTTTTTTAATTTGCCCAAGGTTTTATTGAATCGAAAATTGCATAGTTAAAAAATTAAAAGGTGTTTATGAGTTATTAAGGGAGATAAAAGGGAAAATAAAATTAAAATATTTTGTTTTAATTTTGGTGGTTAGTTTTTATAAAATAGGAGTGATAAGGTATGCAAGGAATGTTATATGTTATATGTTGAAATAAAGCCACTTTGTGATAATTGTTTTGAGAGGAGAAATAAGGTATAGTTGAGATTTAATACCTTGGTATGGTGAAATATTTTTGAAGGAAATAATTGAGGATAGATTTTTGATATCTAACCATTGAGATTGTCAAAGAGGTTGATTGTGATTGAGAAAGGTTTTGAGGTCAAATCTTCTTCAAAATAAAAGGTATGGGCATATCATCCTTGTGAGTGAAATATTGTTGGAGTGAAAAGGTTTGTTTTATAAGTATTGTTGAGTAAGTTTTCATATATATGATTGGTGAATGGTTGTGAGATCAATTGAGTGTAAAATTGAGAACTATCTTGAACTAGGGTTTGTAAAAGAACATGAGTATCATTGTTATGTGATATTGTTGGAAATATTTCAGTAAGCTTTCATGTGCTTGATTAGGGTTTTAAAATATCATGATTATCATTGTTATGTGAATTTGGAATCATATTGAGTCAAGGGTTGAGTTTCATAGTGTGAGTTGTTGGAAGTAAAGTGAAGCACTTGGTTAGGGTTTGTAAGCAAGTTGTATTTCATTGAGTGGATGGTTGAGTGAAGTTGATTGATTGAAAGCATTGGAGTGATAGTTCAAGTTTTGTGAAACAAATTGTTCTTTATTTTTGAATTGATTTGAAAGTGAGTTTGAAAGTTATTGAGTGATTTGTGAGTGTGAAACATATTGAGTCTCTTACCATTCTCTATATCTTTCTATGATTAAAAAATATTATGCGTGAAACTTGTTTGGGTGATTGAAGAGGTTTCTAAAATGATTGAGTTGAGTTGTGTATGCAAGTTTTACAATTGATTTGAATAATCTTTTGTGAAAGCTAGTGGGTAGGTTTGAGTAAGTCCTAGAGGGGACTTATGGACAAAGTTGAGTAAGCTTTTGTGAAATCTTAAGGATAGATTTGTGTGAGCTTTTGTGGAATCTTACAATCAAATTTGAGGTAAGTCTTGGTGAAGACTTGTTGAGCAGATTGGACAAGTTCTAGTGAGGACTTGTTGAGTAGATTTGAGGTAAGTCTTGGTGAAGACTTGTTGAGCAGATTGGACAAGTTCTAGAGAGGACTTGTTGGACATATTTGAGGTAAGTCTTGGTGAAGACTTGTTGAGAAGATTGGACAAGTTCTAGTGAGGACTTGTTGAGCAAATTAGAGATAAGTCTTGGTGAAGACTTGATAGCAGATTGATCAAGTTCTTGAGAGGACTTATGGATAGATTTGAGGCAAGTCTTTGTGAATACTTGAGAGTAGAGTTGATTGATTGATTTTCTCAAGCTTTGAGTTAAGGCTTGGAGCAGATCTAGCAGAGTTGATTTGTGATTGAGTCAAGCTTTGTGTTAAGGCTTGAGGATAGATTTGAGATAGAGATTGAGCAGATTTGTGCTAGACTGAAGGACAATGTTTAGTACATATTTGAGACAAGATATTGAGTATATTTGTGCTAGATCGAAGGACAATGTTTAGTGCATATTTGAGACAGAGATTGAGTAGATTTGTGCTAGACCAAATGATAGTTTTTAGTGCAGATTTGAGATAGATATTGAGCAGATTTATGCTAGATAGAAGGACAATTTTTAGTGTATATTTGAGACAGATATTGAGCAGATTTGTGCTAGACCGAAGGACAATGTTTAGTACAGATTTGAGCAAAGCTGAGAGTAATCTTTGGAGGTGATAGAGTAGAGGATAGTAGTCTCTAGTGGATAGAGATCCATTAGCTAGGATAGTGAGGATATAGGTCTTCTAAGTGAGGATAGAGTCTTCTGTGAAGAGAGATCCACAAGCCAGAGCAGTGGAGGTAGTAAGTCTTCTAAGAGGATCACCAGCCATATCATAGGATAAGGAGTTATCCTATGGATAGATATCCATGAATCAACAAAGGGGAAAGAGTTCTCTTGTGGATATGTTTCCATGAACTTGATTAGGGGATTGGTATCTCATTTAGAAAAATATCCTTAAATATTGTAATAGGGAAGGATTCCCAAGAGATTTGTTGAGAAAATTTTAGTGAAATATTTTCTCTGTGGACGTAGCCCGCGTTGGGTGAACCACGTTAAATTGGTGTCTCTATTATGTGTGATGATTTGTGCATTTCTTTGGTTACTGCTATTAATATTTCCATTGATAATATTAGATAATATTGTTTGGGAAAGAAAGGAAAAAAATGATCTTATACTATTCACCCCCTCTCAGTATAAGCTTGTGTTCTTCAATTGGTATTAGAGCGGGTTCCTTCAAAAGAGTTTAACAGCTTGAAGAAAAATCTCACGAGAATATAGATG
Organism: Wollemia nobilis; assembly: GCA_028583015.1. Classification (NCBI taxonomy): domain Eukaryota; kingdom Viridiplantae; phylum Streptophyta; class Pinopsida; order Araucariales; family Araucariaceae; genus Wollemia; species Wollemia nobilis. The sequence goes on from JAQPPZ010000932.1 coordinate 4,300,851, forward strand.
GATTATTAGAATGGATCTTTAGATAATTCGGCACCATTGTTCGATGGTAACAATTATGCACTTTGGAGTATGAGAATGAAGATTCACCTAATGACACTTAGAAATGAAATATGGGAAGTAGTTGAGAATGGATACACACAACCAGCTACTCCACCTATAGATAAATATGGTAAGCTTCTACATATGAATAATTCAAATGCAATGAATAGAATTTTAAATGGTTTGCATGAAATAGAGTTTATAAAATTTATGCATTGCACATTAGCAAATGAAATTTGGGATAAGTTGAAAGTTATATATGAGGGAGAAAAAATGGTCAAAAGGGTAAAGTTGCAAAATTACAAGATAACATTTGAAGACCTAAAGATGAAGGATGAGGAAAACATTACTGCATACCTACTTCATGTGGATGAAGTTGTTAACTCCATGCAAGGACTTAGGCTTAAATTTGAAGAAACAGATGTTTGTGATAATATTTTAAGGTCACTCCCAAAAAGGTATAGTGAAAATATTTCAGCTATAGAAGATTCAAAATATATTGAACTTTTGACAAGGGATGAGTTACATGGAATTCTCACAAATTTTTAAATGATAATAAAAGAGGAACTTATTCCCCAGAAGGAATCATCCTTCAAAGTTACAAAGAAGACAAAGGATAAGAAGTCATATTCAAGCAATGAGTTATCTAGTGATGAAGAAGCAAATTATGGTAGAAGGAACAAGGACTCAAGAAAGTATAAAGGTACAAAATTAGTTAGATATTTTAATTGTGGTATATATGGTCACTATGCAATTGATTGTCCAGAAGCTAAAAATACTAGTGAAGATGAGAAACAGGATCATAAGAATAGGGAAATAGGAAAACATAGGTACCAAAAGAAAAATAGGGATGGATAAGGTAAGCAAGGAAATAAGTTTTTCCAAAGGCATAAGAAGAGTTTTTATGCAAACAAGGCAGGTAAGATTTCTAGTGATAGTGATGAAAGGTCCTGAGATAATGAAGAAGAGAAAATTATATTTTTGGTAGAAGAAAAATATGTTAAGAAAAAGGTAAAAAGAGCACCAATAATTCTCAAGTTGTTTAGGTGTGGTAACTTTGGTCATCTTGAAGATATTTCTACAAGGAATGAATTCAATTTTAGTGAAGATGAATATGAAGATGCTAGTGAAGGTCTAGAAGAAGAAATTCTTCTTATGGAAATAGAATAAGAAGGAAGTGCTTCTAGTAAAAATGAATCAGAAAAGAATAAAGATGATTTTGAAAATAAAATAATAGAGGAAGGAGAAGTTGATCTTGAGGTTGAGCTTATTTCTTACCTTGATGCATTAAGGAATGTAAGAAAGTAGAACTCAAAACTCAAACTTCAATTTCAATAATGTGATGAAGAGAAAGGAAAGCTTATAGAAGATCTAACCAACTCAATAGATAAGACAAGGAGATTTAAAGAGAAGTTAGAGACAAAGGTTTTAGAATGTGAAAGGTTAGAGCATGAAGGAGATTCATTAAGGAAGGAAGTAAAAGATTCTAAAGACAAGTTACATAGGTTTGGGAGAATCTCAAAGAACTTGGATAAGATTATCAAGGTACAAAGATCTTCATCAAAAAATATAGGACTTGGTTTTGAACAGGAATATAGAGAACAAGGAGAGGAGTCAATCTCAAGCTCCAAAGAAGAAGAAGCTTTAGAAGAAGAAAGTAAAAAAGAAAGTGAGACTTCTAAGGATAATTTGGAAAATAGAAAGTTTAACAAAGAAAGGAACAATGCACAAATAAAAAACAAATGGAATAGGAAACATCATAGGGTAGAAGAGTCTAAGAGACCAATGGGGTCAAGGCAAGGTTTCTTCAATGGACATTGCTTCTCATGTCATAGGTTTGGGCACAAGGCTACACAATGTAGGACACATAAAAGATAGGAATATGGAAATTTTAGAAACAAGCAGCTCTTTCAAGGGTATTTCTACTCTTGTAATCATTTTGGTCATAAGGAAGTTAGCTGTAGGGTTCATGACAAGAATGGACATGGCTCTTGAAAATAGTTGCACCTTCAAGGAACCACAAAATTAAGTGTTATAAGTGAAATAATTTTGGGCACACAACAAAGTGGTGTAGAGCAAAAATTCCAAAAACAAGCAATAACAAAAATAGTCAGAAGAATCGGAAGGATTAGTGGAGGAAGAAGGTGGACAAAGGTAAAGAGCAGTATATGTTGGGAGTAGAAATACTCCCACCCCAACATTAACCACCTCAAGAGGATGTGGGGTTGGGGCTCAGCTAAGAGTCTCATTCTTAGAACCAAGCCCCAAAGGTGGCCCTTTTCCATTGATGTCAAAGGGGGAGAGATTTGAGTTAGGGGGAGATCATTCAGTCAGGGGGAGCAGTTTCTCAGGGAGAGTAGAACTAAAAAAGGTAAAGGAAATGGTAAAAGGAAAATGGGTTACCATAAATTACAAATAGGGAGATTTTTGGAAATATGAGCAAGTTTTGTTGTCATTGATGTCAACAGGATGATGACCAAGTTTCATTATCATCCATGCATTCATGTCAAAAGGTTGATGTCCAAGTTTCAGTATCATTAATGTCTTCTAGTGGTGTTTCCAAAAATGCAAAGAAACAGGTTTAATGGAAATAATAATATTATAATATATAATATTATAATATTTTGGGTTACAAGTTGGTTTGAAGAAAAATGAAGGCCAAGGAGTTATAAAATTATAATTTCTCCACAAGACCCATGTGGGCACAAAATTTTAATTTAAATACGAATTAAATTCGAATTTCAAGGATCGACGACATTTTGAATATATGGGACATGATATATAAAAGGGGGCAAGTTTTAATTTATAAAATTATCCATGTGAATATCATTTCCCAAAGGAAATCGTGCACTATGTTGGAGAGGAAAGGATTCACATGTGCTTAAAGGCTTAAGAGGGCATACAAAGGAATAAAGGCAAGTGGGAGTGCCAACATATGTCCAAAGCACTGGGTAGCGCAGTTGGCAGCCAAGAGCTATGCTAAGTCATTCGTAGGTACAAGGTCACGAGTTCGATCCACGCGATAACCGTTTTTGCAAAGGGAGAAGTTCATTTTGGTTTGCGTCATAGGAGAAGGAAGAAAACGGATGTCGTGCGCCCTTTCTATTACATGAGGGTACATAGCCCAGTTGGTGGACGCACTTTGTACGAAGGCATTTGGAGAAGCGAGATCGAGTGTTTGAAACTTGCCAAGGATTTTTGTTAGTTTATTAAAAAGGTATGCGCTCACATTATTATTTTCCAAGGTTGTGTTAATCTGACAGTTGCATGTTGTGGAAAGTAAAAATATTTTTTTCTAATTTTCCCAAGGTTTTATTGAATCGAAAATTGCATAGTTGAAAAATTAAAAGGTGTTTATGAGTTATTGAGGGAGATAAAAGGGAAAATAAAATTAAAATATTTTGTTTTAATTTTGGTGGTTAGTTTTTATAAAATAGGAGTGATAAGGTATGCAAGGAATTTTATATGTTATATGTTGAAATAAAGACACTTTGTGATAATTATTTTGAGAGGAGAAATAAGGTATAGTTGAGATTTAATACCTTGGTATGGTGAAATTATCTTGAAGGAAATAATTGAGGATAGATTTTTGGTATCTAACCATTGAGATTGTCAAAGAGGTTGATTGTGATTGACACAGGTTTTGAGGTCAAATATTCTTCAAAATAAAAGGTATGGGCATATCATCCTTGTGAGTGAAATATTGTTAGAGTGAAAATGTTTGTTTGATAAGTATTATTGAGTAAGTTTTCATATACATGATTGGTGAATGGTTGTGAGATCATTGAGTGTAAAATTGAGAACTATCTTGAACTAGGGTTTGTAAAAGAACATGAGTATCATTGTTATGTGATATTGTTAGAAATATTTAAGTAAGCTTTCATGTGCTTGATTAGGGTTTGTAAAATATCATGAGTATCATTGTTATGTGAATTTGGAATCATATTGAGTCAAGGGTTGAGATTCATAGTGTGAGTTGTTGGAAGTAAAGTGAAACACTTGGTTAGGGTTTGTAAGCAAGTTGTGTTTCATTGAGTGGATGGTTGAGTGAAGTTGATTGATTGAAAGCATTGGAGTGATAGTTCAAGTTTTGTGAAACAAATTGTTATTTATTTTTTAATTAATTTGAAAGTGAGTTTGAAAGTGATTGAGTGATTTGTGAGTGTGAAACATATTGAGTCTCTTACCATTCTATATATGTTTCTATGATTAAACAAGATTCTGAGTGAAACTTGTTTGTGTGATTGAAGAGGTTTTTTGAAAGGATTGATTTGAGTTGTGTATACAAGTTTTGCAATTGATTTGAATAAGCTTTTGTGAAAGCTAGTGGCCAAGTTTGAGTAAGTCCTAGAGGGGACTTAAGTATAGAGTTGAGTAAGCTTTTGTGAAAGCTTAAGGACATATTTGTGTGAGATTTTGTGGAAGCTTAAAATCAAATTTGAGGTAAGTCTTGGTGAAGACTTGTTGAGCAGAATGGAAAAGTTCTAGTGAGGACTTGTTGAGCATATTTGAGGTAAGTCTTGGTGAAGACTTGTTGAACATATTAGACAAGTTCTAGAGAGGACTTGTTGGACATGTTTGAGGTAAGTCTTGGTGAAGATTTGTTGAGAAGATTGGAAAAGTTCTAGTGAAGAATTTTTGAGCATATTAGAGGTAAGTCTTGGTGAATAATTGAGAGAAGATTGAGAAAGTTCTTGAGAGGACTTACGGAAATATTTGAGGTAAGTCTTTGTGAAGACTTGAGAGTAAATTTGATTGATTGATTTTCTCAAGCTTTGAGTTAAGGCTTGGAGCAGATCTAGCAGAGTTGATTTGTGATTGATTCAAGCTTTGTGTTAAGGCTTGAGGACAGATTTATGCTAGATCAAAGGATAATTTTTAGTACAAATTTGAGATAAGAGATTGAGCGAATTTGTGCTAGACCAAAGGATAGTGTTTAGTGCATATTTGAGATAGATATTGAGTAGATTTGTGCTAGATCAAAGGATAGTGTTTAGTGCAGATTTGAGATAGAGATTGAGAAGATTTGTGCTAGACCAAGGATAGTGTTTAGTACAAATTTAAGATAGAGATTGAGCAGATTTATGCTAGACCGAAGGATAGTGTTTAGTGTAGATTTGAGCAAAGCTAAGAATAAGCTTTGGAGGTTATAGAGCAGAGAATATTAGTCTCTAGTGGATAGATATCCATTAGCCAAGGTAGTGAGGATACAGTTCTTCTGAGTGAGGATAGATTCTTCTATGGAGAGAGATCCATAAGCCAGAGTAGTGGAGGCAATAAGTCTTCTAAAAGTATCACCATCCAGAGCAAAGGAGAAGGAGTTATCCTATGGATAGATATCTATGAATCAACAAAGAGGAAAGATTTATCCTATGAATAGGTTTCCATGAACTTGATTAGGGTATTGGTATCTCCTTTAGACAAAGGTCCATAAACATTGTAATAGGTAAGGATTCCCAAGAAATTTTTTGAGAAAATTTTAGTGAAATATTTTCTCCATGGATGTAGCCCACATTGGGTGAACCACGTTAAATTGGTGTCTTTATTGTGTGTGATGATTTTTGCATTGTTTTGGTTACTGCTATTGATATTGCGATTGATAATATTGGATAATATTATTTGGGAAAGAAAAGAAAAAGTGGTCTTATACTATTCACCCCCTCTCATTATAAGCTTGTGTTCTTCAAATTTTATTGAATTTCATCCAACTTGACCATTGACCCATAATTTACCATTGGAAACCAATTTTGTTTTTCTACAACAAACAAATTTTCACACCATTTTTTTTCAAAATTTCAAATTGAATTTTCGAGGTGCATGAGTGATCCTCCTACAATTACTTATTGGACATGAGTGGTTGGATTATTAAAACATTCTTCCCTACCCAATGATGTGTCTATGAGTAAAAAGAATCATCAATCCAGAAATCCATGTACGCATCATAATACTCCCATTAATATTAATAGTTTTGACCAACGTCTTCTTTCTTCACTAAATTCCATGGCTTCACCTTCACCTAACAATTCATATCCTTCCTCTCCAACTCCTAAAAATTTAGGTCCTTCTTCTCCAACACCCAATAACCCTCCTCTTAACATGGCCATCCCAATTCCTAGTAATATTGATCATAACTTGCATCAATATCTTACACAATAAGAAGGTAAGGTTGATGAAATTATTGCCATGCTGAAAGACATTCAAGGAAATCTAGTTCTATTAACTTCTACACCTCCTCATGTCCACGGGTTACAACATACTCTTAGACCCCAACCTTTAACCATTCATTAAGAACCAAATTTTGCTTCTCCTAATCTAGGTTTTGCATCTTATCTAGACCCTACGGTAGGAGGTGCTTCAAATTTCTTGGAATGGCCTCATGATGTTTAAGTTCCTCGCATTGGCATGCCCATATTTTAAGGAGTTTACCCTCGAGGATGGTTGGAAAAATGGAAGGCCTTATCCTTTTGCACCATATTTTGAAAAAATATTATGTTGCATTAGTAGCTTCTAAACTAGGTACCCAAGCTTATCAATGGTTGTTATGGTAGCTTTGTCAGCATGGGCGTCCTATTTTATGATCTCGATTTAAGGAAATTTGTTTTAGAAGATTTGATAAGTGATCTTCCACATCATATGTGGCACATATTATGCAAATTAAGCAAACAGTTTTAGTGGAAGACTATATATTCGAGTTCACAAGTCTACCCACCTATACACAAGAATTGAGTCCAACAGTGGTGGTCTTTGGTTTCACTATGATCTTAAGGATAAGATTTGAAAGGAAGTTGACATGCATGATCATTATACCCTTGATGATGCATAGTGTATAGCTCAAGCAGCAGAACAAAAACTCTAATATGTTGGTCCTCCATATAGACGTGATTTTAACTCTCATCATCCTTATCGCAATTTTGAGCATTCCATAGGATTTTTCTACTTTAAATGTCATTCACATCATCCAAGAGATCAAGATTGTGCAGAATGTCAAAGTTTTATCTTAGAATATGAAGATGCATCAATTGTTTGGTAGGGATATTTACCTCAACCAAAGCCATCCACAGAGCTAGGACAACAACCAATAGACGTAAATGAAGTAACACAAGAGGATGATACGATGGCTCTTTTTGTTCATGCACTTATGGATCTTCAAGCTCATAACACTATCAAGGTACAAGGATTCATTAAACACCAACATGTTAATGTTTTGATTGATTCATGTAGTACACATAACTTTATAGATTTTAAGACAAAAAAATCCTTAGGATTGTATATCAATACTTTGAATCAAGATAGATTTCAAGTCATGATTATAAATTAAAGTAATGCTCAATGTGTGGGTCGAATATCTAAAGTTACAATCCAAATGGAGAATAATACTTGGATGGATAATCTCTTTGTTATAAATCTAGGAAGCTCGGATGTTATTTTGGGAGCACAATGGCTATCTCAGCTCGGTGATGTTACTATTAATCTACAAAAAATATACATCAAGTGGATAAAGAATGAAAGGGTCATTTGCATTCAAGGAATTCAACTTCCTCCTTCCAAGGTTGTGAGTTCACATAGCATGGAGAAGATATTGAAGAAATGTGGTTATGGTTTTATTGCCCAAGTGAATTCCATCAAAGTTCAATATTTGGATTTGTCTCTTATAGCTCTTCCAAGGGATCTTCAAGATATTGTGGATAATTATGAAGAAGTATTTAGTGAACCAAGGGGTCTACCTCCTAAGTACTCACATGATCATGCCATCCATCTGATTCCTAGTATTCTACCTTCTAATATGTGTTCTTATCATTATCCATAGCCCCAAAAATTGAAAATTGAGAAGTTGGTCTAAGAAATGTTAGAGCATGAAATAATTCATCCAAGAATTAGTGGTGATGGCATGACGTAAGGATAGCTTATGGTGCATGTGTCCTTATTTTCATCCTCTCAACAATATCACTATCAAATATATGTTTCCTATACTTGTCATAGATGACTTGTTGGATGAATTACATAGTGCTAGATATTTCACTAAACTAGACTTACGCTCTGGTTTTCATCAAATTAGGGTTAGAGATGAGGATATCCCTAAAACTGCTTTTCGTACACATGAGTCATTATGAGTTCCTAGTCATACCCTTTGGTCTCATTAATGCCCCTTCTATTTTTCAAAATCTCATGAACCATGTCTTTCATCCTTTTCTTCATAAGTTTGTCCTAGTTTTCTTTGATAATATTTTAATAGACAACACATTTTGGAAGGATAACCTAGTTCATGTTGACAAAGTACTTCATCTATTACAAAAGGAAAAACTCTTTTTTAAAATATCCAAATGTGCATTTGGAGTCCAAGAGGTAGAATATATGGGACATATAGTATCTCATGGAGTCAAAGTAGATCCTCATAAAATCAAAGCTATTCAAGATTGGCCCTTACATAAATTCCTCAAAAAACATCATGGATTTCTATGACTCATAGGATATTACAAGAAATGTATCTGTAACTATGGAAATACTATGACACCTCTCACTACTCCTACCAAAAAGGATGTTCGAAATGAAGCTACTTCTCAGGCCTTCCAATCCCTCAAAGAGATTATGTGTTTAACTCTAGTTTTGGCCACTCCTGATTTTAGCAAGCCTTTTGTCATTGAGTGAGATGCTTCTGGCATAGATATTAGAGTTTTTTTAATGAAATATGGTCACCCATTGGCTTTTAAAAGTAAGCAACTTATAGGCAAGAATTTGGGATGATCTACTTATGAAAAGGGAATGATAGCTATTTTACATTCCATAGAGAAATGGAGGTATTATTTATTAAGTAGTAATTTCATCATTAATACTGACCATAGTAGCCTTAAGCATTTTTTAGAACAACATTTCTCATGCCCTAAATAGAATAAATGGATGACCAAAATTTTGGGTTATGATTTTATCATTGAGTATAAGAAAGGTAAAGAAAATATGGTAGTTGATGCTTTATCTTGTAAATACAAGGATGATGTGGCCATCAATAATATCTCTAGTACCTTTCCACAATGGCTTTCTCAACTTCAATAATAATGGCTTTATGACTTAGAGTCTGATCAAATCATTTAAGATATAAAAATAGGATCATAATTGCATTCTTACTTCTCATATTTATATGGAGTGCTTCGCAAAAAATATTGCATCTATCTTCCTCAATATTCAACTATTAAAGTAATGGTTCTCCAAGAATTGCATGCATCTCCTCTAGTAGGACACTTAGGATTATTGAAAATATACCAGCATGTGAAGCAATCATTTTCTTGAAAAGGCTTAAAATTAGATGTCAAGACATTTGTGGTTGAGTGTGAGGTATGTCAATGTAACAAAGGGGAAACAATTAAATCTCTTGGATTGTTGCAACTATTACCTATCCCTAACCACCAATGGGAGCACATATCCATGGATTTCATTGAGGGTCTTTCCAAATTAGAGGGTAAAACAATGATCTTTGTGGTAGTGGATTGTCTTTCCAAACATGCTTATTTTTTTGCACTAAAACATCCCTATTCAGCAAGTAAGGTGGCCAAAGTATTTCTTGATTTTTTTTCAAGTTACATGGTATACCCAAAACCATTATGAGTGATCGTGATCCTATATTCACTAGAAAATTTTATAAGGAATTATTTCATCTTAGTGGTACCAACTTGAGTATGTCTTATTCATATCACCCCTAGTCTGATGGTCAAACTGATATTGTTAACAAATGTTTGAGTACTTACCTTCATCATTATCTAAATATAAGCAATATCACTGGATTCAATGGCTTTCCTTAGTAGAAGGGTGGTATAATACTTCTTACCATTTTTCCCTTAAGATATCTCCATTTGAATATTTGAATGGTCAAAAACCTCCAATAATCATAGACTATGTTCCAGGAACTTCCAAAGTAGCCTAGGTAGATGATTTGTTACAACAATGTCAGATGATGCTTGAACTTCTTGAAGATAATTTTTATCCAGGTAAAGAATTGTATGAAGCAACAATAGGACTTACCTCGTTCAAAATGATAATTCGACGTAGGAGATATGGTATTTTTGTGCCTACAATCTTATAAGCAATTTTCCTTGAAGATAAAGTCTAATCAAAAGTTGTCTCCTAGATTTTATAGGCCCTACCAAGTGGTTTGTATCATTTTTGAAGTAGCATATCAATTGGAGCTTCCACCCTCTTCTTGCACCCATCTAGTTTTTCATGTATCTTGTCTCAAACAAGTTACTGGCCAAAAGGTGCAATCCTAGACAGATTCCACTAATAGAAATTTGAAGTAATGAACATAGACATTAACTTTTTAACATAGATATTAGCCAAATTAACAAAAAATACTAACAAAAAGTTGGACATATCCACTGGTGAGGAATATGGACTAACATCTATGACTTTTTAACATAGATAATAGCCAAATTTAGATTTCTAGCTCAAATGATAGAGTGGATAAGAGCTTTGCATCGAGGGACCTTGGATAGCCCCTCTAATCAATGGGGAACTTTCTAACTTCTTTAAATCTAATACAAGATTAAAGCAAGGGTGTCCTCTCTCCCCTTACCTATTATATCCTTCTAGATTAAACTTTAGGAAGGACCAGGGTTATTCATAAGGGACTGGAATCAAAATGTACTTGTAAAAAAATGGCGAATACTAATCGAAATCAAGGTGAATCAAGGCAAATCCTAAGCAAATCAAATCAATCATCTTCACACCAAAATTTGGGGTATTTGAAGTTCTAAAATGTAATGTCATCTTTGGGTCAAATTTTGATCTATTAAATCACCTTATAACTTCATAAAAACACCACCATTAGATCAGGTTCAAAAAGAGCTTTCCAATGCGTACAAATATGTCTATGTGTTGGATATATATTGTGGTGAATTGGCCCTAAGAAAAAATTGGTCCTAAAAATTTTAGGTGAATGGGCCGACGTCGAGGGTCCTCATATTCCCCAATTTCCAATTTTAGAAATTCTAATATTCGCCCAATTTGCAAATGTCACCACTATGCATAACCTTGGGAGGACCCTAACCAAATTGAGAAAAAGGAAAGAAATCTTTGGAATTAGAGTTGTTACAATATATAGAGCAATTACTCAATGATCAATTTGTAGGTGACACTATTTTATTAGGGGAAGCCACAAAATTGAATGTCAAATTAATCAAAAAAGTTTTAGATTGTTTCTCTTCAGCCACAGGGGCAAAGATAAATACCCAAAAGAGTAAATTTTACATTATAAATGCTTCAACGGTAGAAGATAGAGGTTTCTCTTAGATTTTGGAATTTCACAAAGGTAGTGATACCTTTAACTACCTAGGTTTTTCTATGGGCTTTCATAAAAAAAATAGGAAACTTGGAGTGTAATACTAGAAAAGACGTTAAGAACTTTTCTATGACAAGCAAGAAGGCAATCAAATAGGAAAAAATTCCATTTGGTCAATTGGAATATAGTTACCAATCCAAAGGAGTAGGGAGGCCTAGGAATCAGAAAAGCAACAATTACTAGCAAATCACTAAATTCTAAGCTACTTTGAAATCTACTCACTCCACCATACTCTCCATGGAATCAAATCTTAAAATTCAAATATTTGAACAACTCTAATGGGATCTAGCTCAAAAAAAGTGTGAAAAGCATAGCAGGCTCCTCCTCAATTTGGAAATATATTATGGAAGCTAAAGATATTATATTAAATTATACCTCTTGGCTTCTAAAGGATGATAAATAAATTAATATATGGGATGATCTAGTTTTGGGAGGACCTCCAATCATTAAGAATTATTTTCCAAAAATAAAATTATACCTACAACAATTGGGTGTTAACTCTCTTGAAATATTAGTTGAATGGGTGAGATATCCGCCCTTGCCACATCTTGATTAAGACTCATGGAGACAAGTGTACATCCAAAATGAGGGGATTAAAATTTTCTCCAATTTATATATTAGCTTATATGGGGTTCTATTAGTGGGTCAATTGTTAACATAGTCAAACAAAGGGTGTTATTACAACAATTGGGTCAAAGGAACTCAACCATAATTAAGATATGCAATTACAAGGTCCTTCTAAAACTTCAAGCCTTTTTTTGGTTGGTTCTTCAAAACAAGATTCTTATTGGAGACAACCTAATTAAGAGGAATATAATGAGACCTCATATTTGCCATAGATGTCTTAGAAAAATGAAACAATAACACATCTAATAGTTCAGTGTAAAGAAGCAATTAAAATCTATATTGAAATAATCCAACAACTAGGATCAACACTATCTAGAACCTTCAATGTAGAAAATTGACTAACCAATTGGGGCTAAATGTACAAATGGGGACTAAAGGACAAGCACCTTATTAGCAAAGTATGGTATTCAATACCAATATTCATTATTTGGTACAATGAAAGAATAAAATTAGAATAATTTTCGTTGAGAAAAGAACCAATTTTTGAGTGTTAACCAATAGAGTGTTAAGGGAGATAGTCTTGAACATAAAAGCTATATATCATAAATAACAAGATATTATGAGATTAATAAAAAAGGAGATACAACTATTACACCAAATGGATCTCCAAAATATCTTGAATTTTGGGCCACAAGTTAAAACAATCAAACCTCCATAGATAAATTTCCTTGCACTTTTATTTTATGGAGCCTCTAAATCAAACCCAAACCATGCAGTGGATGGTGGTGTGATACTAGTGGCACCACATTATGAAATGATTTAGCTCAAAATCAATTTGGGGAAAACAACCACTAATGTTACATAATTGATAGGCTATGAAATGTGACACAAATTGGCTCAAGAATAAGGTATTAAACAACTCCATATGTATGGTGATTCATGACTTGTGATCTCTACCCTATATAAGGGGAACGATTTCTCATTAGTCCACTATAAATAATTTAGAGAAGACTAAGAGAATTGGAGCAAAAGTTTGAATATATACAATACTCCCACATTGGAATGAGGTATAATATGGTGGTTGATCGCCTTGCAAATAAGACCATAAACACAACCTATTTGCATCTCAAAGTAATTAATAAAAAAGAAAAGTAGACATCATGAGTGGCACAAATGATAGGAAGCGTATGGTAATTTTGAAGCCTTTGAATATTTCGGTGCCCCTAGAGATTTTGATGCCTCTAGACAACCCTATAACATTGCATGATTCTAGAGCTTTTGATGTTTCAAGTTTTCTCGATGATTATCGTACCCTTTACAACTCTGGCACCCTCGATATACCGTTGCACTTTTTGAAATTTTTCAATTTGCGTTGTTGCTTGTTCCTCCTTTTGGACAATAATCTTATGACCTTAAAACTGCTTGTTGGATAATTGTTCTTTACAAATTTGAATATCGATATATAACTCCTTTTCTTTTAAAAAATAATTATCATAAATAATTACATCTATCCAAAATTATATTCCTATAAAAACATAAAAAATTAAACTATAAAAAAGTGACCCCTAGGTCTTGGTAGAGTGATGAATGAGATGTTTTTTGTAAAAGGGTCAAAGATTTGAGTCATGTTGACTAAGCCTAAAATTTGGTATACACCCTTTCATGTTAGTAAAATTGAAAAGACAAATTGAATTTTAAACTATTTATTATTTTTTTTTCAATTTCTATAATGTAATATATTTTTATATAATACTATCTTAAAATTTGGTATACATCCTTGTTCGTATATTCTCACTATCCTGAAATCTGATAATTTGATATTACTCTTGCATGTAATTAAAATTCAAATAAAAAAGTTTAAATTTTAAAAAATTTCTTTAAATCAAATTTTATAATGTTATTTGTGTATCATACTATTCCGTTTATTATTGAATTCGTATGATTTATATCAAATATTATTACAAATATAAAATAATATATCATAAATTATATATTTTTTGAAAAAAATATAATTTTATGTTTAATCATTATATAAGAAAAACTTATTAATTAAAGATATAAATAAAATTAATGTTTGGTAATTTTAAAAAGATAATTTATCATTTAGAACCATCAAACACATTTCCAGTGATAAAGTACATTTATTTAGTGTTAGGAACCTACTATTAAAATTAAGAAAACTCACACGAAATATGAAATTAAGCAAAAATTCATGAAATATCACAATGCGGAAAGTAAATGCAGAATTGAACACTCTCATAATAAACACTGAATCGTAGGCCTCTTTGAGGGGGCAACCTCCTTCAATATTTCATTCACTTGCAAAAATATACACATGTACATGGTTTCATAGCTTTTAAAGAAAGACTTCATGCAACCCTAACCCTAAGCTCAAGAGTTGGCTTACATGCAAAATGCCACTCAAGCTAGAATCTTCTACCAAACGTCGGTTACAATCTTGATAACAATTACATAAAATGGCCCCACTTGGTTAGGAGCCTAACTTGCCATATGCATTACAAAATATTGCAAAATAACATTATAGATGGGATCCCCCACGTTGGAAGTGGGTCATTACATAAGCAATGAGAATTACAAAATAACGTTAGGATGGGATCCTAACATGTCCTTCCCCTTCAAAAATATTTGTCCTCAAAGCTGAAGATGAGGAAAATGGTGTTCGAACCGATGGAGAGACTCCCATGTAGCATCTTCTAACTAGAGTCCACACCATTAAACAAGGACCTCAGTAATGGTACGGTTGCAAAGAGTGTGAGTTTGACAATCCAACAACTGTTCAAGATCAAACAAAATAGAACCTTCTTCATTTAACTCTAGGAGTGCAGATTGAACATGTACCTGAGTGCCCACCACCTTTTTGAGAGAGAAAACATGAAAAATAGGATGGAGCTTGGATGTAGGTGGAAGGGCCAATTTGTAGGCTATGGCACCAATCCGTTGTAAAACCTGGTAGGGCCCATAGTATTTCGCAACAAGTTTTTGGAACCTACGAAGCTATAGGGACAATTGTTTGTACAACTACACGCAAAGGAAAACCATATCACCCACATCAAAGCTACACTCAAAATGGTTTTGGTCAACCTATTGGCACATTCGGTTCTAGGTAACATCCAAATTCATATTCAATTGATGGAGGACATCAACATGCTGATTGAGAGTAGTGTCGATTGCATGGACCCTAGAGCTACCTAGAATGTAGGAGGAAGGCATGAGTGGAGGGTGTCCATAAACTACATCGAAAGGGGTAACCTTGGTTATTGTGTGATAGGAAGTGTTGTACCACCACTCGACCAAAGGAAGCCACTTTACCCATTGCATACGATGATCAGAGGTAAAGCAACGAAGGTAGGTCTCCAAAAATTTGTTGCAATCTTCATTTGGCCATCCATCTACGAATGATAAGTTGAACTCATTTTGATTTGATTTCCCTGCAACTTAAATAATTCTTACCAAAAGTGACTAGTAAAGGTTGGGTCACGATCAGACACAATGGAGGTGGGCATACCATGAAGGCAAAAGATAAAATAAAGGAAAATTTGGGCAACGGTGAAAGTTGTATAAGTATGGGAGAGGGGACAAAAGTGAGCATACTTTGAAAGATAATACACTACCACAAAAATAACAGATTTACCTCCAAAATTAGGTAGCCCTTTAATGAAATCCTTAGAAATATCGGTCCAAACCTGTTCAGGAATGGGCAATGGTTGGAGAGTGCCTGGAGAATGCACCATTTAGCCTTTCATCCGTTGACAGGTATCACAAGCTGCCACAAAATTTTGAATGTATTTTTTCATACCCTTCCAGAAAAAATGATCTTAAGTCGTTCATATGTTTTGAGGAATCCTGAATGGTCGGTAGATGGGGCGGTATGCAATTCCCTCATGAGAAGTTCCTAGAGGGATGATGTGTGGGGAACAACAAGACATTGGTGCTAACGCAAATCATGGCCATCGCAAGCGTAGCTAAGACATGAATTAGAGTCAATGTGTAGAGAGACAATCAAAGTCTGCAAGCCTGAATCTTGAAGTACCTCCTACTGTAAGGAATCAATTCATTGTTGAATGTGCGATGAAATGGTACATAATATACTATAATCCTCAAATTGGTGAGAGCATCAACCACAATGTTCTCCTTGCCTTTCTTATAAGTGATATCATAACCATAGCCCATGTGCTTAGAAACCCATTTTGTTGTTTGGGAGTGGCAACCCATTGCTCCAAAAAATATTGGAGACTTTGATGGTCAATTTTGATGGAGAATTGATGCCCAAAGAGATACAATCACCAATGCGTTACTACATGTAAAATTGCTAGCATTTATTTAGCATAAGTGATTTTTCCTAGATTTTGACTAGAGAGTGCTTTACTAGTGAAATCCAAGGGTCTCCCTTCTAGCATCAACACTGCACCAATACTGTGACCAAAAGTGTCGCTTTCAATGATAAAGGATTTAGAGAAATTTAGCATGGCTAAAATTGGCGTAGTGGTCATAGCATGCTTCAATTTTAGGAAAGCTTGTTCAGTGATTCTCGTCCAAGTAAAAGTGTCCTTCTTTAACATGGAAGTGAGGGGAGCTACAATTTTATCATAGTTACAAACATATTTATGGTAATAACCTGTAAGCCCTAAAAATTCCTAAAGACCCTTAAGAGTGTGAGGTTTCGACCATTCCTGAACCGTCTGAACCTTCTTGGGGTCAACTTTGATGCCATACTTGATGATAATGTATCCCAAATACTCCACTTTTGTCAACCCAAAAGAATACTTGTATCGCTTAGCATCGAGTTGATGTTGTGCCAACTATAGAGTCTGATCCACATAAAGAAGATGCTCTTCCCATGAGCGTCTATACACCATAATGTCATCAAAGAAAACTAGGATGAATTTTCGAAGGAATGGGTGAAAAATGTTGTTCGTGAGGCTTTGAATAGTGGAAGGAGTATTAGTCAAGCCAAATGGCATCACCAATAACTCATAGTGACCTTCATGAGTATGGAAAATAGTCTTGGAAGTATCCTCATCCTTGAGCCTGATTTGATGGTACCCGGAGCGAAGGTCTAATTTGAAAACGTACATAATCCCATGTAGTTCATCCAATAATTTATCCACCATTGGAATAAGAGACTTATCCTTGATGGTAAGTTTATTGAGCTCATAGTAATTGATACACAACCACTAGGACCCATATTTCTTGCACACTTAGTAAAACTAGAGAAGAGTAAGGATTGTTTATTGGTCAAATGATGTTGACTCTTAACAATTCTTGTACTAACTTCTTGATTTTTGACTTAAGAGCATGAGGATACTGATATGGTCTAATTTTGGGTGGTGCATTACAAGGTAACAAAGGAATAACATGGTCATGAGAGCGACGAGGTGGTAATTCTGATGGTTCAACAAAAACAAAATTGTGCTTGGCCAAAATAAGTTGTAATCTGTAGGAACATAATCCTCCTCGAAAGGGAGAGGTTGGATTGCAAATAACTGAGCTATGACACCTTGAGATGATTTTTTAATAACTTCTCCATCTAGATTGAACTGATAATTTGTGAAGGTCCTGCTTTTGGTCCATGGAGAGTGTGGGACTATCCATTCTATGAAAATTGCATCTAGAGCTCAACAAAGTTCCATAAGATGGTTTCCAATGTGCCCAACCATTGAGCTCCCAACACAATATCACATCCCCCTAGTTGAAGCATAAACATATCTTGTTTGAGCTCATAGTCCCCAATTTTTACCTTAACATTACGACATTTACCTTTGCAAGGTAAGGTCCCACCATTGGCTATCATAACCTCAAAGGAATTACATGTATGTATGTAATAATTTATATGCTTAGCAATGTGTGGATCAATAAAGTTGTGTCTACTGCCATAATAAATCAGGATGGTAAGATGTAGGCCTTTGAAATAACCCACAACTTTCATGTTTTGGGGAGTAGTAATTCCAACAAGAGCATGAACAGATATTTTAGCCTATGGTTCTTCTTGGCTTTCTTCCTCTGGTTGGGGTGGTTCCTCTACTGGTTCCTTGTCATCATCACTTTGGTCGTTGGTGTCAGACTCATAAACATCTATGAGGAGAAACTTATTTTGGGTGCACCTATACCTACAAATAAAATTTTCATCATAATTATAGCACAACCCTTGGGCGTATCGTGCATCCATTTTTGCATTAATCAGACATTTGGGTGCAATAGTTTTTTTTCATTATGATTTTAGAATCTAGGAGGGAAGGAGGGTCTAGCCTATGGAAATTTAGATATCTACCTCTGAGCTTAAAATTTGGATTCGATTAAATGAGCCAGCTTGATAGCCTACATCATGGATTGGGGTTTAAACATCTTGACCTCAACTTGGAGATCTTCCCTCATACCGCTAATGAAACAACTCATAAAGAACCCTTCATTCAATCCCTTAGTTTTGTTGGCCAATTTCTCATTTTTTATTTGATAATCTATTAGGATCCTATCCTAACGCCATTTTGTAATTCTCATTTACTTATGTAATGACCCACTCCCAACGTGGGGGATCCCATTATAATATTATTTTGTAATACTTTGTAATGTATGTGGCAAGTAAGGTGCCTAGCCAAGTGGTGCCATCTCATGTAACCATTTTTATCAAGATTGTAACCGATGTTAGGTAGGAGATTCTAGCTCGAGTGGCATTTTGCATGTAAGCCAACTCTTGAGCCTTTAGGTAGGGTTGCATGAAGTTTTTCTTTAAAAGATATGAAGCCATGTACGAATTCATATTTTTGCAAGCTAATGAAATATTGAAGGAGGTTGCCCCCTCGAAGAGGCCTGCGATTCTGTGTTATTGTGAGATTGTTCCATTTCTGCATTTAATTTTTGCATAGTGTTATTGAGTTATTTGATGTATTTGAGTTATTTTTCAGTATTTTGTGTGAGTGTGCTTTATTTTAATAGTGAGATCCTAACAAGTGGTATCAGAGCGCTTTCCAGGGCCGAGTTCTGCTGCAACTGAGATGATTTTTGCCATCCATTCCGCCTGTTAGGTATAATTTTCCATGTGTTTTTTGTTTCTATTTTTCCCTTTATTAAAAAATCCAAAAAAATAGTCTATTTTTTTTGGCCAAAAAACAGAAAACACAAAAAAATATAGTCTCTTTTCAGTAGTTGTGTAGGTTAGAAACCCTGTGTCGGGGTTTTAAAATATCGTGAAGGAGCTATCATTATTGGCTAAGCTAGATAGCCCATAAAGCATCTAGTGAAGTGAGGGGCGATCAGGCTCCAATACCCAGGCCTTAGACAACACTCACGCACGGACTTGAGCTCCCACGCATCTTCGGGTGTATCGGGAGACAATCTAGGCTTAAACAAAATTTTATCCATTAGGAAGCTTTTCGGCCTTGTATTATCCATAGTCCATGGGACACAACATCCCGGACGATCACCCTCCCATACTATCAGAGAGGCAGATAGTGTGCTCAAGGGTATGTGTGGAATCCTCCTTGGGTAGTGGCCTAAAATATTGGTCCGAGCACTATTGTTCATCACTACGGTATAACAGAGGGCCTATGGGTATTACATACTCCCTTACTTAGCATACCCTAGTTCTACAAAACATAACTTCCACCTACAAATCAACACCATCCATATTCTACTAACCTGCATTTACAACCCCAAAAGTGAGCATACAGAGAAGGCATTCCTTATCATAGAAAACAAACTTGCATGCACCAACAGTCAAGATAGATTTTGCAAGTGTCTACAATAGCCCGTGGTCAGAAATAGAATAGTCAAGATAGTGATAGTAATAGTCTAGTCAGTAATAGTGATAGTCAGGTCGATAGTAACAACCCTCTATAATAGTCAAGAATTATAGACTTCCAATTTCAAAAATAATACTATCAATGTCAGAGAATCCCTAGGGTCAATAATAGGAACCATGTCAGTAACCATAGTACAGGTGATAGAGGAAGAGATAGGATAGTGATAGGGTGGTCAAGGGGTAGACTACAGGTCAGAGATAGTTGATCCCGGACCCCAAATTTTGAACCGTAACTCCAAATCAAAAACCGACAACACTAGTAGACTCATCAAAACAACAATATAAAAAAATTTTAGGGTGCCCAAAATTAGTGTTGTGGGGTATAGCTCATTGTGCCTATTTTTTTAAGCTAATCATTTTGATATACCACACCCAAGCACTTTTTTGGATGCCTTACTAAAAATAGTAACTCCTGAAACCCCACATCTATTTTTAGTAACTTAGTAAAAGAGGGCCCACAATGGCGAGGGGCACTCGTGGACAACACAAGGAGTTAGAACTTACCACAATATTGGTTGACATGCAAAAATCCCTTGATTACTTGACCACTACAAACCTCACCATAAGAGAAGAGATTCAAGAGCTTCGAACGGATCATGATACCACTAGAATCCGCTTAGCAGAACAACTTACAGAGGTGGAGACCAAATTGCAAGGTACTCTCACATCTGAACACCAAGCTGAAAACTTTGAACGAGGTCGCAGAAGGGAAACAGAAGATCGAAGAAGGGAAATAGAAACCACTCACTATGATCATGATCCGACCTTCAAAATGCCTAAATTGGACTTCCCTAAGTTCAGTGGAAAGGATGTCGATGGGTGGTTATGTCGGGTTGATCAATTCTTTAGACTCCACAATGTCCCTGTATATCATCGGGTTCAGATGGCTTCCTTCAACTTAGAATCTGAGGCCTTACACTGGTTCCAATGGCTATGAGCCACTACCCCTGATCTATCTTGGGAGGACTTTGAGTCCCAACTACTCACCCGATTTGGCCCTAGTGACTATGAAGACTTTACAGGAGCATTGACAAAGTTGAAACAAACAACCACAGTTCATGATTACCAGACACAATTTGAGAAGTTGGCAAATAAAACTAAGGGCTTGAATGAGGGATTTTTTATGAGTTGTTTCATGAGTGGGTTGAAATATGATCTCCAGGCTGAAGTCAAGATGTTTAAACCCCAAACCATGATGGAGGCTATCAGTTTAGCTCGATTGGCCGAATCTAAACTCTCAACTCAAAGGTGGACACCATGATTTTCTCAAGCTCGACCTCCCTTTCCTCCTCGATTCCAAAATAATACTGATAATAAACCTCCTGCTCCTAAGCGACTGACTACAGATGAAATGGATGCGCGTCGCGCCCAAGGGCTATGTTATAATTGTGATGAAAATTTTGTGAAGGGGCATAGATGTGCAAATAAGAGATTGTTCTTAATAGATGCAGAGGAACCCGATAGCAGTGACCATAGTGATGAGGAGAGTGACACAACTGAAGCACCAACTCAACAGGAAGAGGAAACCCAAGAACCTCAGGCAAAAATTTTAGTCCATGCTCTTGTCGGGATTACCACTCCATAAACCATGAAAGTTGTGGGTTTTTTCAAAGGCCAACGCCTTACTATTCTTATTGATTCAGGTAGTACACACAACTTTATTGATCCTCGAGTTGCTAAGTAGGCCAATTGCTATATACACACATGCAATTCATTTGAAGTCATGGTGGAAAATGGAGGCACTTTACCTTGTAAAGGTAAATGTCACAATGTTAAAATAAATATGGGGGATTATGAACTCAAGCAAGACATGTTTACCCTCCAATTGGGAGGATGTGACATTGTGTTAGGAGCTCAATGGTTGGGCACCTTGGGCACTATCTCCTGGAACTTTGCAGAACTATGGATGCAGTTTTCACAACATGGACAAACACACACCCTCCATGGTACCAAAATAGGCCCTTCCCAAATTATCAGTTCCAATCGTATGGAGAAGTTGTTGAAAAAGTCATCCCATGGGGTCATTGCACAAATATTTTCAATTCAACCAAGCACTTCCACAGTGGATCAAATTCCAGTAGATTTGCAACTTGTTCTGACCAAGCACGATGGCATTTTTTAGAACCAACTACCCTACCGCCTCGTCGCTCACATGACCATGCTATTCCACTACTACCAGGTAATGCACCACCCAACATCAGACCGTATCGGTATCCTCATGCTCTCAAGTCTGAAATCGAGAAGATGGTACAAGAATTGCTCAAAGTTGGTGTCATTCGACCCAATACCAACCCTTACTCTTCTCCAGTTTTACTAGTTCTCAAGAAATATGGCTCATGGCGATTGTGTATAGACTACCGTGAGCTCAATAAAATTACCATCAAGGATAAATTCCCCATTCTGGTAGTGGATGAATTGTTGGATGAATTACATGGAGCTATGTACTTCTCCAAGTTAGACCTTCATTATAGATACCATCAAATCAGGCTCAAGGATGAGGATATTCCCAAAACTGCATTTTGTACTCATGAAGGTCACTATGAGTTCTTGGTAATGCCATTTGGTCTGACAAATGCTCCTTCCACATTTCAGAGCCTGATGAACAACATATTTCACCCTCTCCTATGGAAGTTCATCCTAGTTTTCTTTGATGATATCTTGGTTTATAGTCGCTCATGGGAAGAACACCTTATCCATGTGGATCAGACATTACAATTGTTGGCACAACATCAAATTTTTGCTAAGTGGTCCAAGTGTTCCTTTGGTCTGACTGAAGTGGAGTATCTAGGACACATTATCTCCAAATATGGTATCAAGGTCGACCCCAAGAAGATTCAGGCAGTTCAAGATTGGCCAAAACCTCACACTCTCAAGGGACTTCAGGGATTCTTAGGGCTTACAGGTTACTACCACAAATTTATTCATAATTATGGTAAAATAGTAGCCCCCTCACATCCATGTTAAAGAAGGACTCTTTTACTTGGATGGGGCCCGCTGACCAAGCCTTCCTCGAATTGAAGCATGCTATGACCACCACACCAGTTTTAGCCATGCCAAATTTTTCCAAGCCTTTCATCATTGAAAGTGATGCTTCCGATCGTGGCATCGGGGTAGTGTTGATGCAGGAAGGGAGACCCTTGGCTTTCACTAGTAAGGCACTCTCTGATCGTAACTTGGGAAAATCTACATATGCCAAGGAGATGTTGGCAATCTTACATGTCGTAACCCATTGGTGACCATATCTCATTGGGTGCCATTTCTCCATTAAAACAGACCATCAGAGTCTCAAATACTTCTTGGAACAATGGGTTGCTACCCTAGAACAACAAAAATGGGTTTCTAAACTCATGGGATATGATTATGATATCACCTATAAGAAGGGCAAAGAGAATCTTGTGGTTGATGCTCTCTCTCACCAATTTGAGGCCCTCAGTATGTTATGTGCCATTTCCTCACCTGTTCCTCAATGGATAGATTCCTTACGATAGGAGGTACTTCAGGATGTAGACTTGCAAGCTTTGGTGGCCTCGCTCCATGATGATCCTACTTCATACCTAGGCTACAATTGGGATGGCCATGACTTGCGTTATCACCAACGCCTTGTTCTTCCTCGCACGTCCCCACTCCATGAGCTTTTCATGAAGGAACTACATACTGCTCCCTCTGTAGGCCATTCAAGATTTCTTAAAACATATGAATGCCTCAAGCGCACATTCTTCTAGAAAGGTATGAAATAGGACATCCATGATTTTGTAGCAGCTTGTGATACCTATCAATGGATGAAAGGTGAAACGGTACGTTCTCCGGGTACTCTTCAACCCTTGCCCATTCCAGATCAGGTTTGGACTGATATTTCCATGGATTTTATAGAAGGGTTACCTAAATCTGGTGGTAAGTCTATTATTCTCATGGTAGTGGATCACCTTTCGAAGTATGCTCATTTTTGTTCCCTTGGCCATCCTTACACAACCTCCACCATTGCCCAAATATTTCTCGATTCTATTTTTTGCCTTCATGGTATGCCCACCTCCATTGTGTCCGATCGAGACCCAACCTTCACTAGTCATTTCTGGCAAGAATTGTTTAAGTTGCAGGGAACTCAGCTCAAAATGAGTTCAGCCTATCATCCACAAACGGATGGTCAAACTGAGATTGTCAACAAATGTTTGGAGACCTATCTTCGTTGCTTTGCATCAGATCATCCTACTCAATGGGCGAAGTGGCTTCCTTTGGCCGAATGGTGGTACAACACTTCCTATCATACAACAACCAAACTCACCCCTTTTGAGGCCATTTATGGGCGCCCTCCACTCACGCCTTCTTCATACATCCCAGGCAGCTCCAAGGTCCAGGCAGTCGACACTACTCTCAGCCAACATACCGATGTTCTCCGCCAGCTGAAGCAGAATTTGGACATGGCCCAGAATCGGATGCGACAACAGGCTGACCAACATCGTTCTGAGCGTAGCTTTGATGTGGGTGATATGGTCTTCCTTCGCTTGCAGCCGTACAAACAATCATCTCTACAACTCCATCGGTGCCAGAAACTTGCTGCAAAATACTATGGACCCTACCAAGTTCTACAACGGATTGGTTCCACTGCTTACAAATTGGCTCTTCCACCCACCTCCAAGCTCCATCCTATTTTCCATGTTTCCTCTCTCAAAAAAGTTGTGGGCACACAGGTACAGGTTCAATCAGCATTACCAAAATTGGATGAAGAAGGGTCCATATTACTCGAACCTGAACAATTGTTGGATCGTCGAACCCGCACTCTCCGCAACCGTACCATCACAGAAGTTCTTGTTCAGTGGCGTGGGCTCCAGCCAGAAGATGCTACATGGGAGTCTCTCCATCAGCTCCAACACCAGTTCCCTCATTTTTAGCTTTGAGGACAAAGCTTTTCGAAGGGGAAGGACATGTTAGGATCCTATCCTAACGCCATTTTGTAATTCTCATTTACTTATGTAATGACCCACTCCCAACGTGGGGGATCCCATTATAATATTATTTTGTAATACTTTGTAATGTATGTGGCAAGTAAGGTGCCTAGCCAAGTGGCGCCATCTCATGTAACCATTTTTATCAAGATTGTAACCGATGTTAGGTAGGAGATTCTAGCTCGAGTGGCATTTTGCATGTAAGCCAACTCTTGAGCCTTTAGGTAGGGTTGCATGAAGTTTTTCTTTAAAATATATGAAGCCATGTACGAATTCATATTTTTGCAAGCTAATGAAATATTGAAGGAGGTTGCCCCCTCGAAGAGGCCTGCGATTCTGTGTTATTGTGAGATTGTTCCATTTTTGCATTTAATTTTTGCATAGTGTTATTGAGTTATTTGATGTATTTGAGTTATTTTTTAGTATTTTGTGTGAGTGTGCTTTATTTTAATAGTGAGATCCTAACATAATCTCGAATTGTTGAAGTTTATTGCAACTTTGTCAATGCTCCTGTAAAATCATCATACTCACTAGGGCCAAAGTGAGTGAGTAATTGAGACTCAAAGTCTTCCCAATAAGGATCAGGGATAGTGTTATGCAACCATTGATACCATTGTAAAGCTTCAGATTCCAAGTTGAAGGAAGCCATTTGAACTCGGTAATATATAGGGACATCATGGAGTTAAAAAAGTTGAGCAACATGACATAACCACCCATCCACATCCTTCCCATTGAACTTAGGAAAGTCTAATTTAGGCATCTTAAAGGTAGGATCATGATCATAGAGAGGGTGAGAGTCATTTGTTTCCCTTCCTTTACCTCTATCAGAATGTGATTGTTTAGTACGATACTCAGACTTGCTTAGACCACCTTGCAATTTGGACTCAACATCTGCAAGTTGTTCTAGGCGGATTCTAGAGGTATCATTATCATCTCTAAAATTTTGAAGCTTTGTCATCAAGGCTTGATTTGATATTTTCATGCTATCAATGGTGCTTTTTAAGGATTCTAATAATGAGGTGGTTTGATCTACCTGTTTTTGATGTTCGCAAGTGCCAGCAACCATTTTGGATAGTCTTGAACCTCTTTTACCGAATTACTAAAAATAGGAGTGTGGTTTTAGGAGTTACTATTTTTAGTAAGGAATCCGAAAAAGTGCTTGGGCATTATATATCAAAATGATCAACTTGAAAAGATGATCACAATGAGCTATATAACACAATACAGATTTTGGGCACCCTAGACTTTTTTATCCTCTATTTTGACAAGTCTACTGGTGTGGTCGATTTTTAACTCGAAGATACGATTCAAAAGTTGGGTACTAAATTAACTATCTTTGACCTATGCATTTTATCGATTGACCATCTTATCACTATCATGTCTTTACCCCTGTCACTTGTACTGCAGTTATTGACATTGTTTACATCATTGACCCTGGGATCCTTTGTACTATGCAGTTACTAACATTGATTTTGACACTGACCACCTATAATTTCTAACTGTTACAGATGATTGTTATTGTCACTATCGACCTGACTATTACTATCGTTGACTGGATTTTTATTGTCACTGACCCGACTGTTATTGCCATGACCCAGATGGTACTAGACTTTTTTAAACTATGATAAACACTTGCAAACTTTGTCCTGATTGTTTGGTGCTTACAAGTTTTTTCTTCTGTGATAGGGAAGTCCTCCATATGCTCACTTTTTGGGGGTCGTGAATACAAGTTCAATAGAACAAGATGTTTTTGTAGGTTGAAGTATTTGACAGAAACAAGGTACGCTAGGCAGAGGAGTATGTAACACCCATAAGCCCTCTGTTATACCGCAGTGACGAACAATAGTGCTCGAACTGATATTTCAGACCACTACCTAAGGAGGATTCCACACATACCCTTGAGCACACTATCTGTCTCTCTAACAGTACAGGAGGGTAATCATCCGGGATGTTGTGTCCCCTGGACTATGGATGATACAAGGCCGAAAAGCTTCCTACTGGATAAAATTTTGTTGAAGCCTAAAATGGTCTCTCGATACACATGAAGATGCATGGGAGCTCAATTTCATGCGCGAGTGTTGTCTAAGGCCTTGGTATTGAAGCTTGATCGCCCCTCACTTCACTAGACACTTTATGGGCTATCTAGCTTAGCCAATAACGACAACTCCTTCGTGATATTTTAAAACCCCCAACATAAGGTTTCTAGCCTACTCAACTACTGAAAAGAAAAAAAAAAAGACTATTTTTTTGGCTTTTCTAGTTTTTACTATTTTTTTAGTTTTTAAATAAAGGAAAACATAATGAAAAAACATAGAAAAATTATACCTAACAAGCAAAAACGAAAATGGTTGAGCAAGAATTGTCATAGCTACAGCAGAACTTGGTCCTGGAAAGCGCTTTGATACCACTTGTGAGGAATCTACTATTAAAATTAAACAAACTCACACGAAATATTAAAATTAAGCAGAAACTCATGCAATATCACAATGCAAAAAGTAATTGCAAAAATTAAACACGCTCACAATAAACACTGAATCGCAAGCCTCTTCGAGGGGTAACCTCCTTCAATATTTCATTCACTTGCAAAAAGATACATTCAAGAGACAACCTCCTTCAATATTTCATTCACTCGCAAAAAGATACATTCGTACATGACTTCATAACTTTTAAATAAAGACTTGATACAACGCTAACCCTAAGCTCAAGAGTTGACTTACATACAAAATGCCACTCGAGGTAAAATCTTCTACCAAATATCATATTACATAAAATAGCCTCGCTTGACTAAAAGCCTAATTTACAATATATATTACAAAACTAAAGATGACATCGGATTACATAAAATAACCTCACTTGACTAAGAACCTAATTTACCACATACATCTATATTGCAAAATAACATTATAAATGGAATCCCCACGTTGAAAATAGGTCATAAACAATGAGTATCACAAAATAACTTTAAGATAAAATCCTAACATCTAGACATCAATTGTGACTCTACCTCGTTGCGTTGGACGTCTACTCTTCTAGTTCTTTCTTATTCGATGATTGGATTCTGACGATCTTTCTCTATATTTTATTTTTTTTCTATGATGATCTTTCTCTATATTTTATTTTAAATCATGTCATTTACTTTAATTTTCTAGAAAGACCATTCATAGTGGTGGCAGCACGTTGAAAGGATGTAAGAGCAAGGCCTTTCCCTACGAAATGTGACATATTAATCATACAATGATATTCTGTCGTCACCAACCAAATGGCTTTTGTATTGAAGTATTAATGCTTACTTGCGTGTCCGTTAGCAACTGCGCTTTGCCTCAGTTGTCAATAAGCAGAGTACCTGGTCAAAAAAGGCCGCTTGGCTACGGATGTAATTTTCTTTCCAGGCTTCTGAATTGTCCGCACTATGACGGTTGTGCAATTCGCCAAATTGCGGTTTAATCCATTTCAAATGTGGAAGATAATGTGGTATCCAGTTTTACTGAGTATTTGGTTGCTGGTTGCAAACCTAGCAGATGCGGATGACGGCCTCGGAGACTACACGAATATTGTTTGGCAGGGTTGTGGTAATGGAACTGGCAATGCGAATTCCAGGGAATATGCAGAGGGTAGCGCTTTCGATTCTAATTTGAACCAAGTTCTGAATTCAACGACGGAGAGCGTTTCTTCAAGCGGAGGATATAATATCTCTCAAGCGGGGCAAAACGGGGATAGGGTTTACTGCCTGGTCCAGTGCAGAGGAGATTTAGGTTCTTCTGACTGCAAGCGCTGTGCTAAAACGGCAAAAGCCAACCTTGTTAAGGCATGCCATAACACCTCTGGATTTATACAACAAGATGGTTGCTTCTTGCGTTATGACACTTTCAGTTTTTACAACGACCTTCAGAGCCAGACGGATCAACCATCACACAGCTTCTGCAACTCTAGCAATAGCAGTAACCCACAACAGCTGAGCAATGCCGTGAAAACCCTTTTGATAAATATTTCAAATACGGCGCCTCAGAACGCTAACTATTTCGTTGCAACTTCAGTAGCTGTGCCCTCTTCGAGAAATACCACTATATTTAGCATCGCGCAGTGCTGGATGGATCTTTCACAGACCAACTGTGGATCATGCCTAACAGCTGCGTATTCAAGTTTACTTCAGTGCCAAGCCGGAGCTCTTGGGGCGCAATTTGAAGATAAGAACTGCTACCTCCGTTATGAAACTTTTCCGTTTTTTAACACTTCCGTTCTCTCGCCGCCTTCCACGAACCGGGATGCTCGTAAGTTTTCTTCGTTATATTTTGTCCAATTGGATCCAAAATGGAACCAATTTCATGATAGTAATTTTCTTTGTGCAAATTTTAATATTAATTTCAGGAGGAAAGAGATCAAAGGCCATTCCAGTAACGGTAGGCTTAGTTGTCGCTGCGGTTGTGATAGTTACATTTCTATGGTTTTGGAAGCGGAACTTGTTTTCTTTTCTTCAGAGGGAACGGCCTTCCATCTCCGAAAGCAGAGGTCTTGACAATAAACCTGTGCCTGATTATTTCTTTTGCGTTTTCTTGACTAATTGCCCCTTTGCAGCTTATGTAATAGATAAGCCGTTTTACTACCGCAGGTTATGAGGGAATCGAAATGGGGTCACCGCTGGCTGTACCTAATCCCGAAATCAATTTCACATACGAAGTTATGCAAGAGGCTTCGTCAAATTTTCGGGAAGAAAATAAGCTTGGCGAGGGAGGTTTTGGATCGGTCTATCTAGTAAGCTCTTTGTAATGATCATTCGGTTGGATATTTGAATATAGATAGAAAACTGATTTTTATCCATTTGCAGGGAAGTCTGCCTGATGGCAGAGAAGTTGCAATTAAACGACTCTCTTTGAGGTCAAGGCAAGGAGATGCTGAATTTCTAAACGAAATTAACCTTATCAGTCGAGTTCAGCACAAAAATCTTGTAAAGCTTCTGGGATGCTGTATTCAAGGTTCAGAGAGGCTGCTGGTTTATGAATACCTGCCCAACAAAAGTCTCGACAAATTCCTATTCGGTTTCCTACTCTGTCTCTAACGCTTGCTTCTTTACGATCAATCAGCCAATCTCTGTATTATGCGACTCTATCTACTTTACTAATTTCTTGTGTTGTATTGACATTACTATCTATGTCATGTACAGATCCGAAGAAAAGGCATTTGCTGGACTGGAAAAAGAGTAAGGAGATCATCATTGGAACTGCGCGTGGCCTCGCATATCTTCATGAGGAGTCAGTTATTCGAATCATCCACCGCGATATCAAAGCAAGTAATATCTTGCTTGATGAAAAATTCGGCCCCAAAATAGCCGACTTCGGTTTAGCCAGATTTATTGGCGATGATCAAACCCACCTTAGCACAAGAGCTGCAGGGACTTTGTAAGAATCGCTCTCTCTTCTTTTCTTTTCTTTCCCCTTCCCTCTCAAAAGCCCCTGAATGAACTTTTCATTTGATTTTAATCTTAATGGATGTTGTTCAAAAAATTAACAGACGGAGATAATTCGTGTAGGGGATACATGGCCCCAGAGTATGCTTTCCGCGGACAGCTGACGCAAAAAGCAGATGTGTTCAGCTTCGGGATACTTGTTCTTGAGATCATCAGCGGCAAAAAGAATCAATCTATGAATCACGAGATGCAATTTCTTCTTGAGGGGGTAAAATCAATCATGTTCGGTACTTAATTTGAAGTTGTTGCTGTGTGTAACATGAGGAACCTTTTCCCAACAATGATGAGGGTTTTTGATGCAGACATGGAGACTCTACGAGGACGGCAATGCCTCAAAAATCATCGATCCAATATTGGCGAAGAGTTATTCAGAGGAGGAGAACATAAGTATAACGAGAGTGATCCAAATCGCTCTTTTATGTACGCAAGCCGCTGCAGCGTTGCGACCTCCCATGTCTCGTGTTGTTTTGATGCTGACAAGCCCCCGACAGTCGATTCCTGTGCCTACAAAGCCTGCTTTCATAGACAGTCATTCATCTCAATATATATCTAAACCTCAACCTCAACCTTCCAAGATGAAGATGAAGATGAAGACGAAGACTCTTTCCTCTTCAGAAGGTACAGCTGCCTCCTCCTCTTCTTCATCCGTCCAGGCATCCTCTGTCGCAGATGTTTCAGCATCGGGTTTCTTCGAGCCAAGATGAAGACTAGAAATCTATCTGCAACCTCATTTGTAGTCTTATCTGACTTGTGTGATTGAGTCTGATAATTAATGACGATTTATAAAGATTTAGGGATAACTTCAAAATTTAAATTCTCAAGTTAATATTAAAAAAATATATAATTATAATAATAACTTTCCAAATCAAACCTACCCACAAACTTTATGGACTTTAAACAATTTCTCATATTTTTCTTTCATAAATTATTGTTTCCAAATCAAACCTGCCCACAAACTTTATGGATTTTAAGCAATTTCTCATATTTTTCTTTCATAAATTATTGTTTCGAATTTGGTTCTCGTTCATAAATACAAGATAAGCACGGAATTTAAGGGCAACGTCTCTCTCATGTATTCCTTTGGTATGCGGCGGACCTCTCTTCCTCTATCTTGAAGTGATGCATCTATGTGAATATGTGGGCTCTCACTTTCTTTCGTGTCGCGTAGGACTGGAAACATATTTCTTCTTCAAAATGTAGTTATTATATGGTTGTTTAAGGAGACTCTTCGATGCTATTCTAGAGAAAAGAACGCCTACCGTCACATCTACATGCCTCAGAAGATTATAACTTCTAAAATAAATAAATAAAAGTCTTTCTTAGCCCTTATTTTTAAGGCGGTGAACAACAATTTTGAAAGGTTTTCTATGCATAACCGTCTAATTAATGACTTGTGCTTGTTGTTTCCTTGTGTTTGTTATTTTCTTTTATTTTAATTTTAAGTATGTAATTATTGCTCGCATAAATCTAAGTATGTAATTATTCTTGGTGTAGATTTGGTTATTGCTCGCATAAATCTAAGTATGTAATTATTCTTGGTGTAGATTTGGTTATTGCTCGCATACATTTATACAAACGTGATGTGTAAGATTTTGTCGTTCATTTTACCCAATGTTTTATTTAGTGTGTTTATTTTTGTTTTTATAATAACCTTGCCATCCACTTCACCTCGCTTCATTTAGTGGGTTTATTTTTGTTTTTGTAACAGCTCTGCTTTGTTTTTGGTTGTAGTGGTACTAAAAATAGAAGTTAGTTCAGGTAGCCTGGAGTTAGGAATAAACAATTCTGGTTTTTTGTTCTAAGTGCTTTTATCATTTTTATTAGTTATGTTGTCTTTTTTGTTTTGATTATTCTTGTTTCAGGTGAACAGGGTTGCAGGCTCGAGAGATAAAGCGAGGGTCTGCATCAGTTTGGTATCAAAGCATCTCAAGATGGTCTAGAGGGGAATCCGTTTGAACTAGGGAGGAAGAGGCAGAAGGAATGTAGGTCCAATGAGGAACAATGCAGATGAATGAATTAAGAGATTAGAAGCCATTGAGGCAAGATTACGTTTGGATGATTATGAAGATGAACAAGAAGACCAAGTGAATGTATCCAGGGTAGTAGACCCTATGGAGAGGCTTATTGAAGTTGTGTCCAAGCAAAGCTCCAAAGTGAAGGTTGATATTTCAGATTTTAAAGGAGAACTTAATCCAAATTTATTCCTAGATTGGATTTAGGAGTTGGAAAGGTATTCTAAAATGGAAGATATGGATGAAGATGATCCAAAAAGAGTGAAGATTGCAACCTCCAAGTTGAAGTCTCATGCTGACCTATGGTGGGATAACTTGCAGAGTTCTAGGAGAAGGTAAGGAAAGAAAAAAATTAGATTGTGGCCCAAGATGTTGAAACATTTACGGACTCAATTTTTGCCATCTAATTATCAACATAAATTGTTTAGGGAACAAAGGGATCAATCCATACAATCATATACCGAGCAGTTCATGAGGCTCCAAATTCGGACTGATCTACAAGAAGCAGAAGAACAAACAACAACTAAATATGTTAATGGGTTAAGTTTTCAACTCCAAGATGCGCTTGCCTTAGTAAAGTTACCTATAGTAGATGAGGCATATGAATATTCTTTAAAGACGGAAGAGAAATTGAATCGAAAGAGCAAAATGAGTAAAAAGGGTGATGTTAGCCAAAATAGAGAAAGAGGGAGTTTCTCCAAACCTACCAAAGAAGAAGAGCCCGAGGCGAGTATGAAGCCCGACTTAAGAGGAAGAGGAGGTTTTAGAGGTAGAGGAAGCGGGCGATAATCTTCTAGAGAATTGTAACCCTTAAGATGTTTCATATGTGATGAAACCCATAAGGCCATGGACTACCCACACAATCCCAAGAGGGCTATGGTAGCCTAAGAAGAACGAGAAGAGCATCCAACTAATGAAGTAGAAGCAGAAACAGGATAGAACTTGATGTTGCAAAGAACCCTAATATCAGGGGATAAAGAGACCCCAAAAGCTGACTGGAAAAGGAAGAGTATTTTTCAAACAATATGTAAGTGTAGAGAGGTGTGTAAGGTGATTGTAGATGATGGGTCTACCGATAATCTAGTAATTAAAGAAATGGTAGACAAATTGCAACTTACTTGTATTCCAAAATCTAATCCTTACAAGATCTCTTGGTTAAAAAAATATCATAGTGTGTTGGTTAATATGTCTTGTCTTGTTGCTTTCAAAATTGGTCCTTATGAAGATAAAGTGATTTTTGATGTAGTACCTATGGATGCATGTCATTTGTTATTAGGTAGGTCTTGGCAGTATGATAGGAATAAGTCACCATGATAGAGAAAATACCTATGAAATTCAACATGGGAATAAACACCATATTTTGAAGCCTCTTAAAGGTGAAGACTCGAGTGAAATAACAACTCTATTTTTTTTTACGATGGGCTGGAAAAAGTTCCACAAAGAGTCAAAGGGAGGAACCTGATATCTTTTATATCCTAGAGGGGTAGAGAAATATAATCAGCAGAAGCAAACAGTCTCATTAGAGGTGCACAAAATACTAAGTCAATATTTAAAATTGATCCCATCTGAGCTACCTGCTGGTTTACCCCCATCTAGAGGTATTACCCATCAAATTAATTTGGTTCCAGGTGCTAAAATCCCAAACCAGACTGCGCATAGGTTGATACCTCTAGAGAATGATGAAATGAAGAGGCAAATTACTGAATTATTGGAAAAAAGGTTTATAAGGGAAAGCATGAGTCCATGTGCAACACCTGCTTTACTCTCTCCCAAGAAAAGAGGCCAAGAATGGAGATTATGTATGGATTCTAGAGCCATTAAAAAAATCACTGTGAAATATTGATATCCCTTACCTAGAATGGATGATATATTATATTGTTTGTCAGGTGCCAAAATCTTCTCCAAGATTGACCTTTGAAGCGGATATCATCAGATATGAATCCAAGAAGATGAGTGGAAGCCAAATTTTAAAACCAAGGATGACCTATTCGAGTGGATGGTGATGTTGTTTAGATTATCTAATGCTCCAGCTACCTTCATGCGAACCATGAACCAGATATTTAAACCATATATTGGAAAATTTGTTATAGTCTATTTTGATGATATTCTAATTTTTAGTAGAACTATGAGAGATCATGTAGAGTATTTGAGAGTGGTGCTTGACACACTTAAAGCTGAAAGGTTGTTTATCAATATTGGGAAGAGTGAGTTTTGCAAAGATAGATTGATATTCTTGGGTAATATTGTCTTAATTGATGGATTGAGCATGGATCCAAAAAAAGTTAAGGTGATTCTTGAATGACCTACCCCTCGAAATATCACATAGGTGAAGAGCTTCCATGGGTTGGTAAAATTTTACAAAAGATTCATTAGAAATTTCAGTGGGATAAGTGCACCCTTGACAGATTGCACAAGAGGGAAGGTCTTTACTTGGACAAAGGCATCGAACATGAGTTTTAAATAACCCAAAAGGAAGGTAACATAAGCTCCAATTTTGGCTGTATCATATTTTGATAAGATTTTTGAAGTTGAGTATGATGCTTCGGGAGTAGCTATCGGAGGAGTGTTGAGTCAAGAAGGTAAACCTGTAGCTTTTTTTAGTGAGAAATTGAATGATGAAAAAAAGAGATATACCACATATGATAAATAATTCAATGTTGTGGTACAAGCATTAAGATATTGGAGACATTATCTTTTACATAAAAAATTATTTTGTTGACTAACAATCAAGCTTTGAAGTATATAAATTCCCAAGCTAGGTTGTCCTACAAATATGCCAAATGGGCTTCATTCTTGCAGACCTATACTTTTGCGGTATAACATAGAAGTGGTAAAACCAATGTGGTGGCTGATGCTTTAAGTAGGAGGTTTCATTTGTTGATTGCAATGAGCAATAGGTTGGAGGGCTTTGAAGAAATGAAGAATGAATATGTATATGATTCACACTTTGGTAAAATTTATGTAGCTCTCAGTAAATCTGACCATACAGGTATGCACTCCTTTGAATATTATTTGTTGGTTGATGGATTCTTGTTTAAGGGGACTCAACTTTGCGTACCCCTTGGATATAGGAGAGAAAAGTTAGTGAGAGAATTGCACTCTAGTGGATTGAGTGGACACTTTGGAAGGTACAAGACCTTTGGGTTTGTGAATGAAAAATTATTTTGGCCTAGTATGAGACACGATGTGCATAGGTTTATTACTGCTTGTAGGGTGTGTCAAATTACAAAAGGGGGACAACAAAATACATGTCTATATATACCACTACCTGTGCCCAAAGAACCATGGACTGATATTTCCATGGACTTTGTGTTGGGCCTACCTATAACTCAAAGGAGCAATAATTCAATGTTTGTTGTGGTAGATCACTTCTCAAAAATGGCACACTTTATACCTTGTAAGAAGACCAATGATGCTAGCCAAGTAGCCCATTTATTTTTTAGAGATATAGTGTGGTTACATGGTATTCCAAAAACCATAACCAGTGACAAAGTTACCAAAATTTTAAGCCACTTTTGGAGGTCATTATGGAAGAAGTTAGACAATAGTCTGCAATATAGTTCAACATACCACCCCCAAACTGATGGTCAAACCAAGGTGGTGAATAGGAGTTTGGGCAATCTCCTGAGGTGCTTAGTTTGTGACCATCCTAAAAAGTGGTATTTAGTGATATCTCAAGCTGAATTTGCTTATAATTCTAGTATTAATGGCTCTACAGGTAAGTCACATTTTTAAATTATCTTTGGTTCAAATCCTAAGGGAGTTGTGGACTTAATTGAACTTCCAATAAACCCACATGTCAGTCAATATGCTACATATTTTATGGAGAATATTCAAGAGATACAAGAACAAGTTAGGCAAAAATTGCAGGAAATGAATGAACAGTATAAGAAAAAAGAAAATTTGCATAGAAGGAAGATAATTTTCTAGGAAGGGGAAATGGTCATGGTGCATTTACACAAGGAGAGGAACCCCAAGGGATTTATCACAAATTAAGACCAAAGAAATTTGGACCTTGCCAAATTTTTAAAAGGATTAATGACAATGCTTATGTGATAGACCTCCCAGAATAATTTAAAATTAGTCACATTTTTAATGTGGATGACCTATATTCCCAATCCGTAGAGACAAATGATGAACTGAGGGAGGCTGAACAACTTGAAGGAGAATATAATAGCTCGATCAAGCACCTACTAAAGAAGAAAAGAGGACAAATTGAATGAGTGTTGGATACCAAATTGGTGGCTATGTGATCCAGGTCATACAAGTTGTATTTTATCAAATGAGAAGGGCTTCTAGACTCCTATAATTCATGGATTTTAGAGGTTGATTTGCTTAAATACACCAAGAATAAATTTGAATCGGGAATTTGAACCAGGAGGTTCAAAATTCTAAAATTTGGGGAGGATGATGTGGAACATTCTGCCATCCACTCCACCCATGCTTCATTTAGTGGGTCTATTTCTATTTTTATAACCCTGTCATCCACTCCAGCCACGCTTCATTTAGTGGGTCTATTTTTGTTTTTGTAACAACTCTGCTCTATTTTTGGTTTTAGTGGTACCAAAAATAGGAGTTAGTTAGGGTTTGAGTTTTTGGGGGTTTTATATATTATGTTGTATGTCTGTTCAGGTGTCTTGGAGTTGGGAATAAACAATTCTATTTTTTTGTTCTAAGTTCTTCTGCCATTTTTGTTAGTTTTGTTATTTTTTTTGTTTTGATTATTCTTGTTTCAGGTGAACATTGTTGCATGCTCAAGAGATAAAGTGAGGGTCTGCATTAGTCTCAATTTTCTATGTTTACTGTGGTTGTATATTGTTAATTAGGGATCTAGAATGACTTAAGAGATTTTTTTTGTTTTTGTTTTCCTTAGTAGTAGTTATGTTTTAGGGTCAAGTTTTTTTGGGTTTTAGAGGTAAATCAGAGAAGAGAAAAATATGTTATCCAATCATGAATGAAGGAAATATTTATTTCTTTGTGTTATTTGGTTCCTATATATTTTCGTGTGTGATTTTCCTATTTTTCTATATCCTCTAGGCTCTACTATTTGTGGCCTCCAATTATAGCTACAACTATAGGTAATCATTGCAAATCTGCATCAGTTTTGGCATCAGAGTAAACCAATATGGCATAGATGGGAATCTATCTAAATTATGAAGGAAAAGGCAATAGGAATGCAGGTCCTCAGAGAAATAATGTTGATGAATGGCTCAACATATTAGTAGCCATTTAAGTCAGACTACATCTAGATGATTCTGAAGAGGAATAGAAGAACCTTGGAAATGTAACCAGGGTAATAGACCTTATGGAGAGGCCCATTGAAGTCGTGTCTATAAAAATATCCAAGGTGTAGGTTGATATATCAAACTTTAAAAGAAAACTCAATTCAGACTTATTTCTAGACAAGGTCCAAGAGTTGGAAATATTTCTTGAGATGGAAGACATTGATAAAGATGACCATAAAAGGGTGAAAATTGTAGTATCCAAATTGAAGTCTCATGTTCCTTTATGGTGGGAGAATTTTCTAAATTCCAAGAGAAGACAAGGAAAGGACAAAATCAGACTATGGCCCAATATGTTAAAATTTCTATGAGCTCGATTCTGACTTTCTGATTAACAATAAAAAATATTTAAAGAATTCCAAATTCCAAGGCAAAGGGATAAGTTGGTACAAGCTTATACAGAGAAATTTATGAGGCTTCAAATTCAGAATGTATAAGAGGATGAAGAGCATCTACTATGGATGAGGCATATGAATATACCTTAAAAACAAAGGAAAACTTGAATCGAAAGAGTAAAATGGTGAGTAAAAGAGGTGATAACAACTAGAATAAAAGAAGAGGAAGTTCCTTCAAACTTGCCAAAGAAGAAGAGCCCAAGCGAAGTATGAAGCCTAACTTTTGAGGAAGAGGAGGTTTCAAAGGTAGGGGATGAGGATGAAAATATTTTGAAGAATGGAAACCCTTAATATGTTTTATATGTAATGAAATCCATAATGTCATAGACTGCCCTCAAAACCCCCAAAAGGGAAATGGTAGCCTAAGAAGAAGAAAAACCTCCAACATAAGAAGTAGAAGCAAAGGTGGGAAATAATTTGATGTTGCGAAGAACCTTAATATCCAACAACAAAAAGGCCCTAGAAGTTGATTGGAAGAGAGAGAAAATAAAGTGTAAGAACAAAGTGTGCAAGGTGATTGTAGATGGTGTATCTATCAACAATATGATAAGTATAGAAATGGTAGATAAATTGCAACTTGCTTGCATTCCAAAATATAACCCTTACAAGATTTTTTGATTGAAGAAAGATCATTATATAATTGTGGATAAATCTTGTCTCTTTGCTTTTAAAATTGGTCCTTATGAAGACAAAATGTTATGTGATGTGGTGTCAATGGATGCTTGTCATTTGCTATTAGATAGACCTCGACAATATGATAGAAAAGTAATCCATCTTAGTAGATAGAATACTTATGAAGTACAACATGAGGGAAGGAGACATCTTCTAAAAACCTAGAAAGTTGAAGGAGCCATTGAAATGTTAGCCCTGTTGCACGTATCAATGAGTTATAAAATAATCTTCAAAGAATCTAAAGAAGCAACTTGTTATCTACTATGCCCAAGAGAAATAAGGAAAACTAGAGGGATCTAAACCTTGTCATAAATGCTAAAATTATTAGAAATGTATTTAGATATAACTCTAGTAGAAGTACCAAGTGGTTTACCTCCCTCATGAGGTATTACACACCATATTGATTTGGTGCTAGGATCAAAGCTTCCTAACCAAGCTGCATACAAATTATTTCCTAAAGAAAATGAGAAGGCTAATCAATTAATTGTTAGAGAAAGAGTTCATAAGGGAAAACATGAGCCCTTATGCCACATCGAATCTACTCTCACCAAAAAAGGATGCAAATGGAGAATGTGTATGGACTCTAGATCCATCAAAAAAATCATGGTAAAGTACTGGTACCAACTACCTAGAATGGATGACATATTAGACTGCTTAGCTGGCACTAATATTTTCTCCAAGGTAAATTTAAGAAGTGGTTACCATAAAATCCATATCTAAGAAGGGTATGAATGGAAGATTATGTTCAAGACCAAGGATGGTTTATATTAATGGTTGGTGATGCCATTCAAAATTTCTAATGCCCTGCCACTTTTATTCGTACCATGAACTAGGTATTCAGACCATATATTGTGAAATTTATTTAATTTATCTTGATGATATTTTGATTTTTAGTTAAAACATGGAAGAGAATTTGAAACACTAGCAAGTTGTGTTTGACACACTTAGAGTGGAAATATTATTTGTAAATATTGAGAAGAGTGAGTTTGGTAGAGACAAGTTGGTTTTCCTTGGAAATGTGATTTCAACAGAAGGATTGAGCAAGGATCCAGAAAATATTAAGGCTATACTTGAATCACCTATCCCTAAAAAAATTATAGAGATTAGAGGTTTTCATGGTTTAGTGAATTTCTATAAGAGGTTCATTAGAAACTTCAATGGGATAAGTGCTCCAATGATTGATTACACTAAAGGGAATTCCTTTTCTTAGACCCAAGAAACTAAGAGAAGTTTTGAAAAACTTAAAAGGAAGGTAAAGAAATCTCCAATACTTTCCTTACCAAACTTTGAGAAGATATTTACCATTGAGTGTGATGCTTCTATAGTGGTCATTGGTGGCATGTTGAGTCAAGAAGGCAAGCTAGTTTCCTACTTTAGTAAAAATTTAAATGACACCAAGAAAAGGTATGGAACTTATGATAAAGAATTGTATGTTATTGTTTAGAATTTGAAATGGTGGAGGCTCTACTTATTGCATAGAGAATTCATTTTATTTATTGAAAATCAAGTGCTGAATATATCAACTCTCAAGCCAAGTTAACCCATTAGCATGCTAAATGGATTTTATTTTTACAAAGTTATACATATGTAGTACATGTGAGTGGTAAAATTAATGTGGTGGCTGTTGCTTTAATGAGGAGGCAAAACCTACTTATCTCACCAACGAGATTTTTGGATTTGAAGAAATAAATGGAAAATATGCAGTTGACCGCTTTTCAAAAAAATTATCAATGCTCTCAACAATCTTGCTATTGCAAGCATTGAGTTATATGATAAATACTTATTGGCAAAGGGGTTTTTTTTTTTAAAATCCAAATTTTTATTCCCATAGGGTCTAGGAGGGAAAAAATTATTATAAAAATGCTTTTAAATGGTTTGGGGAAAAACTTTGGAAGGGAAAAGTTTACAACTTGGTAAGTGAAAAGTTTTTTTTTGGCCTCGATTAAGAAAGGATATAAATAAGTATGTTTCTACATGTAGAGTTTTACAAGTTTATAAGGACAAACAACAAAGCACACATTTGTATAAAATCGTATCTCTACCTGATGGACCATGGATTTTATTTTGGGATTACCTCGTACTTAGAGAGGTAATGATTCTATTTTTGTTTTTGTAGATTGATTCTCTAAAATGACCCACTTCAATCCATATAAGAAGACTATCGATGCAATTAAAGTTGTTGATTTATTTTTTAAAGATATTTTCTACTTACATGGACTACCCAAGACTATCACTAGTGACCGAGATACAAGGTTTTTGAGTCACTTTTGGAGGACCTTGTGGAGAAATCTTGACATTAAACTATAGTATAGTTCTACCTATCACCCCTAGACAAATGCATGAATAGAGGTGGTGAACAAAAGTTTGGGTAATTTGCTTTGAAGTCTAGTTGGTGAGAATCCAAGGCAATGGGATTTGATTTTGGTGCAAGTTGAGTTTGCTTTTAATTCTAGCATAAATAGATCTATTGGTAAGTCTTCCTTCCAAGTTAATTTTGGAAATAATCCTAAGGGATTAGTTGATCTAATTGACCTTCCCAAGGGAATATGGATTAACCAATATACGGTGGACTGTGTGAGACATATCCAGGATGTACAACAATAGTTTAGGCACTAGCTGCAGTAAGTAATGAACATTATAAAATAAATCTAGATTTGTGTTAGAGGGTGAGCAAATCATGGTTTACTTGTGTAAAGAAATATTTCCTCAAGGAACTTATCATAAATTGAAGCCAAATAAAATTGGCCCTTATAGAATACTAAAGCGAATAAATGAGAATGCCTATTTGATAGACTTGTCTAACAAATTTGATACAAATCCTATATTTAATGTTATAGATTTTTACCCCTATCTTACAGGTAGTGGAGAATTTCAACATGAGAACGTGTTTGGTGATTTGACCAAGAAACTACCACAAAAAAAGGAGCAGATTAAAAAGATAGTAGACACTAAGGATGTTGCTACTAGACCCAAAAATTATAAGATGTATCTAGTGAAATGGCTTAGTTTACTTGAATCCACCATCACTTGGGTCATATAAGAACTCATGAAGTTTATAAAAATATCAAAATCCTCTAAGCCAAGAGGTTTAATAATTTTAAAATATGCGGAGGATGATGCATAATCGTCTAATTTATGGACTTATGCTTATCATTTCTGTACAACCATAAAGGTGTGCAACCGATATTACAATTGCATAAATAGAAGTAAAACGGACATTCATACAAAAATTGATAAAAGATAAAACAATTGAATGAGATGCTTCTTTATTTTCTTATGGAATCAACTCATGGATTGCAAATGAATCCCTCTTAAGGATACCCTTTTTGATACGCAATTACAATGTTGTAATCCCCTTAGGGATATAATGCACTTTTCAAGCCTTTAAGGTGACACAAACTGCTCTAGGGAGGAGTTGAACCTTTTCAAGTTGAACCTTTTCTTCATGTTGAGAAAGGAATTCAATGGTTGAAGCTCCTTTGAATATACTTTCCTACGGTCAAGAAACAACACAAAAACATTAAACGAATAGGCAACCTCTCATGATGAGGCCCTTTAAAGAGAATAAACACAAATATGCCATGACAACTATGAAATCAAGAAGATGGATAAAACATATCAAACTTGTGCAAGATTCATAAATATTGTTAGGAACATGAAAATAGAAAGCACATCTATCTATCTACTAGGTCAATTGCATGAAATTGAACATGTTAGTAAGAAAATAATTCATTAATGTCCTACTTGCCATAATGAAAACAAGATTGATTAAACTCTAAATATGTCGGTCAAATTATATCTAAATATGCATTAACCCACTAAAATGACTAGTATAACCTAATTAAAGCTATTGCAAAAGAAATAGTAAGGGGATCTTATACCTATTGCAAACTGCAACTCGGATGAGTGGTCTACATTGTAAACCATGACTGTCAGTTGTGGCTAGAAACCAAATGATTTCACTCTCCAAATAAGGGGTTTTGGGATTGATCCTCCTTGTCCAATTGATGATCAAGGGTTGCCTCAGTGTCCTATGATAGGTTTAGCGGTTGAATTGCTCGATTGGACCTCCGTTTTCCCGAATTAGTGTTTCTTGGCGTAGATGCTAAAGGACATTTTTCATAGGACTGCCCAAACTATCGAACTCGTTTCGGCCATATCTCACTCATCCGAACTCGGATTGAGCTAAAATTTTGAGGGTAGATGCCTGAAAAAACCCTAGAACGTCTCCACCAATTTTCATATCATTTGGAGCAACACAGATCCTAGCGCATCCCTATGTGTGAACGAGATATTTGGCAAGCGGCTATGCGAGGGTTTCATCTGGGTTGAGTGCAAGCAGCTCCAGAGGTTGGTTTTTAGGGCCTTCGGGCCCTAGCGGCCAATATTTTTGTGGTTTATGCTCAATATTTTAGCAAGAAATGTTGCAGGGGATCCAAGATGGGTTAGAAATTTGTCTTTCAACAGATCATACTCGTGAACTTGAGTGACAACGACTTCCAATTTGCTGCACAAAAGAAAAGTGAAAACCATACCTTTCCACGATGTCTAGGGCAAGGATTAAAGAGATCACGAAACAAGTTTCAAGCAGTTGATCAAAAAATGGCTCATATCTCAAGTGAATCTGGTGCTAAGGTGCACCCACAAAATAATTCTACTGTGAAAACCCCTGTCAAGGGTAAGAATTTCGAAGACTCAGCCCCAAAAATGAATTTTAGGGATGCCCTCCATGGTGGACAGCCTCAACCCAATGCTAATATCAATCTTAGGGCTTCCCATAAACCTCTAAGAATGCCTAAGATTGATCCCAGGAAAATGGAGTCAGGATGTCTTAAAGCAGCTGATGGAACTCCTATTGTTAAGCTTGATATGGGTAACATTCAGACTGGCATTGAAGATTTGGAAAAAAGAGGACTAATTTTTCGGTTCGTGGGTTTTCGTCCGAGTCTATCTGCTTTCAAAGTCTGGGCTGCAAAAAGTTGGAAAACTAAAGGTGAGTTACAAATCTCTATTTATCCAAATGGTTATTTTCTTGTTTTATTTGCTAATAATGAAGATAGAGAGAAAACTTTTCAAGGGGGTCCTTGGTTTTTTGGAAGGGCAAGGCTTTTCATGAAGCCCTGGCATACTAAATTTAAATCCGAAGAAGAGATGCCTTCTATAGCTCCCGTGTGGGTTAGACTCTTTGGCCTCCCTATTGAATTTTGGAATCCTACTATTTTTTCTTCAATTGGAAACTCTTTAGGAACTTTTATGATGACTCGCTGATTGTACTCAAAATTTTGAACATATTATTTATGCTCGGATTTGTGTTTTAATGGATTTTGACAAACCCCTACCTAAAAATATCACATTACAATTTGGGGAAGACACTTGGGAGCAAGTAGTGGACTATGAGAACATTCCTTTTCGTTGTAGAATTTGCCATGAATATGGTCATTTGGCCAGTGCTTGCCCAAATAAAATTCCTGATCAAAAGAAAGAAGATATAAACTCAGCAGGTTTCCAAATACCTAAGAAGAAGAACACTAAAAAAAACCAGTTATGAAGGATCAATCAAAG
Source organism: Wollemia nobilis (assembly GCA_028583015.1). NCBI lineage: Eukaryota > Viridiplantae > Streptophyta > Pinopsida > Araucariales > Araucariaceae > Wollemia > Wollemia nobilis. Next base: position 4,344,923 of record JAQPPZ010000932.1, read on the forward strand.
TCATCTCGCTAATATGTTTGAAATCCTTTCCACAAATGATGTCCCAAGTGAGGAAGAGGAAATAATGGAAACTGAAATCTTAGAAACACAATTTAAATATGAAGGGAAGAACTCGGAGACAAACCAACAAATCAAAGGTTTTCAATAGAAAAAAAGGGAGAAAATTTACACAAGAAAAACAATCTTTCAAATGTCAAAACTTTAAATAATGCAGGTCCCAATATAGACTCCGTTGAACCATCTAGTAAAATTTTGGTTGTGTACGAGCATTCTTCAAGGTTAGAAGCCATCTCAGATTCAATTGGAATAAGTCAAGAAACAAGGAAAAAAAATTGAAGATGGATTCTAATCAAAAAGCAGGTCGCAAGACCAATCAATATCATATGGTAAAAGAAGGTGAAAAGCTTGTAGAGGAAGGTAAGATTAATGCCCTTCCCAACTTTTTTAGCCCTGGTATTAATGAAGATCATCACTTGGAATATTAGAGGACTCAAAGGGAGTCTTTCAAAACAAAATGAAATTAGAAGAATGATTCAGATAAATCATCCACATCTTGTTTTCCTTCAAGAAACAAAGATGTCAATGGAGGATATGGACTCAATTGCCAGTAAAATTTGGCCAACTGAAAAGTGGTTTCCCTCGGCTCCCAAGGGACTTCGGTGGCATTGCTTGTCTTTGGGACCCAAAAGAGGTAGTTATTCACCATATGGTTGGCAGTTGGGGTTTGTTGGCTATAGCTATTCAAAGTAGACATTCCAACCAAATTATGCTCTGCATTACTGTTTATGCTCCGACTTCTTTGGAGGAAAAAAGAAGAAAGTGGAAGGATATTACTCATATTATCTCTCATTTTCCTGAAGCTTGGATCTTGATCGGAGGAGATTTCAATACCATCCCTCTCTCTGGATGAGAAAAGGGGGGGAAATAGAAATTTGGACAAAAGCACCGACCTCATGAGCGAATATATTGCAAACCTCCATCTTGTGGATATCCAACCAGATAATGGCCTTATGACTTGGTCTAACAGAAGGCAAGGCTTAGCTTGTATAATGGAGAGATTGGATAGGTTTTTGCTCTCTAAAAATTTCTTAATCCATGGTCACATTCCTAAAGTGAAGACTCTTAATAATGCTGGTTCGGATCATTGGCCACTCATGGTGGAAATGTGGAAAACCAATGTGAGTTTCTCTCCTTTTCATTTTCAATTAATGTGGCTTAGAGACATTTCCTTCAGACCTCGTGTGCAACAATGGTGGAAGGAAGGTAAACCTAGGCATGGGACTAAGATGTTCTGTTTTGCCAAAAGACTGCAATACATTAAATCCAAAATCAAGACTTGGAACCGGAAAGAGTTTGGGGATGTTCATAAAAAAAACATGAAGTTATTGCTCATCTTGAAAATTTGAATAAGAAAATCCATTTAGATGGCCTCACAGAGAAGAGAAGTGCAGATGAAATTAAACTCACAACTCAGTTAGAGGAATGGGAAAAAAGAGAAGAAATCTTATGGAAGCAAAAATCTAGAATTCAATGGCTCAAAGAAGGAGATCGAAACACAAATTTCTTCCACAAATCTCTTCTAGCTCGAAGATCTCACAACTTTATTTCTTCCTTAAAATCAGATTCTGGAGATGTTGTTTATACTTGGGATGGCATGAACTCTATTGTTGTTGATTACTTTTCCAATATTTTTGCTGCTACTCCTCTTGACTCAACTTCACAACAAAATGTTCTTCAAGCAATCCCTTCTCTTATCACTTCTGAGGAGAACTCTATTTTGACTGCTCCTGTTACTATCAATGAGCTTCAACAAGTAGTTTTTAAAATGCAAAAAGGGAAAACCCCAGGTCCTGATGGTTTTCCCATTGAGTTCTACCAAGAGTTCTGGGATATCCTTCATGTTGATTTATTAGAGGTGGTGGAAGAAGCCAAGAAAGCCAAAGAAATTTTGAAGGTTATCAATAAAACTTATATTACTCTTGTTCCAAAAGCTCAAGAGGTTGATCATATCTCAACTTTTAGACCTATTGCTTTATGTAATGTTCTTCTCAAAATCATTACTAAAATCATGGCAGTAAGGTTGAAGCCTCTTTTGCATAAGATTATTTCCCCAGAGCAAGGGGGTTATGTGGAAGGACGTCAAATAGTAGATGAGATAGTTCTTGCTCAAGAAGCCATCCATTCCATGGATATGCAAAAATCTCCTTCCATGTTCATTCGGTTAGACTTATCCAAAGCTTATGACAGAGTGGATTGGCACTTCCTTATCAAAGTTTTGAGGCAATTTGGTTTCTCTAAGGATTGGATGGATTGGATTATGGGATGTATCTCTTCAGTTTCCTACTTAGTTCTTATCAATGGTAGGCCTTCTCACTCATTCCTAGCTTCCAGAGGTATTAGGCAAGGTGACCCGCTATCCCCTTATTTATTCATCATTCTTGTTGAATGCTTGGGTAGGACTATAACCAAAAAGAGGGAAAACAAAACCCTTGAGGGAGTTACCATTGCTCATGGAGCTAGACCTATCTCTCATCTTCAATTTGTGGATGACTCTACTCTTTTAGGTAAAGCTACAGTTAAGGAAGCTTCTAATATTAAGCAAATCATTAGCTATTTTTCTAAGGCTACTAGGCAGTTGATCAATGAAGACAAATCTAAAGTTATTTTCTTTCACTGCTCGCTAGACAGGAATCCATGGTCTTGGATAAATTAAGATATAAGAAGACCTCCCTTCCAATCACTTATTTAGGTATTCCCATAAATATTCAAAGGCAAAAAAATAAATATTGGAATTGGTTGTTGGACAAAGTCAAGAAGAAAATTGGAAAGTGGACCAACAAGTGGCTTTCTTCGGGGGTAGAATCACCTTGGTAAAATCAGTCCTTCAAGCTATTCCTATTTATGTTTCTTCCATTTTGAATATCCCAAAGGCTGTTCTTCGAGAATTGGATCAAATCAGTCATCGTTTCCTTTGGAGTGGTACTAAGGAGAAAAGAAAATGGGCCTTGGTGAAATGGGATACTTTATGTCTTCCTAAGAATGAAGGGGGGTTAGGATTCCGGTCTTCTATTAATAACAACAAAGCTTTAGCTGCTAAATTATATTGGAGGATGTTGCATAACCCCAATGCTCTTTGGGCCAATAATCTCCGTGCTAAATATGCCGAGAACAAAAGTCCCGAAGACCTTGTTCGCTATCAACTTCCTACCAAAGGTTCTCCCATTTTAGCAGCTTCTTAAGACTCGGTGAGGATTTGATAAAGAAAAATTTATTTTGGATCATTCATAATGGTCAACAAGCAAATTTTTGGATAGATTCTTGGGATGGTCACAAGCCTTTGATAACTCAGTTTCCCGATTGGAGGCCTTGGATGGAGGAGCTTCACCGAGCTAACTGGATAAAGGTGGCTAATTATTGTCGGTACCATACTGGTAATTCAAAGGTTGGTAGATATTGGATCCCTATTGAGGACTCGGCCTATTCAAATCCTAGAAAGGCAAAGACAAGATATCCAAGGCATCCTTCATATGAGATCCCTCTCTTGGTCCCATGAAAAAGATTGTTTTGGATGGAACAACACTACTAAGGGTGAGTATTCAGTTGCTCAAGGTTATTTGACCTTATGCCATAATAATCCCAACCATTCTTCTGACATATTTTCTCGATTGTGGGCTCAAAAGCTCTGGCCTAAGGTGAGGTTCTTTAATTGGCTTTTATTGCATCGTAGGGTGCTTACCGGTGAGCAACTTATGAAGCGTGGTTTTCATGGCCCTTTTAGATGTGAAATGTGTGAAGAGAATGTAGAAACTCTCAACCATATTTTTATTGAGTGTACTTTAGCCTCTGAGCTATGGAGGAGAATGGCCACTTTACTTGGCTTACAGTGGTCCAATTTTTTTACTTTTGAACAACTTTGGAGGGATTGGCCTAATCAAGAGGGTGTTGATCATTTTATTAGGCAGTTAGTTTGGATGGGTTCTACCATTCTTCTTTGGAATATTTGGAATGAAAGGAACAACCAAATTTTTAATCAAGATAGGAAGGATATTCACTATATTTGGCAAAAGACCATAGCCAACTTAGTTGAATCAGTCCATCAACTCCTTAATCACCCCCAAAACTCCCACCAAAGATGGGATCAAGTGATGCAAATATTGAAGATTAAATCTTCTAAGGGCAACCAACTTAAAGGGAATGTGAGTATTAGTAAGATGGATAGGACAAGAAATTGGCAACCTCCTCCTAAGGATTTTGGAAAAGTCAATACCGATGGAGCCTCTAGAGGGAACCCTGGAAAAGCAAGTGTGGGAGGAATTGGTAGACTTTCAGATGGCTCCCTGGTTTTTACTTTTGCTGAGAATTTGGGTATTCTTTCCAATAACCTTGCTGAGGGGTATGGTATCCTCGAGAGGCCTTCAGGAGGCTACTAAGGTTGGATGGGAAAAGGTGTTAGTTGAGTCTGACTCTCAACTTATGATTAATCTCTTGAAGACTCCTTCTAAGAATCATAAGGTGGATTGGAGAATAAAAAGAATTATTGAGAAGATTCAATTAATCCAGATGGGATTTTTGAAAGTTGATTACAATCATGTGGTCGGAGATCAAAACAAGAGTGTTGATGCTTTAGCTAATTGGGCTTTGGACAAAGGTGATCTTACTTGTTATGGCCACCCTCCTAGATGGTGGGCTTCTCAAATTAGGGAAGCTCTTCTTTCTATCATTTCTTTGGATGGCTCCAGATCTGAAGGTACCTAGTTTCTTCTTGTTTTTTTTTTTTGCTTCTCTTTGGTTCATTCAGTTTTTTTTAGTTCCCTAGCTCATTCTATTCTTTATTTTGTTTCCTCTGTTGATTCTTGCCTTAATAGTCTTCTCGGTCTAGATAGGTCATTGTTATGTTCAATTTTTTTTCTTTTTCTTTTTTGTTTTTTTGTTTAGTTTTTTAAGGTGGGTGGGTTCTTTTGTTTTGTTTTGTTTTTGTGTTCTTTGTGTTGTTTTTTGTTGTTCTTGTGTTTTTGTTGTTTTGTGTTTTTTTTTTTATGTTTTTTGTTATTGTTCTTGTGTTTTTTTCGTTCTTGTTCTTGGGTTTCTCTTTGTTTGTGTTAATTCGTGTTTTTATGTGTGAGTGTTTTCTATGTTTTTTGTTTTTGTTTATTGTCTGTTGTTGGTTGTTTTTTATTTTTATTTTTATTTTATTTTTTTAATTTTTTAGGTTTTGGTTGTGTTTATTTTTCATGTTTTTTTTTGGGTTATGTCTTTGTAGTGTTCTGTTGTTTTTGTCTTGTTTGTGTTTTGTTATGTGGTTCTTGTGTTTTTCTATGTGGTTCGTGTTGTGGTTTCTTTTATCTTATTGTGCGTGTTTGGTTGTGCTTTTGTTTTTGACACACTCAAGGAGCATGTTTTTTATTTTATTTTATTATTTTTGTTGTTATTTACTTATTTATTTACTTATTTTTAAATTGGTTTTGTGTGTTTGTTTGCTCCTTGAGTATGTCAAAGGTGGTAGGCCAGGTCCGAGTCCCGGGCGTTTTTGGTGGAATGGATACCCCTGCCTCCTTGGGTCTTACCCGAAAGTGGCATCCCTTTTGGGATGTTTTCCACAAATAAAAAAAAGTGTTTCTTGAAGTTCTAGCTCCTTAGGGTATCCATGACATAAGTTGTCATGATGTTTGGTGACTTGTCAAAAGGGATAGCAACAAATATCTCTTTCTCAATGCACTCAAAACGAGTCCACAATTCGATAGGGCTTTGCTGCTTTGATATCCTAATACACTTCATGCTTTTACCCTATTTTTGAGGGGTATTTATAGGACTACCCAAGGGCTAGGTGTGGCTTCATGGAGAATACAAGAAAAAGAAGGGGTGGTTAGGACAGTTGGATTGGAAGCCTCTGGAATATTCCGTCCTTTAACCACCTTCTTCTAGAATAAATTGCCATTCAAACTGATTTGGCTCGGATGAAGGCCAACTGAACTTCAGTTCAGACCGTAGGTGACAACTACGGTTTAGAATTTAAACTGTGGGTGTCAGCAGTGGTTCAGACTGTAAATCGGAGGTCTCAACTATGATTTAGATTGATTAGGCCTAGGAGCCCAAATTGAGTGGTTAGAACCACTAATCTATCTTGGAATTTGTCCAATATATTCCATATGGTCTTGTAGCATGTCCATATGAGTAGTCACCTTCGACATGATGCATTTTAGGTGTCTATAGATGCCCCTTTTGAGATGCGTTAGGAGATAGAACAACGCTGAGCAAAAATAGACCTCCTAAAATGATGCCAAAGGTTACATGATGATCATTAGTCTGATCAATATTAGATGCCCCAGGTCTTGCAAAAGGATGCGCATCCTAGAATCATTGCTTCCAGCTCAATGGAGGCTTAAATTTGATAGAGCTTGCACTCGTCGATAGACATTTGGGTAGCTTCGGTGCTACAATATGAGTTAGACCTATATAATTGAAAGGAAGAGAGTTACAAACAAACTGTCATATTTGCTATTTTCTCCAAGAAAAAGGGTAAGCTTATGATAACTGTTAGCAATGATTTGCAAGGACGAATGCAATTTTGACAAGATCAAGGGATCTACAATTTTAGGGATCTTCTGTTGACTTTGATTATGATTTGAAAGCATGACTACCCCCTCAAGCGACGAGTCTATGAGGGTAATGACAATGAATGAAGCGACAAGGTTGCTTGACCACAATGAATGATCTAAATAAACTTAGAATTAAGAATTTAATTACTTGGCTAAGCCTAGTTCAGCTTATGATTACAACTGTTAATAGTAATTGCACATTTCTATCCCATGGAGTGATCGGGCTGCAATAGCCTTCTTAGGGAATAAAAATGATACAATGTCAATTAGATTTATGTTGAATCACTTTGTCGATAATTTTCTGAAATAGATGTCATAGGAGAAATAACATGAAATGCACCCATGGAGCGGTCTAGCATCGAAGGTCTTCTTTGGGATTGAAAAGAAGCATATCAAATAAACAATGACAATTTTACCCCAAATGTCCTTATGGTAATCTACTCATCTTGCCAGATTGCATGGAATGCAAGTCACTGCACCCACAAAGTGTATAGGGTAAAGAACTGAATACGACATGCATTTGGATTTTGAGTTATTTAATTTTTTTTGTTAAATTTTTGAATTATTAATTGATCCTGGTGCTTGAACATCACCAAATTTGATAAATTGATTGCTCTTATTGAGATTTGATTCATTAGGAGTCACTAATTACCATTTAAGACCTTCCCATGATGGGATTTGAATGCATTTAATGTCAGTTATGAACTATGGGTACAACTTGCAGTTGAAAATTTCAAAATTTGGGAACCGCAGGACTGACCCGCGAGCGAAAAACCCTAATTCTGGCACCGCAGGTGTCAGTAGCAGTCCACCAAAATTAGGAAAAGTATAAAAGTTTTTCCCATTTGAAAATTTCATTATTATGCTTGAAAGCAATTGCAATTCAGAGAGCTCTGAGAGGTTAGAAAACATATTTGACACGAAGTGCTGCTAAAAACTCTACCTGATATCATACTCACACCCCGATGGCAGACCCTGGACAACCGTATACTAGCAGAGGCCTTAGTGCGGGTAAGGTAACTCAAAACCGAGTCCTCGCACTCATTACCAATTTAAAAATGAACCACATTAATTAATGGGTTAAATCAATCTCACTAAACTATTGGCAATGAACTTCACCTTAGACTAGGCTAGTTTGGGATTTAAATTTTTGGTCTACCAGGCTAGGAAGTGATCTAGAAAGGGTCACATTCCTAGACCGCAGCTGGCAGATGTGGTTCCCAGTTATCAAATTGGGGACCACAACTATCATCCGCGGTTAGGTTCAAATCCCAACGATCAATTTTTGATCGCATGCGGACTGTAGGGTTGACCCGCGGTTCTGCGACTTTACAAATATTTTTTAAATTTTTGTGATTTTTCTAAGTTTTTTTGGTAATTTATGCTATTTATTGCACTTTTAAGTTATATTTTTGATTTTTTTAATTTTTATTGATCATTTTTTATATGTTTTTGTCTTGTTTAGCAATTTTTAGATTTGTTTTACTTTTTTAAGGTAATTTTTTTGCTATTTTTTATTGTTTTTAGTTAGCTTTTCCCTTATGCATTGCTTTCTTTTCAAAAATTGACTTCTAGAGCTAAGGAGTCAGACATCCTTCGCACCCTTAGCCCACTACTTACTATCCTGGAGTGGGAGTGGTTTGGAGCCGTTGGCTTTGGCTACGTTTTGGATCTACCCACTATCAGGGTAGATCAAGCCTACATGACTGCGTTGGTCCGATGCTGGAATGTGCGAATCAACATATTTCACCTGTCGACAGGTGAAATGACTGTCACTCTAGAGGATGTCTACCAGATATTTAGGATCCCTATTAATGGTAAGGCCATCACCTCCTCCTTTCGGAGTAAGGGGGAGGTTTTTGATTCTATCTTTGACGATCGGAGCCTGGATGCCTAGGGTAAGATTAACCACAGAGGCATCCACATCGGGTACTAGCAGAAGAAGGACATATTCTATGTCAAAGAGGAAGTATTCATGCAATTGGTCATGCAGATTTTCCTTCTAGACTTCTTAGGCATGAGGATCCCCTGAAACCTTTTGGCCAAAGCTAGAAGGGTTACACAGAGCTCTACCGATCATCCACTTCTCCTAGCTTGGGGGAGCACTCTACTATTCCAGTTATACTGGGAGCTCTACCAGATTACCACTAGGAGCTGGGTTGGCATTAGTTGGCATTAGTTACAGCTTACTTCTCTCGATCTGGGGATGGTAGCACATCAAGATCGAGTGTCCTATGGAGCTACCCCTTACTATCACTTTGATTTATGATGATCATAAGTGCTACACTACATATTGGCCCCACGAGGAGGAGGGGTTCCGAAGTAGGTCCCATGTTGGGGACTTAGAGCACTACATTGGTAGATTTGCAGCGCTTCGATCAGATGACATTGAGTAGCGTCCATACATGGATTACCCTATATGAGAGGAGGTTGGTGAGTAGCTACGTCAGACTCGATGAGACAGGTGGCTACTCGGCTGTAAGATTGAGGTTCATGAGTACTAGTATTACTCACGGGTCCTGCTGTAGTTTGGGCTAGTGTAGGACATCCCAGAGCTGCCCATCACTATAGGCTATTGGTACCAGAGACAGGTTTACCTTGAATTCAGTCAACACCACTGGGGTATGAGGCTGACAAATTCTAGGAGTTAGGGATTGCTAGGGTTGGGAGTACCCCAGTATATGACACTTGGTGGTCCCTAATACAATGGTAGGTATCTGGGCCCCTCGACAAGACAGATGATGGGGCAGAGGCTGAGGCTAATCCAGATGGGTACAATGTGTGCTAGTGGACCGAGGGTGGATGGGGCATAGATGCCATCGTAGAGGAGGCTCCATAGGTCGAGGTAAAGGATGAGCCATCAGAGGAGGGCGAGGCACCTCCTGATAGTGAGGTAGGACAACTCTTAGCCTAGGTTTTAAATATATAAAGTCAAGTGGGGAGGCTTCAGACCCAGTTACTACAGAGGGATACTAGTCTCACCATAGTAGAGGTGAGGTTGAGACACGATCAGAGCTAGTGGAGGAGCTATGAGGAGGAGAGGTCTGTCCTCAAGACCTAGCTTACCATGATAGACATAGAGATTCAACGACTCACTACAAAGCATGATTTGGCACGAACACAACTAGATCTCATGATCAGAGAGAAATATTCACTAAGGGTGGTGGGGAGGATCCCTCATCTTCATAGGCTATTATGGCACCACCTGCAACACCATCTACTTTACTGCCAATAGGGCAGGACCCTATGGTAGATATTAGGAGGCTTTGTTCCCTCGTAGAGGAAGGGAAAGAGCAATGTGATGCGAGGGCAGCTCACATCTCCCAGCTAGAGGGGTACATCAAGATGATAGGTTGGGAGGTCCTAGAGGATACTCACACTACATAGACCTCCCGTAGTATATCTAGGACCAGGACCAGGGAGACCAAGCAGTATACCTCCAGTTGGAGCTATAGGATGCACAGGACTGAGCAGACTCACAGGTCTTCGAGTACTCAGGGTGCTAGCTCGTAAAGGACTCCTAGGGATGGCAAAGGCGATGAAGGTGCCTCATAGACTAGGAGCACAGGCCAGAGCTAGGGCTCTATTGGATATAGACTATATATTTATACATGTATCATTTTGGGTGTAAGGTCTGAAGACCTACACGATTGTAGCCTACGAGTATTTTGTATACTCCTAATGTACTCTTTTAACACACACACACACACACATATATATGAGATTTGATCATTTATGACTCATTATGTGTACTTGTGTATTTTTAATTTTATGTTTATGTGATGCACATGGATGCAATGCTTATATGTTATGTTGATTTGATGTTATATGATGTGATGTATGGATGACATGCACTAGATAGCTATTTTATTTATGATGATGATGATATGTAGTGATCTAGATGCGTAGATGTGCTATTGATGATGGATGCATATGGATGCAATGTTTGCTTTTAAATGCATATTGAAATTTTATTTATGGTATGCATTTAAATTTTATGATGATATCAATGTATGATAATGCATTATTTACATGATGGAAATCTAATGTAAAAGAACCTGTATGCTTTAATCACTTAAAACATAAGGAATGAATGCACATGTATGTATTTTTTCTCTTCTTATTAACTTCCAAAATTTAATTTCAAATTCTTCCCTCTTCTTGAATTACTCAAATTTTCAAAAGCATCTATCATCAGGAATGAGTGAGCTACAGTTTAGTAGGTGTGACGAGAGTGAGGGTTTGAATTTTCTAGGCAGGAATCTCAGCCAAGGCGATAGAGGTAGAGCAGGTACAAAAGGGGTGGGTGGGAACCTCGAGCATGGATCAAGCGAGGATATAGAGGAAGGTGGTCAAACTGTGGTAGATTTGGATGCAGGCATCACATGGGGGCCCAACCCTCCTCAGAAATACCCCGATAAAAAATATACGAAGGACAATGCGGGGCCCAAGAAGTGGTTGTCTTTTGCTGAGACTCTTAGAGGAAAAGAAAGGATATTATCTCTCTTTCACCCCTAGTTCCAGTAAATAATAAAATTTCGGCCCCGACATGTTCCATGAGCCCTTTTATTTCAATGGAAGAATTCTCCCTAGTAGGTAATTTTTTGGGAGGTAGGTCGGACGTGGAGACTATCAAGACTTGGGTGATGGGTAAATGGTGACTGATAAGCAGCTTGGAGTTGGTAGCTCAAACTCAAGGGTTCTTCATTATCTGTTTTAACAATATGGAGGATGCTATCCGTATTTTAACAAGAGGTCCTTGGTTTTTGGGCAAAAGAAGCCATTTTCTCAGACAATGGGGTGAATATTTCGACCCTAAAAAGCAAAATATTAACATTGCCCCTATTTGGGTTCATCTCCCGAGTCTACCTACCTAGTTCTTCAATGAATATTGGCTGCAGGGCATAGCCAAAACTATAGGGGACTTGATATCCATTGACCATGCGACCTTGGCCAAGACAAGGATGACTCATGCACAAATCTATGTAAATGCTAATTTGGATAATGAATTGCCAAGGTTTATGGATATAGAGTATGGAGAATACTATCAAAAATAGCTGGTAGAATACAAGAACAGATCGGTATTCTATGTAGAATGTAAAAATCAAGGACATATTTGCAATCAGTGCCCTACCTTGGCAATGAATAGAGAAAAGTAGAAGCAGGAAATGCTAGAAAAAGGAAATTTAAGGAGTTTCCCTGGCAGAGGTGATTTCAATCAAGCAAACTATGTCTACCAAAAAAAGAAAAGAGATGGTGCAAGGTCCCAACAATACAAAGGAAAATAATAGATTTTTGGCAACCAAAATACTCAGATAAGTTCCAATCCTCTAGTTTCAAATAAATTTTCAATTCTATCCAATATGGGAGTAGGAGGATTATCAAAAGACATGAAAGCCCAGAACCTTCAAGCTAACCTTTCCGACTCTCTAGAATCCCCATCTAAGTCAGGATCCTCAAAAACTAATGCTAAAATTACTGTAAGCCCTATGGACATCATAAAGCCAAACCCTAATGCCTGATCTCTAGAATCCCCATCCAAGTTAGGATCCTTAAACCCCAATGCTAAAAATACTTCAAGCCCAGTGGGCATCCCAAAGCCAAACCCTAATTTTGAAGAACTTAAGAAGAAAGTTGAGGCATTGGAAAATAAAAAATCTCATCTCCCTAACATCATCACTAGGAGCCAAGTGAATCCTACTGAGGGGCCATCCCGTAGACCAGGGGAATACAGGAAAAAGGAGAATATTTGGATGTAGGGGTGGAGATATGTGAAACTCTTCAGACTTAGGAATATGATAGTCCGGTTCTACAAAAAATTACCTCCCCCTAGTTTAGTCCTAAATAAACCAGGAGCACTGTGAAGTCTCCTATAGATTTTTGCAGTGAAAAAAGAAGAGGGAGAATATCAAATGCTGAGCATCAAAAAATTATAACTGATAATGACATTGCCAATGGAAAATAGAAAACCTTGTTTCAATAGGTTATTTCGGGTTCTGAAGACAAAAAATTAGGAAAACCCCCTCAAGGGAGGGGGAGAGGAAGAAATCCCAAAAAATCTAAATGAAGTTCCTCTCATGGAACGTGAGAGGCCTCAATGGCTTGCCCAAACACAGGGAAGTCAGTGCAATAAGAAATCAAGTGAATCCAACTATTATCATGTTGCAAGAAACAAAAATTGATGAGATTCAATCAAAAAAGTAGCAAAAAAATCTGGAATCAAGGGGATATGGTTTGCAAATCAGCTAGAGGAAAGTCTGGAGGCCTTATGACTTTGTGGGATCCCCGGATAGTAGAAGGTACCATTATTTAGAAATATGATAGGGTTCTTAGTGTTTTATTTAAGGAAATAAACAACAACAGGTCATGGATCATTTCAAATATTTATGCCCCAAATTCAACTCAAGGGAGAGCTCTACTATGGGAGTACTTAGGCAATCTGAGTGAAATCTCCCATAATGTCCCATACATTCTGGCTGGGGATTTTAACACTCCTCTTTACCCTTCAGACAAAATGGGTGGAAATGGACCACCTATTAGGAGCATGGATGAGTTCAATGACTTTGTGAAATCCAACATGTTGATGGATGTAAAACTTAGAGGAGCGAATTATACCTGGAGCAATCGACGGATAGGGTGTCATCTCATTCAAGAAAAGCTTGACAGGTTTTTTCTATCAAAGGAGGCTACAACTCTGTTCAGTGATTCTACCCTGCAATCCCTTCATAAAATTACCTCTGATAATAATCCCATTTAGTTGGATATCCCTAACTCTTCATCATTTAAGAAACCTTTCATATTTCAATCTATGTGGATCAAACATTCTAGTTTCAGAGATAACTTAATTCAGTGGTGGCAGCAGCCTGTCAAGGGTAGTGCAGCTTTTAAACTTGCTGGCAAATTAAAGTTTGTTAAGGAAAAGCTTCGAACTTGGAACAAAGAGGTCTTTGGGAACCTCTTTGAAAATAAAAAATAGGTTGTTGAAAGTTTAAAGATAATTGATCAGAGGATTCAACATGGTGATGCTGATGAAACTACTAGGCAGGAAGAACGGACAAAACTAGCAGAGTTTCATAACATTTTGGCCTATGAGAAAATCTATTGGAAGCAAAAATAAAGGGCTCTTTGGTTGAAATATGGAGATTCAAATTCTAAGTTTTTTCACGTCACCATGATTAGAAACAGAAGCAATAACAAGATATTTTTTTTAAAAAAAGCAGATGGTTCTATTACTCAGGACTTAACAAAAATCAGAAAGGAGGTAGTAACTTATTTAAATTCTATCCTTGGTTAGGAATCATAGTGCAATGAGGAGGCCAAATATATTCTCTTGCAATCCATTCCTAGAATAATAAATGAGGATATAAATCTTAAGCTTCTAGCTCCATTTTCTGATGAGGAAATCAAGGAAGCCTTGTTTAGCATGGAGCTAGACAAAGCCTCAGGACTCGATGGCTTTCCCTCTCGTTTCTATCAAGATTTTTGGGACATCGTAAGTGAGAATGTAATTTCTATTTTTATATTATTCCAAGCAAGCAATCATATCCCAAAATGTCTCAATTCTACTTTTATTTCTCTAATTCCTAGGAAGAAAACCTTTGAATCTATGGCTGACTTCAGGCTAATCAGTTTGTGCAATATTTCTTACAAGATCCTAAATAAAGCCATTGCAAATATAATGAGAGATGTTCTACCCCACATCATAGATCCATGCCAGGGAAGCTTTGTCCACGTCAGGTCAATCTTGGATGGAGTTATCATAGTTCATGAAGCTCTGCACTCTGCTCATAAGACTAACAGGTCTGTTTTTGCCCTCAAGCTTGATATGAACAAAGCATTTGACAGGCTAAATTGGGAATTTCTAATTATTGTCCTCCTTAAGTTTGTTTTTCACCACCAATGGGTTAATTTGATCAAATAATGCATTTCTAAAGCATGGTTCTTGATTTTGGTTAATGGAAAAACTGCTGGCTACTTTCAAATTCATAGAGGAATTTGGCAAGGGGACCCTATCAGCCCCATGTTATTCATCATTGTGGCAAAAGCTTTAGGCAGAACCATAAAAAATGCTTGTAGTTCAAGGCTAATATTAGGAATCAAGGCAACATATCTCACTAGGGTTGTTTCTCACCAACAATTCATCGATGATACCCTTCTATTGACTAAGGCATCGATGGTTGAGGCCAAAAGAATTAAATACATCTTGCAACTCTACGAGGACACTGTTGGTCAGAAAGTTAATTTTAGTAAAAGCAAGTTATATTTCTTGAAGAACCCCATTCAGAGGCAAGGAAGTATTGCAAAAAATTTAGGGTGTGATATAGCAAACCTCTCCACTTCATATATTGGTCTCCCTCTTTTTATTGGTTCTCCGATAGAGTCAATGTGGGATAGGGTTATTGAAAGAATTCAAAAAAACTTGCTGGATGGAAAGGTCATATTCTATCTCAAGTAAGAAAGTTGACCCTCACTAAGGCCTCTCTTCAGAGCATTCTAGTCTATTTCCTCTCCATTTTCAAAGCCCTTGTGAAGGTTTTCCAAAAAATTGAGAAACTCCAAAAAGAATTTTTATGGACTGGATCAGAGGAGAAAAAAAGGATACACCTTGTAGGATGGACCAAAGTGTACAGACCCAGGGAAAATGGGGGCTTAGGTCTGAGGAGATTTGCTCATATGAATTTAGCTTTACTAGCTAAGCAGGCATGGTGCCTCATTTTTGGTGAATAAAATGAATGGACAACTATCATCAAATGAAAGTATTTTCAAAATATAGAATTTCTAAGTGACTCAGTTCCAATCAGAGGTTATGCTTTTTGGAAAGCAATTCTCAATTGTAAGGAAACCATCAAAAAAGGTTTAATATGGGTTTTAGGCAATGGTGAGAGGATGAATTGCTAGAATGATAGGTGGGCTAAGGATGAACCACTGATGCAATATCCTAAATTAGCCCGAATCAGATATATCACGGAAGAACTCATTGGTAGAAAAGTATCTTATTATATGGTTGAGGACAGAGACAGAATGAAGTGGAAATAAATAAGGATTCAAGGATTTCAAGCAGAATCAAATGATCTTTGTAACATTCTCGGGCAATAGTTTATCCCCATGAGACCCAAGGAAGATCAAGTGACCTAGGCTCCTACGAAAAATAGGCAGTTCACTATTAAATCAACTTACAAGCTTCTACTTGATGACGAGGTTTTTGTCCTCCGAAAGGACTTAGTTTGGATAAAAAATTTAATTCCAATAATTGTAGTATTTTCATGGCTAGTTATCCAAGGAAGAATTATAACAATTGATAATATGATGCGTAAAGGTATTTGTATCACTAATCGATGTTATCTATGCAGGGATAATTGGGAGACCATTTATCACATATTCCTTGAGTGCCCTTTTTCCTTGACTGTCCTAAGTGGGGTTTTTCAGGCCTTCAATATTTATTGGGTTAAACCAGCCATCGTACTTGATTTGTTCATCTAATTGCCTTGCCCCTATTCAAGCGAAAGACTTAGATACATGTGGAAAATTTATCTCAATCACTATCTTTGGCAGGTGTGGTTAGAAAGGAACCATAGAGTCTTTAATGAGTCTATCAATTATCATCAAAATATCATTGCTAGGATCCTATCCTTTGCCAATGAGAATGTGAACCTTATCCCTTTTGATAGCCATAAACCTCATATACAAGAGACCACGATTGCTCAATATTTAAGCTTAACCTTTTTAGATGAGTCTGTGCCTAGGGTAGTCAACCCTAGAGCCAATGTTAAGTGGTCCCCACCTCCTATGGGTTGGTTTAAGCTTAATTTTGATGGAGAGGCTAAGGACAATCCTGGCAGAGTAGGCGCTAGTGGTATTGTGTGAGATCATAATAGGAATATGATGCTTGCATTTTATGAATATTTGGGAACAAGGACGAACAACGAAGCTAAATCTAGAGATATGTGGAGAGGCCTTCAAATGACTAAATACTTAGAAGGCAAATTGATTGTAGAAGGAGACTCTATGCATGTTATAAATATCTTCAATAATTGGAAAACACCTCCTTTGAGGATTAAAACAATTTTTGAAGAGGCTAGGATACTTTTCCAGGGAAGATAGGATAGAAAAGCCCAACATGTCTTTCGAGAAGCTAACAAGTTGCTGATAAACTAGCCAATTTGGGTGTCGATGGTGACAGACTTTTCAAATGGGAACACGATGTCCCGAGTGAAGTAGAGGAGCTTATTCAATAAGAATACAAAGAATGATAGTCAAATTTACCAACAGGGAAGGCATTGTAAGTTCAAAGGCTATGAGTATTTCCATCTCTTTTTTGAAATGGACTCATAATAAAAATTATCCGAGCTGTTAGTCTTGGTGGATGCTGCTTAGAAATACCACAAAGACTAATGGGGACAATCACATGTTAGATAACATGGATCCTAGTCATCTTAGTAATTTGAGGTTGGTTGATAATCACAGGGCAAGAAAGAAATGATAATATAATACTTCGAACCAGAGCCATGTGGACCATCGAATAGCCACCACCATAAATCTAGCCAGCAGGTTCACTTCTCCAAGGCTGATTGGCCAAGATGGGATGTGGTCCCAAAGCATGTCATATACGGAAGAAAGCAATTACCAAAGAATTATTAAGAGTAACTATCAATACAGAGCTTGTGGGAGTTTTTTTTAGTACTATGCTATGTGTGTCTGCAGCTTTTTGTTTCTCCACTATTTCAAGGAAGGGATCTGTGTCTGTTTCTTTTTTTATAATTATGATGCAGGTGTGTTTTATCGGGGTATACCAAAAATTTTGTATGGGAAGTTTCTTTTTGATAACAGGATATGTGCCTTACCGGATGTAATGGCTTTGGCATCATGTAGATTTTACATATATAGGATCCTTAGTAAGGACATGTTCATCAACAACCCTGGGCTAATTTTTGTAAAAGGTTTTGGGTCAACCTATAAAGCCTGGTATTAATGCTATAGTATCTGATCTACCAAAAACAAATGCAAAATGTATGTATCAATCTAATGGACGACACCACAGAATGTATAATAATCATGCAAAATAATTGATAATCCTCATTACAAGAATTTAATCAATTAATCACCCATATATGAAATGCAGTGAGATGGATTGGTATAATGTGAATGATATAATATGTCACTCTATATTCCTTTTTGCATTTTGAAAGATATGCACAATATAGTCAGTGGCCGTCTAAATATCATTTTTGATATCCATCCGGTATCTATCCTATATCTTTGATTTGTGCTCAATGTAATGCATTCTGATGATTGAATGACTTTTATTTTTGATGGCTTGTGATATTTTGGTATTTTGTTGCTATTAGAGAAATTTTTGAGGTTTTCCATGAGACTCAAACACCCTAGTAGACTTCTCAAAAGTCACATACTAACTGTACAAGGCTTTTGTTGGACAAAGATTTCGCCACGAATGACCCAACTATTCATTACCCCTGTGTGTGCATGTGAGTATTTTTAGATAGACCATAGGCATACCCCAGATGTCAGTCGGGACTCTTTCAACCCATATGTGAGATCGGGTTCCTCAAATGTTCATATCATCCATGTTTCAAACTTGATTGGACTATAATGCTAGACAACCCTAGGCACCTAGAGCTAGCTCATCTTGCAAATTGATCAGGACTACCCCTCCAAAAGCAGTCGGGACTCTTTCAACCCATTGCTGCGATTGGGGATCACCCAATAGAACTACTACTCCGAAAGCAGGCGGGACTCTTTCAACCCATTGCTGCGATCGGGGTTCACTCTATGGCTTTGAATAGTGAACAATCCAGGGATTCAAGTTCTCACCCTATTTTTGATACTTGCTCATATGTAGTGATAAAAATCATTGTTTGTCACGTTTTACTCTGAGTGATAAAAATCACTATTTTTCACGTTTTACTTGAGCAAGGGATTTGTATAGTGCTTTTGATTCACTATATCACTTTAGATTTGAACTTTGAACTTTGGGTTTGAGATTTAAACTTTGTATCTATTTTCTCATTTTTTTAAGCAAGGGATGTACGGGTAGGGGAAATTCTTGTCCTTTTGCCAAGGTTCACCACTCTAGACCGAACTATTTGCAAGATAAGCAGGTAATAAAACCCATCTCTCTAAATACCCAGGACCACTTTCACAACTTTCATCCTCCCTTATCTTAGCAGGATTTTAAATGTTTTGATTAGTGACGGGATCCTGATATGTCAAGTACTATCACAACTAATGACCTCATCTACAAAAGAAAAGCAAGCTTTCTATAACATCTGAGAGACCCACTAGGTATGGCTGAGTGACTGGAAAACTTTGGTATACATACATATTTCATAGAAATAGGTGTTGTGTATGAATGCAACGGATTATGATAAATGCAAAGGTGCATGATTGAAACACAAACGTGGCATCATTTGTAATACTGACAAACACAATCCATTCTAATATGGAATGCAATGGATGAAGAATGCCTATATGCAATGTAATGAAGTGAATGCATGTGTGAATGCAAATGAAAATGCATAATGCAAATGTAAATGTTTTTGGATTTTATGCTTTACCAATTTTTTTGGATTTTATATATTTTTCAATTTTTATGAATTTTGAGCCTTTATATTTGACCAAACGGTGAGTACATGCCCTTGGAGCCTTTAGGAGTGACCAAATGATGAGGAAATACCTTTGGAGCCTTTAAATTGACCAAGCAATTCTTAGGAATCCTTGGAGATTTTTGGGATGACCAAGCAATTTTAAGCAAACCCTCAAGGCTTTTTGGATTGACCAAAGGGCTTACAAATGCCTTTGGAGCCTTTTGATTGACCAAACTACTCAGAAGAGAGCTTGGAGCCTTTTAGGATGATCGAGCAATTTTAAGCAAACCCTTAGGACCTTTGGGTTGACCAAGCGATTTTTCAAAAATCCTTGGTGCCTTTTTGGGATGACCGAGTGATTTTAAGCAAACCCTCGAGACCTTTGAATGACATGACCAAGCAGTTTTAGGAACCCTTGGTGCCTTTTGCTATGCTCTCAAGCATAGAATGCCTTAAGATGGATGATGTTGAGAGGTTCAGGCTCTTCAACACCCCCTAGCGACGTTAGGCGATAGGTACCCAGACCAATATTTTTAGATATGATATAGGGTCCTAGCCAATTAGCCGTGAATTTGTCTCGCATATCGGTAAATTAGAGTTCTGTTGGTTCTCTTTTAGCACAAGATCCCCAACCTCAAAGTCTCTCTGATGGACTTTGATATTATAAGCTCATTTTAATCGCTCTTGATAAACATGGAGATGCTCAAGGGCATTCACGCGATGTTCATCAAGCAACGTCAATTGATCTAGGTGAGCTTGTCGTACGGTGTCATCATCAATGAACTCTTTCAATGCGATGCACAGCATTGGAATTTCCAACTCTAAGGGCATAATGGCCTCAGTGCCATATACTAGTGAAAATGGTGTTGCCCTAGTGGGCGTCCGAATGCTAGTCCTGTAAGCCCATAATGCAAGGGGCAGCTGGATATGCCAATCTTTGTGGTGTTCTTGTACCATATTTTTCAAGATGGAAACCACTATCTTGTTTGAGGCCTCAGCTTGCCCGTTTGCCTACGGATAATATGGAGTTGCAAAACTGTGCTTGATTCTATACTTAGACGTCAAAGCTCTCATAGTTTTGTTCTTAAAAGAAGTTCCATTATCCGAAACTATCTTGGATGGTATCCCAAAATGACATATGATATGCTCGAGTATAAACTCTGCTATGCGAGCTCCAGTTGTCATTGTTAAGGGAATGGCTTCCACCCATTTTGTAAAATACTTAGTAGCCATGATAATAAATGTATGTCGACCCGATGATGGAGGAGAGATCTTGCCAATAAGATCAAATCCCCACTGAGCAAATGGCCAAGCCACTTGGATGGGTTGTAAGGCCTGCGATGGCAAGTGCGTAAGATTAGCATGATGCTGACATTTGATGCATTTCTTGACATACACATTGCAATCCTTCTCCATAGTGGGCCAATAGTAACCCATTCGAAGGATGCGCTTGACGATAGCCATGCCACTAAAATGGCCACCACACGTACCATCATGAGCTTCTGAAATTGCCCAAGATGACTCTTGGGGCTCAAGACAATGAAGGAGAACTCCATCGTAACCTCGTCGGTACAAAATATCTCC
Organism: Wollemia nobilis; assembly: GCA_028583015.1. Taxonomy (NCBI): domain Eukaryota; kingdom Viridiplantae; phylum Streptophyta; class Pinopsida; order Araucariales; family Araucariaceae; genus Wollemia; species Wollemia nobilis. The sequence goes on from JAQPPZ010000932.1 coordinate 4,365,705, forward strand.
TAGCAAGACATATTTAGTCACTTTCTGCTTGAATGTGCATCTTGCGGCATGCGACAATCCCTTTGGGATCATACCAAGTTTTAAGAAGTCTTGGATTTGTGACATCCAGCTCTGATAAGCCTCAGCTTTGACTGCCAAGATGACTTGCTCCCCCTACGTATCTACATTTGCAAATGCAGACTGGGAAACAACCTTGTGGTGAATGGTGGTGCCACTCCCCGTAGGACTCTGAGAGGTTAATGACCCCTAGGGTGCCTTCTTAAGAAAGTCTTCAGCTCTGTAGAACCATTCAGCTTTTGGTTCCCGCACTAATCATGTTGACTGATTCTTTATTATCAAAGGCTACGCGCTCCGCTATAGGATGCGAGAGCATTTTAACATGGATGGTAGTAAAATCGGCAGATGGATTCTGAGGGATTAAGGATCCCAAAGATGCCATGGTGTCTGCAAACCTATTTGATGAATGAGGGATTGCCTCGATGTCATACCATTCCAATTTAGCCAAATATGTAGCAACAAGATCTTTATAAGCTTTCAGTATGGGACATCGACACTAAAAAAGTCCCTTCACTTGGTTGACTATGAGCAAGGAGTCGCCAAAGATGTTTAATATTTTAATGTTCATGGCGATGGCTGTGTGGAGGCCCAACAGTAGGGCTTCGTACTCAGCATTGTTGTTGGTGCATGGAAAGTCTAATTTGAATGACAAGGGCATTGGAGCTCCTTACGGCATGAAAAACACTATTCCTACACCACCCCTTGCTCGCACTTTGAACCATCGAAGAACAAGGTCATATCAACATTATTCTTTGGTTCTTCGGGTTCGGGAGCTTCGGATACGATGAAGACCACATCATCCGAAAGCTCAATGGTAAGAGGCCTACTATTTGACAATGGTGCCTCAGCCAGTTGATCAGCTATGACTTGTCCCTTAATGGACTTTTGGCTTATGAATTCCAAATCAAATTCTATCAATAGCATGATCCACTTTGTAGTACGTGTATTATGATATGTCTTGCTCATCATATACTGCAAAGGATTTTGTTTTGATATTACATATGTCGTATGACTTAGCATATAGTGTCACAATTTCTTGGTAGTGAACACTACTGCTAAACAAAACTTCTCCACATATGCATATCCTAGCTCATAACTCACCAAGGTTCGGCTAATATAATATATTGCTTGCTCTTTGCCTTGCACATTCTTTTGGGCTAACATGGTCCCTAATGCAAAGTCGGTTGTCGATATATATAGCAAAAAAGGCACATCTGGCCTTGGTGGAGCTAGTACTGGCGGCATTTCTAGGTATTGCTTGATTTCAGCAAAGGCTGCTTGGTAGTCCTCATCCCAATTGAATGGGACCCCCTTGTGTAGCAGTCGATTCATGGGTCGACATTTATCTGATAATTGAGTGATAAATCGCTTTATGGATGCTACTTTGCCCTGAAGGCTTCTTAATTCTTTGATATTTGAGGGAGGATGCATCTCTAGAATAGCCTTGACCTTTGTTGGGTCAACTTTGATGCCTCATTTTGAAATGATGAATCCTAAGAGTTTACCTGAAGTTACGCCAAATACGCACTTCTTAGGATTCAACCTGACATTATGCTCTATCAGGCGATCGAAGACCTTCCTCAGGACCTCAGCATGCTCAGAACATAGCAATGACTTAGCCAATAAGTCATCGATATAATCCTCTAGGATCTTATGCATATAGTCATGAAAAATATATGTCATAGCCCACTGATATGTGGCACCAACATTTTTAAGGCCGAATGGCATAACTTTATAGCAAAATGTCCCCCATGGCATTATAAACATGGTTTTATGTTGGTCTTCGGGCTTAATCCAAATTTGATTGTAACCAGAAAAATCATCCATTAGGGAGAGCATTTCATGACCTATAGTGGCGTCTACAAGAGCATCGATATTCGACAATGGAAATGAATCCTTTGGTGTTGCCTTATTGAGATCTCTAAAATCCATACAAATATGGATCCTTCCATCAGGTTTTCCTACAGGCACCATATTGGATACCCATTTCGGATAGTCGATGGAAATGACAAACTCTACATCCAACAACTTTTGCAATTCATCTTTCACCATTAAGGCTACTATTGGATGCATCTTTCTAAGCTTTTGCTTGACTGGCTTCTTCGACAGATCTAGCAAAAGGTTATGGGTAACCAATTTTGGATCTAGACCTGGCATATCTTTGTAAGTCCAAGCAAAAATATTAGGTCTCTCTTTCAGTAGAGGGATGATGTTGTCACGCTCATCTAGAGTGAGACTCTCTCCAAATTTAACCTTCCTTGGATTGGTGGGATCATTACTGATATCCACTTCGAAGGTTTCCTCTACTGACATGTGTGATCCCTCCTCAAGCTGATGAGGCGTAGGGATCAAATGGATGTCATCAACTGGGTTTATAGGTTCCTCATTGGAAGCATCCTCAACATGATAAACATCATAAGCATAGCCTAGCGCAAAATGAAATGGTTGCAACATTTCTTCATTAGGGAAGAAATCTTTAGGCTCAATAGGTGAGTCAACATGATCCCAATCGATAGCATCTACATTTAGATGCAATAGTTTGGAAGGATCGGCTGGATTATGGAGTGGAGTGGTCAAATCAATGGAGACCATATTGATGGAATGGAATTGATCTCCAGGACCACATGGACAAAAATCTACATCATCGATGCAGCTCCCATACCCGAGATCTGGCTCTAGCGGTATGGGCACAAATGGGTCCTCTCTATGGGAGGCATGGATGACTGGATCCTCTCTATGCACTGATTGCAAAATGGGATCATTCAGCTCAAGGAGCTCCATGTAGGTAGGCGGGTCAGGGAATAACATGTGATAGATCACATTGAAATTCGATGGTCCTTCCCTGAGGTGAGGATGGAGATTAATCTCTCTACACATCTCCTCAACTATATAAGGTGCATTACGATGATGTAGGTAAGGAGGTCCTAGAAAGGCCCTCTCTCATCATCCTCGTCTTTGTCGTAATACAATCCTTTGCCACTACCTATCAGAATCATAAAATGCTCTAGATGAGGCCCCATGTAGGCTATCTCTTGATAACCATCATCGTTATTGAGGGCTCCTCATTCATGTTCATTGATTCTAAAGGTAACAAATGATGTAAATTGAGAGGACCTAGATAGGCCAACTCAGCTCCATCATCATGACTGCTATCATACATGGATCTCTCTATCCTACCCATAGGAGTTGGGAGATCAGCAAGATGAGGCCTTAAGTAGGCCTGCTCTATCTCATCTTCATAATCACTCTCGACTATGAAGTGCTCATTGATCTCACCCAATTGCTCCATGGGTAGTAGATGATGTAAGAATATCGGGCCTAAGAAGGCCAACTCAGTTTCATCCTCAGATTGATCATCATTTGAGGATTCACTATCAGCATCATAGCTAGGTCCACTTATCTTGGAGGTGGACTCCTCTCCATCTTCACTATAAATATCTCCTGACTCGAGATCACCTAATATGATGGGGTTATACCCTTGCACACCTATGTCATCGATTGCATTATAGATTTGGTGACCCAGGTTGTCTCTAGGGTCATTATTTGAGAGCCCTTCATGATCTTCTTTGAGTGGCTCAAAGGTGATGATAGACACCATCGGGTTACTCCTCCAAAAGTTAGAAGGATTAGGATGATATGGGTTGAAATCCACATCATCCCCTAGACTAAGGTACAAGTGATCTAAAGATGTTACAAGAAAATCATCATGTCCTTGTATCTATAACCCTAGCCTGAACCTATCAGTTGCCAACTGATAATGTGGCTCAAGTGGAGTCCTACATCCTTGCTCAAAAATACCAAGGTCGTATCCATGCCAATGATATAACTCAAAAATATGCATGGAATACTTAGGGTTGGATAAGTAACGAACATTCACTATGAACTGTTCATCATCATCTTCATCCATGGGCGTTCGAGTTGGAAGTTGATCCAACCCAGCATAGATGAAGTTAGTCTGATTGGGTGGCTCTCCCAATGGCACTACTGATCCAACTAAAAAATGATGGGCATGCGGTTGGCCCATCTCTTGTGCAGTCTCTAGAATAGGTCCAAAGGTGACATTCTGCACAAGATATTCACCTAACCCTATGTTGGCTAGATGAACAGTCACCCGTGGTGTGGATGACCCTATTGACGATGCAGGTGAGGCAGGCTGAGGTACCTCCTCGACTTTATCTTGGGCTTCTTCCACTTCCATGGGAGTGGGAGCCTCATTGGTGACTGGTTCGGGCACATGCTTCTTTTCTTTCTCACCCATTTTCACCTTTAGCTTCTTATCATCCCGAAGCATTGTTGATGCAGTCGGTTTCAAAGAAGTTGCAGTAGTGTGCTCAGATCTATTTGATACAGATATCGATGGTTGAGCATGTACTATTGGTTTACCTCCTAGATTCTTAATCGGTGATGATGGTCGGACATCCAGGTGCATTGATGGGAGTATGAAACCCCCAAGAAAATCTGCTAGGTTCATGAACTTGAAAGGTTCTTCATCTGATGACACTACGTGAACCCATCCCTCATGAATGTACTTTACACATTGATGTAATATAGAGGGAACACAATGCATTTCTTGAATCCAAGGCCTCTCGAGTAGGATGTTATATTGCATGGTACCTTCTATCACATGACACATCATAGAGATGGTCTTTAGGCCTACCTGAATAGGTAGGATGATTGTGCCAATCGTCGAGCATAGTGCATCATTAAACGCTCTCAATGTGAATGTGGTGGGCACAATGTGTGACTTGGGCAGCTTTAAATGACTCAATGCCTTGGTCATTATAATATTGATCGATGAACCAGTGTCGATCAAGACCCTCTTGAATGGCATGTGATTAACACATGCGATGATATGTAATGGTGGGTCAGCCATATCTGTAGGAACCATCTTGATTTCATGATCATAGAATTGGATCATAGGTTCCTGGCACTGTTGTACATGTCCCACAAAATTAGTGAATGCTTGAGCATCCTAGGATTGTACCTCGATGGACCTCAAAATGTCCATGAGAGTCTCCCTATGCCTAGGGGACTACTGTATTAGCTCATAAATAGACAACTTCGTAGGAGTTATCTACAAGTTTTGAACCAACCTACTCCGTATGGTCACCACCGGTCTAGTTGGTGGGCCTAGAATATTCTGAGCTGGTCGTTGATCCGACGTAGCTTGTATCCTGATGGGAGCGTGAGGTTGATTCGGTTGCTCATATCTCCCATGTCTAGTAACAATGTTGACCATACCTACGAACCCTTGGGTAGGTGGTTCGACATGCACTTGGTTGACCTGGCCAACATTGTTGCATGGTGCCTCATGGTTTGGCAATGGATTTTTATAAATCCCCATGTTTTAGTTGTCAGATGCCTATGGATTACTTGGCACTACAAGCTCACCTTTATCTATCATATTTTACACTATATGTTTGAAGGACCAACATACTTCGATGTCATGGCCCTTCATGCGATGGAAGATGTAAAATAGATCATCCTAATACCCCTTTGACTTGGGTTGATTAGGATCGATCAGCTTAACCTTGGGCAACTTGATTGCCTTAGCCTCACACAATTGATGGAATATCGATGTCAATGATTCTGTCAAAGGCGTGAATTGGTGAGGTGGGCATTGTTCTTTATTTTTTCCCTTATAATTATTTTTGTATTGCTCGTACTGCGTAGGAGGAGGTTGGGCCTGATAATTCTGCTTTTGTTGCCCCTTATCCTCTCTTTGGAGATTCAGCACCACTTGATTTACATGGGCCTACTTGCCCTGATGTTTTGTGGTGCTCTTCTTGTATCCCTCTTTCCTATTCTTGAGCTTCAAGTTGCCTTCTTGCAACTTGATATCCTCAATCACTTTGGCTTGCGCCAAAGCTTCCTCGAATGTAGGATATTGTTGCAGTTGCAACAATAATGAGATGTGCTTGGCACAACTCTTGGTGAACATTTGGGTCAATTCTATAGTAGGAATAGGGAATGGCAACTTTACCATTAATCTCCTCCATCTCTTTTCATACTATTCAATTGGCTCATCATCATGCTGAGCTAGCATAGCCAAATCGGAAAGGTTAGCTTATTTCTTGATGCCAAAAGAAAAGTGTTCAAGGAAGGCATCCACCAATTGCTCAAAACTGGTGATACTATGCTTCTTCAGTTGATTAAACCACTCTCGAGCTAGGCCTGAGAGGGTTGTGATGAATGTATGCAACAACAAGGTATCATTGCTTGCAATCTGGAAGCATACGTCCAGAAATCTTGTGACATGCTCTTGCATCTTCATCACCTTTGAATTTATCTAACCTGGGCATGTCAAAATGCTCAGGATATGGTGGAGTAGGCACCGAGGGGTCCAAAGGCTCATTATGGATCTTTCTCAATGTCGACTTTTGAAAAGTCATGCCTTGCCTCTCGATTGCTTTTACCTTCTCAGCTAAGGCCTTATAGGCCTACGAGGATAGAAAGTCCTCCTCCCTAAGCTGATGTGGAGGTGATCTTGGAGGTACATTCTTCCTCTATCGAGGTGGAGGACGTGGCTCTTCCTCCTCCTCAACTTGGGAGTTTTCAGGATACTCTTGATTGGCTCCATCTCCCTCTTCTTCCTCATATTGTCGTTGCCTCTGATCTTCGAACGAAGGTGGCCATTCTCTTTGTTGGGCACTAATATGAGTGTGAGCATCTCTGTGCTCCTGATGCATATCGGCTTGTGAAAAAGCCTTCCTATGAATGCACTCTCTATGCTCATCGTGAGTGTATAGACCAGCCCTAGCTAGCCTATCCTCCTGCTCTACATGCTCCTTTTGGGCAAGGATACGCTCCTCACGCATACGCTGCTCATATAATCTCTATCTAATGAGCCTCTATGCCTGAATATTCTCATCTTCAATACGTTGCCTCTCTAGGCGAGCATCCTCCAATTGATCTTGGAGGAGTTGTCATCTCTGCTCGGATACCAGTCTATGTGATCTATCAATGTGATCGGTCATAGGAGGCCTCTAGTATGTATGCTTCGTGTGAGTGACCTTATGGGTTCTGTACCCATCGGACTGATGTGCTACACTTTTGCCTTTGTCTATGTAGATGGCATTGGCGTCATGTTGAGTCCTGTGTTGTGTGCCACCATGCATAGATGGTGGATGTGTGACATGAGGGTGCTTAGAAGCCTCTCCATGCTCTCTAGTAGTCCTAATAGAGCTCCCACTATGCTCACTCGGGGCATGAGTGGGCGAAGTCGAAGGCTTACAACCTAACTGCTCGAGGACACTACCTAAACCATCTAACTATCTGGATCACCACCGCTCATGCGGTGGTGTACCATTAGCTCCCACCTTAGCCATGTCAATAGTGATCTTGCGAGGCTCACTACGCATGGGAGTGTGAATAGGCCTATGCTCGAAAGTGGCCTATCTGCATGCCCCTGAATGGGTGGATCTCTATTCCTTATATACTCTAAAGGTGGAGGTATGGAACCTCCTATAGACCTAGTACGTAGGGGTACCAACTTGGTCCCCTGTATGACATACTCATCGACCGATCCCATGGATGCACGTGCAATATGATCTCGATAATGGCTTTCGAGTGGAGCACCCTCATGCTGAGAGGCTCCATGCTCTATCCTATATCTAGAGGAGTGTACTGAAGCTCCTCTATCGAGGGTACGCTCGATGGTGTCCCCTCATGTCGAATTATCTCCTCTAATGCTTGTCGAACGACATTCGATTCACTCATGTGGGTGAGGATTTGACACATGTGTTGTTATGAATCTATTGGGGCTTGGTCAATGGCATCAGGCTTAAGCCTTTGTCGACCACCCCGTGTCTCCACCATAGTGCACCTAGTGTCTAGATTTATCTTTTATTAAGCAAACAAGGTATACAATGGTGATTATCTTGTATTAAATTTTAAATGTGAGCCCTAAACTATTTGATGTTGTTTTCAAGATTTGTTGTATCAGTAAAGAAACTCTTATCATGTTTTGAAAGCTTGTTGGATGATATTCTCAGTTTAATTGGCTTTCACCTATATACTCACAGCTCGAAAATCTGGGTGTGAATTCCAGATCACGTAATCCAACCTATAATGTGTGGTAATGAAGCCCACACATGGTCAGGGAGCACAGGTCCTCCCAGATCCTCACCCATTTTCCCCAGTTAGCGTTATACCCTTCGAAGAGAATACATGCAAATTTTCTAGGGTACGAAAGGTTCTTGGATCCGGTATTGGTCTAGTATCCAAGGGTACGTAGGATTTGGGCCAATGGATGGAAATCACCTCCACCATCATTGAAACCCTACTAGTGGTTGGATGTGACTCCCAACTCACTAGCATTTAATTGCAATGTGGTGTGTGTGGTTCATTTTAATATTTGCATAAAAGAAAATGCATAATATAGCATAAATGATTATTTCCTACATGATATGCAAAAAGAAATATTTCATTTTCAGAAAATGCATGCTATATCCTACATGATTTTTGACAATGCAATTACGATGATATAGCCTCTGATTGGGCCTCAAACATGCAAACCAACACACAATATTTATCTAGCACGCTGGATTCTAGGGTGGACTACAATCAGAGGTCCATTGTTCCTAGCAGTACCTAGCTAAAATGCAAAAGAAATATGAAACCCTAGGACCTAATTCATTTCCCTTTTTTAGTGTCCTATTTTGCTTTAACTTTTTTGCTCTCTAAAAAAACACAGACAAAATAAAAAATCATAGAGAGTGAAAATGGGGCCTACCTCAGGTCCTCATCCAATCAGTATTTTGCTCTCTACTGTCTACTGTGTTTGCTGTAAACCGTAGGTATGTTGCACGGTTCAATCTAGAACCATGTCTTGAAGCCATGAGCCAACAATGAGACCACAATTGTCAACTTGTAGTTTGCACCTGCAATTCCAAAAATATAAAAAAATGTCATATTAGATGCTTAAAATGTGGAGTTCCACCGTGATCGCCTTTTGTACGACCATAAAGGCATGCACCTAATATTGCAATTGCATAAATAAAGTAAAATGAATATTCATACACAAATTGACAAAAACAAAACAATTGAATAAAATGCATCTTTATTTCCTCTTTGAATCAATGCATGTTTTACAAATAAATCCCTCTTAGGGATACCCTTTTGATACGCAATTACAATGTTGTAATTCCCCTCAGGGATACAATGCACTTTTCAAGCCTTTAAGGTGACACGAACTGCTCTAGGGTGGAGTTGACCCTCTTCTTCGCATTGAGGAAGGAATTGAATGGTTGAAGCTCCTTTGAATCTACTTTCCTACGGTCAAGAAACAACACAAAAGCATTAAAAGAATAGGCAACCTCTCATGATGAGGCCCTTTAAAGAAAATAAGCATAAAGATGCCATAACAAACATGAAATCAAGAAAGTGGATAAAACATACTAAACCTATGCAAGATTCATAAATATTGTTAGGAACATGAACATAGAAAGTACAACTATCTATCTACTGGATCAATTGCATGAAATCAAGCATGATAGCATGAAAAGAAGCCATTAATGTCCTACTTGCTATGATGAAAATAAAATTGACTAAACCCTAAGTATATCGGTCATATTGTCTCTAAATATGAATTAATCCACTAAAATGACTAATCTAACCTAATTAAAGATACTACAAAAGAAATAGTAAGGGGATCTTATACCTATTGCAAACCGTAGCTCGAATGAGCGGTCTGCACTATAAACCATGGCTAACAGCCACGATGAGCAACCAAATGGCTTTGCCCTCCAAATTCAAGGGCTGTGGGCTTGATCCTCCTTGTCAAATTGATGATCAAGGGTCGCCTTGGTGTCCTCTGATAGGTTTGGCGGTTGAATTGCTCGATAGGGCCTTCGTTTGCTCGAATTAGTGTTTCTTGGTCTTCTAGCTCCTTAGGGCATCCATGGCACAAGTTGTCATGATGCTTGGTGAATTGAAAAAGGGGATAGCAACAAAAATCTCTTCTCAATGCACTCAAGTGAGTCCACAATTCGATAGGGCTTCGCTGCTTTGATATCCCAATACACTCTCATTCTTTTGCCCTAATTTGGAGGGGTACTTATAGGATTACCCAAGGGCTAGGGGTGGCTTCATGGAGAAGCCAAGAACAAGAAGGGGTGGTTAGGATAGTTGGATTGGAAGCCTCTGGAATATTTCATCCTTTAACCACCTTCTTCTAGATCAAATGGTCGTTCAAACCGATTTGGCTCGGATGAAGGCCAACTGAACTTTAGTTAAGACCATAGGTGACAGCTGCGGTTCAGACTGTAAACCATGGGTGTCAGCAGTGGTTCAGACTGTAGACCACAGGTCTCAACCGTGGTTTAGACTGATTAGGCCAAGGAGCCCAAATTGAGTGGTTAGAACCACTGCTCTATCTTGGAGTCTATCCAAGATCTTCCATATGGTCTTGTAGCATGTCCCATATGAGTAGTCGCCCTCGACATGACGCATTTTAGGTGTCTACATTTTCCTTGTATGTCTATTATTTCTTTTTATTTTGAGTATGTAACTACCCCTATTGTGGATGTGGCTACTACTGATAAGGGATTATTAACTGCCTGAGTATCCTAATCTTAGTGTGTGGTTTTCTATTGCTAATTGGAAATCTAGAATGGCGTATGATTATTTTTTGATTTCTTTCAGAATAGTTATGTTTTGGGGTTAAGTTTTTTTTGGGTTTTTAAGGTGAATCAGATAAGAGAAAAGATGTTATTCATACATAAATGAACTATTTATTTATGTGTTAATTTGTTCCAATTTTATTTTGTGTATGATTTTCCTACTTTTATATATCCTTTAGGATCTTTTATTTGTTGTCTCCATTTGCAACTACAACTACAAGTAATCAATGTAGATATGCATTATTTTTCAATTGTCCTTGTCAAAACACCCGATTTGGTATGTCTTTGGGCTCTAACAAAGGAGACCCACATTTGAATTATATGAAGGGTGAATCCGATTGTGTCTAGTTGTAAATTACATCTATCTTAAAATAATTTCTAATTATTTATTTATTTTTAAATCATGTAAAAAATTAGTTATTAATTTGCTATAATTTAAAAATAAATAAATAAAATATTTATGATGTTGAGCTATTTTTTTCCCATTTAAGATAAATATTCTTAAAATTTTTAATTAAATTATTTATAAATGCATTATTTATTTGAATATTTTATTAAAAATAAATACTAATTTTTAGTATTTATATTTTCAAAGGTATCAATGTCATTTTTTCTTTTCAAAAATTGCAACATCTCTTTAAGAATTTCCAAGAATATTTACAATGCATTATTATTAAAAATAACATAGAACTTTTATTATTTAACTGTTGAAAAAGACAGATTTAAATAACATATATATATATTTTTTTGGGGGGTGCGGAGGTCCAAGGTTCAAATCTCGGGCCTCGTCGGACTGAACTCTTGTCCCTTTCCTGGTGCTTTCAGTGGCGTAAAAGGTTTAAAATTATGTGGCATGGTGGTTATAGGGGCGAATTGCATGAAGATCTGTGTGGCGGCTTTCGGGGCGGACAACGCAGAATACTGTGGCGGCCATAAAAGCTGGACAACCTGCTCGGATTCGTGGCGGCTATCGATTCCACCATGTAAATACAAAAAAAAAAATAACATTTTTTTATATATTTTTCTATTATGATGTTTCTTCAAAAATTAGACCCTACTAGCATTTTTAATTGGAAGAGATTGAATCTTAAAATTTTTATTGCTAAGTTGAAGCCACTTCTTATTCTACTCATTTTAGATCTTTGAAAAACGTGTTATTGAAACATATATTTTTATACCATTTTGTGTAGTTACGCTTTGATATTTATTTCTTTCGACTAAGTGCTCTTCCAACACCCTTCAGTAGATCCCTTCATTCTTATTAACAAAATCTTGAATTCAAAATAAAATATGAAATAATTGGTTCTTTGATTTTATGAGATGTGCTTGAATTCTTGTTAGTACAACCACCACCTTATGAACTAAATCTAAGCAATAATTTTCAAATAACATTATACTCCAAATTGCATTGCTCTTATTATTTTGTAGGACAATAATACATTCTTAATATGCTTATTAATAATGGTCTATTGTTTTTTATAAACATTTATGTTAAGCAAGTTCAAGGACAATAGTACTTTCTTGATATTCTTATTAATAATGACTTAGGGTTGGAATTTGACGTCTACCCCCATCAAAGGAAAATTTCATTATGAGTGGACTCGATAAGAGCCTTTCATTTTATGTTTTCTTCACATTAAATAAATATCAAATTCTATGCTTGTCAAAAGAGTTTCATCTTCAAGCTAAAAATAATAAATAATATAGTTTTAAATGACCGAAATACATGTGGACAATTGTTTTTCTCTCAAATTTTTTATGGCCATCATATGAAATAAGTTTGGCATTATTGATTAATATAAGTCTTGATATCTTTCATTTTAATAATTTTTTATCTATATGGAAGATAATTGTATCAATCCCATATAACTAACTACCTTAACATTTCTTAGTTTTAAAATTATACGATACTATCGATGCTTTGAATCATCTAGGTTTGGAATGTATGGCCTAGATCCAAGCCAAAAGTGTATGAATCAAAATTTCTTTTGAATCAACCTTTGGAGAAGGTTGACTCATTGTAAAATCATTGTTAGTTAAAGAATAAAGAAAGAAAATAAAAATAGAAGAGATATAAGGGTTAGAGAGATTGATTTTAACATGATCGCAACTCAGCTAACAACATTGCTTTCAGCTACATGGGTAGAGGCCATCTTCTGCAAGAAAATCCTAACAAATTTTTGCTTAATTAAATATTACATATGAAGCATAACAAGCACAAGAATATCAACATTCAATATTTTAAGCATTCCAATCGAAATAAGTCAAATAGTTTAAAATCTAATAGATAGAATTTTAGTTGTTGAGGAATACCAAACAACCTTAAACTTAATAGATATTACTCCAATTTAAACATAAGCAAGAATATTGAAAGTATAATTTCCATAGCATATATGTCATACACTTCTATAAAGAGAAACCAAATAGGCTCTTGATTTCATTAGATTAGCATAAACATAAAATCTATGATACAAAAGCACTAAAATATCCAATCCTTTACAATGAGGGGCATTCCTCTATTTATAATTTTTGCTAAGCTAAGATAAACTAACTACTATGTACAATTATGAACAAAAATGACTTAGGTAGTTGTAATTTGCAATATTATTCGTTATGCTTAGACAAAGTGGTTATTACTTTCACGTTCAACCCATCGACATGTGGGGTTAACCATTTTTATATAGGAGTGTTGCTTTTTATTTAAGCCATGTTGCTTTGTAAGCATGTTGAACTTTGTTAATATTGATGGTATACTTATTTTCAATAAACTCTGGTCTAAGATGTCACCCCTATTTCTTGCATTCTGAATTGCCTTTCATGCTCAATACAAACCTCTTCATCAGGTTGAAACATTGTGGAGGATAAGTTGATGTTATTGTAAAACATTTTGAGTTACATTTACTTCTTGAACCTAGAAAGACAATGTTTTGACATACTTCCTTTAATGTCTAAAACAATTATTCTCCTTGAAAGCTCCTCACCTTGTTAGATAATTTCAAGCACTTTGCTTGTGTCAACATAGAATTTTTTTGGCTTGCCTTATTTGTAGGTCTAGCACCAATCTAGTCCAGACAAGAGCTGTTGGTTTGAAAGAGTAAGCAAATCTTAAGAAAATTCTAAGCACAAAATTATTTGCAAGAACTTTTGGAACCATGTATTTGGAAAAGTTATGTATCTAGACAAGTCCTTAAAGATTGAATATTAGACAAAGTTCCAATTTCCATCCTCTCAATTCTTCTTCCAATCTAATGAATTTATTTTGTTTTTAATATACTCCTTTCTTCTTTCTAATGCTTCAAAGATTGCTTCCAAACAAGGATTACTAAAATTCTTATTTTTTTTAAGCTAGTATATTTGTTACTTTTTATGATTTTGATAAATTCACTTATTACTATTCTTTGCCACATCCTTCTAGGTTGTCCCCCATATAGGTCAGCAAGCCTAGACAATCTGTAGAGGTTTTACAACTTGAAATGTTTGATATGTTTATGTTTCCATGGATTGATAAGTATTAAACTTCTCTTGATGAAAATAGGAACTTATCTTGTTGATATCTCGACTGAATAACTCAAGTTCTTCCTCCATTTTTCTTGAGTTTTCTTTATCAAGGGCCATTGTTAGATAATGATTAAGGTCCCCATTAGAATTGGAGTAAATTTTAGTTTTTGAACCCACCATAATGATGGGTGAACTAGAAACCATTGTATGGGATAAAATCCTACTAGAGGTAGAGCCTTTTTAGCTATCATCAAAAAGGCTTTGGGACTCTTACCAATGGTGAGGACTGGCTTGGTTGCCATAAAAAAGGCTATGAACTTTTATTTGCTCTATTTGGTTGATCTACATAGCCTCGTGGCATAGGTAGTTTGTAATTTGCTATTAGATTTTGAAGAAGGCCCTCCCTTGTTAGTATCTTTGACATTTTTATAGCATCAACTACTTGATAGATTGACAAATCTTTAGTTCCTCACATATTAATTTTTTCAAAATTAGGTTATCAACTTCGATGAAAATCTTGCTTAAAATTCCTCCTTCCAGTAGGATTTGCCTAGTGTAGTGCAATTTAACTACAGTTTGGTGACTCACTAGGGGCTTCTACTTGTAGGAGGTAAAGAACCCAAAAATAGTATCCTTGTCTATTAGGCACATAGTCTGAAAAAGCAAATCCTAGGAATTTTAGGGCTGAATGGGGTAGGACGTGGATTTTTTACTTGAAAAGCAACTTTGCTTGATATCTCATGAGATATAGAGAAGGAAGCTCTCCTTTTATAGGCCTTCTTGATTGGGATATTCAATAAAGTTAATTTGTCCTTCTTTCCATTAATTCTTCTTTAGAAATCCAAAAGGAAAGGATTTTTCCCACGTAGCTGAATTAGCAAAGACATGATTATCCATTATTTTATCTTGTGTTTAGCCATGGTAGTTGTCTCTTCATTAGTTTGACGACTCTTGAGTGGTTGATGGTAATCTAGATTGTGCTTTTTATTAGTTGTTTTACTGATTCTTAAAACTCTTGATTTATGCAAAACTCCTTCAAACATGCATGTGAATGACCTAGTGCACTTTCTAGATAAATTGTTTTGTGTAAGCACGTTGATTCACTTACCCATTTTCACGTAATTGCATACTTTAGCCAATTTTATTTTGAAAACCTAAATTTTATTTAATATTATACTTTATTTAAATTTTTCTTATTTATAACAAAAATTTGGAATGATTTCCCATACTAGTTGTTTCACATGTTGTTTATTCATCGAAATCAACAATTTCTAGACCAGAGTAACCCAAACTTCCTTTGCTCTCAAAAATACATGCTTTGTTATAGCTAGGAGCTTATGGATAACTAGTTTTAGTATGCAATGAGTCTCCAAGTTTATATAGAACTTGTATTCTATATACAATTCTTTCATCAAGTCCTCTAGCTATTCTAGATGCTTTTCTATCTCCACTTTAAGATACTCTAGGTTATTTTCAATCAAATGAAAACTTTGCTCCTCAAGTATTTCTATGTGGTAGGGGCTATGTTTTTCACATTGATTCTGAATTTTCTTCCCTTGTAGGTAATAACCATGTGTATGTAATCTAGATATAGATATCACCAAACTTTGTTATGAAATCCCTTAACAAGCACAACCCAAATAGAGGTGGGAGATCCACCACTATTACCTGATAGATTATTGAGACATATAGAATCTTATCCAACACCATCAAAATGTTCTTTCATAGCTCCCACCATCTAGACCAGGTTCTCATATGGTTTTTGTACATCGAAACTAGTCTAGGTGTATTCCATACCAACCTTAGGCATGACTATTATGGAAGCCTAATATTCCACCTTGAACTTATACATTTGTAGTACATGTGAGTGGAAAAATTAATGTGGTGGTTTTTGATTTAAGTAGGAGGTAAAACCTACTTATTTCACCAACGAGATTGTTGGATTTGAAGAAATAAATAGAAAATATGTAGTTAATCACTTTTTAACAAAATTATCAATGCTCTCAACAATATTGCTATTGCAAGCACTGAGTTCTATGATAAATACTTATTGTAAAAGAGGTTTTGTTTTAAAAAATCCATTTTTTTATTCCCATAGGGTCTAAGAGGGAAAGCTTATTAGAAAAATGCTTTCAAATGGGTTGGGGAAAAACTTTGGAAGGGACAAAGCTTACAACTTGGTAAGTGCAAAGTTTTTTGGCCTCGGTTAAGAAAGGATATCACTAATTATTTTTCTACATGTAGATTTTTACAAGTTTCTAAGGGAAAACAACAAAGTCCACGTTTGTATAAAGCCTTATCTCTACCTGATGGACCATGGATTTTGTTTTTGGGATTGCCTCATAATTAGAGAGGTAATGATTATATTTTTGTTGTAGTAGATTGATTTTCTAAAATGGCCCACTTAATTCCATATAAGAAGACTATCGATGCAAGTAAGGTTGTTAATTTATTTTTTAAAGAGATTTTCTACTTACATGGATTGCCCAAGACTATCACTAGTGACCGAGATACAAGGTTTTTGAGTCACTTTTGGAGGACCTTATGGAGAAAGTTTGACATTAAACTATAGTATAGTTCTACCTATCACCCCTAGAAAAATGGATATATATTGGTGGTGAACAAAAGTTTGGGTAATTTCTTCAAAGCCTAGTTGGTAAGAATCTAAGGCAATGAGATTTGGTTTTGGTGCAAGTTGAGTTTGCTTTTAATTCTAGCATCAATAGGCCTATTGGTAAGTCTCCATTCCAAGTTACTTTTGGAAATAATCCTAAGGGATTAGTTGATCTAATTGACCTTCCCAAGGGAATATGGATTAACCAATGTACGATGGACTTTTTGAGACATATCTAGGATGTGCAAAAATAGGTTAGGCACTAGTTGCAACTAAGTAATGAAAATTATAAAAGAAATGCAGATTTATGTTGAAGGGTGATCAAATCATGGTTTACTTGGGTAAAGAAATATTTCCTCAAGGAAATTATCATTAATTGAAGCCAAATAAAATTGGCCCTTATAGAATACTAAAGTGAATGCCTATTTAATAGACTTGTCTGACAAATTTTATACTAATCCTATATTTAATGTTACATATTTTTAATTGAAGCCAAATAAAATTGGCCCTTATAGAATACTAAAGTGAATGCCTATTTAATAGACTTGTCTGACAAATTATCATTAATTGAAGCCAAATAAAATTGGCCCTTATAGAATACTAAATGAGAATACCTATTTAATAGACTTGTCTGACAAATTTTATACTAATCCTATATTTAATGTTACATATTTTTACCCCTATCTTGCAGGTAGTGGAGAAGTTCAACATGAGAACTTTTTTGGAGATTTGACCAAGCAACTACCACAAAAAAATGCAGATTGAAAAGATAGTAGACACTAAGGATGTTGCTACTAGACCCAAAAATTATAAAATGTATCTAGTGAAATGGTTTAGTTTACTTGACTCTACCAACACTAGGGTCATATAAGAACTCATGAAGTTTACAAAAATATCAAGATTCTCTAAACCAGGAGGTTCAAAAATTTTAAAATGTGGGGAGGATGATGCATAATCATCTAACTAATGGACTTGCGCTTGTCGTTTCCTTGTATGTCTATTGTTTTTTTTTATTAATTTGAGTATGTAACTACCCCTGTTATAGATGTGGCTACTACTAATAAGGGGTTATTAACTGCCTAAGTATCCTATTCTTAGTGTGTGGCTTTCTATTGCTAATTGGGGATCTAGAATGGTATATGATTGTTTTTTATTTCCTTCGAAATAGTTATGTTTTGGGGTTGAGTTTTTTTTGGGTTTTGGAGGTGAATCAGAGAAGAGAAAAAGATGTTATTAGACATGAATGAACTTTTTATTTATATGTGTTATTTTATCCCAACTTTATTTTATGTATTATTTTCCTGCTTTTCTATATCCTTTAGGCTCTTTTATTTGTTGTCTCCAATTATAACTACAACTACAGGTAATCACTGTAGGTATGCATCATTTTTTAATTGTCTTTGTCAAAACAACTGATTTGGTATGTCTTCGGGATCTTATCAAGGAGAAAAACATTTGAATTATATGAAGGTTGGATCCCATTTGGTCTAGTTGTAATTTGCATCTATCTTAAAAAAGTTTCAAATTATTTATTTATTTTTAAACTCTTTAAAAAATTAGTTATTTATTTTTAATTTTTTTTAAAATTAGTTATTTATTTTTTATAATAAAAAAAATAAAATAAAATATTTATGATGTTGAGATATTTTTTCCCTATTTAAGATAAGGATTTTTAAATTAAATTATTTATAAATGCATTATTATTTTGAATATTTTATTAAAAATAAATACTAATTTATAGTATTTATATTTTTCAAAGGTATCAATGTCATTTCTTCTTTTTGACACTTGCAACATCTCTTTAATACTTTCCAAGAATATTTACAATGCATTATTATTAAAATAACATAGAACTTTTATTATTTAATTGTTGAAAAAGATAGATTTGAATAACATTTTTTATATATTTTTCTATTATGAGGTTTCTTCAACATTTTGATCCTACTAGCATTTTTAACTGGAAGAGATTGAATATTCAATTTTTCATTGCTAAGTTGAAGCCACTTCTTATTCTACTCATTTTGGATCTTTGAAAAGAATGTGTTATTAAAACAAATATTTCTATACCATTTTATGTAGTTAGGCTTTGATCTTTACTTCTTTGGATTAAGTGCTCTTCCAACACCCTTCAATAGATCCCTTCATTCTTATTAATAAAATATTGAATTAAAATTAAAATATGGAATAATTGGTTCTTTGATTTTATGATATTTGCTTGAATTCTTGTTAGTACAACCACCACTATATGAACTAAATCTAAATAATAATGTTCAAATAGAACTATGTTCCAAATTACATTGCTCTTATTATTGTTTTAGGAAAATAATACATTCTTAATATGTTTATTAATAATGATTTATTATTTGTTATAAACATTTATGTTAAGCAAGTTCAATGACAATAGTACTTTATTTATATTCTTATTAATAATGACCTAGGGTTGGAATTTGATCTCTACCCCCATCAAAGGAAAATTTCATTATGAGTGGACTTGATGAGAGCCTTTCATTTTATGTTTTCTTCACATTGAATAATATCAAATTCTATGCTTGTCAAAAGAGTTTCATCTTCAAGCTAAAATATATCTATCTATCTATCTATCTATCTATCTATCTATCTATATATATATATATATATATATATATATATATATATATATATATATATATATATATATATATATATATATATAGTTTTAAATGACCAAAATACATGTGTACACTTGTTTTTCTCTCAAAATTTTTATGGCCATCATACAAAACAAGTTTGGAATTATTGATTAATATAAGTCTTGATATCTTTGATTATAATGCTTTTTTATCTATATGGAAAAGAATTGTATCAATCCCATATAACTAACTACCTTAACATTTCTTAGTTTTAAAAATATATGATACTCTCGATGCTTCAAATCACCTATGTATGGAATGTATGCCCTAGATCCAAGCCAAAAGTGTATGATTTAAAATTGCTTTTGAATAAACATTTGGAGAATGTTGACTCCTTGTAAAATCATTGTTGGTTAAATAATAAAGAAAGAAAAGAAAAATGGAAGAGATAGAAGGGTTAGAGATATTGATTTAATTATGATCGTAACTCATCTAACAACATTGCTTTCAGCTGCATGGGTAGGGGCCATCTTCTACAAGGAAATACTAAAAAAGGTTTCCTCAATTAAAGATTACATAGGAAGCATAACAAGCACAAGAATAGTGGCATTTAATATTTTAAGCATTCCAATTGAAATAAGTCAAATAGTTTAAAATATAATAGATAGAATTTCAGTTGTTGAGAAATACCAAAAAACCTTAAACCTAATAGATATTGCTTTGATTGAAATATAAGCAAGAATATTGAAAGTGTAATTTACATAACATATATGTCATACACTGCTATAGAGAGAAACCAAATAGCTCTATATTTCATTAGAGTAGCATAAACATAAAACCTATGGTAGGAAAATACTAAAATATCCAATCCTTTACAATGAGGGGCATTCCCCTATTTATAATTTTTGCTAAGCTAAGATAAAACTAACTGCTATATACAATTATGAATAAAAATGACTTAGACATGATTAGGGATGAGTCGACACCACTCAACATCTTCAAAAAATATTTTTTTAGGTAGTTGTATTTGCAAGATTATTCGTTATGCTTAGAAAAAGTGGTTATTACTTTCGCATTCAGATAATTGACATGTGGGCTTAACCATTTTTATCTAGGAGTGTGCCTTTTCTTTAAGCCATGTTGCTTTGTAAGCATGTTCAACATTGTTGATGTTGATGTCATACTCCTTTCCAATAAACTCTGGTCTAATATGTTACCCCTTTTTCTTGCATTCTGAATTGCCTTTCATGCTCAATGTAAACCTCTTCATCAGGTAGAAACCTTGTGGAGGATACATTGTTATTGTAAAATATTTTGAGTTACCTTTTCTTCTTGAACTTAGCAAGAAAATATTTTGACATACTTACTTTAATGTCAAAAAATTCTTCTCCTTGAAAGCTCCTCACCTTGTTAGATATATTCAAGCACTTTGCTTGTTTTAGAATAGAAATTTTTTGGCTTGCCTCCTTTGTAGGTCTAGCACCAAGCTAAGTATAGACAAGAGCTTCTATTTTGAAAGAGTAAGCATATCTTAAAAAAATTCTTAGCACAAAATTATTTGCATGAACTTTTGGAACCATGCATTTGGAAGAATTATGTATCTAGACAAGTCCTTAAAGATTGAATATTAGGCAAAGTTCCAATTTTAATCCTATCAATTCTTCTCCCAATATAATGAATGTATTTTATTGTAAATCCACTCCTTGATTTTTTCTAATCCTTCAAAGATTGCTTCCAAACAAGGATTACTAAATTTATTATTTTTTTTAAGCTAGTATCTTTGTTACTTTGTATGGTTTTGATAAATTTGCTCCCTAGTACTCTTTGCCACATCCTTCTAGGTCCCCCATATGGGTTAGCAAGCCTAGACAATCTATAGAGGTTTTATAACTTGAAATATTTGATATGTTTATGTTTCCATGGATTGATAAGTATTAAGCTTCTCTTGATGAAAATAAGAGCTTATCTTATTGATCCCTCGACTAAATAACTCGAGTTTCCTCCCTTGTTCTTGAGTTTTATTTATTAAGGGCCATTGTTAGATAATGATTAAGGACCCCATCAGATGTGGAGTGAAGTTCAATTTTTAAAACCACCACCACAATGATGGATGAACTAGAAACCGTTGTATGGGATAAAATCCTACCAAAGGTAGAGCTTTTTTAGCTATCATCAAAAAGTATTTGGTACTCTTACCAATGGTGAGGACTATCTTGGTTGCCATAAAAAATACTATGAACTTTTATTTTCTCAATTTGGTTGATCTGCATAGCCTCACGACATAGGTAGTTTGGAATTTGCTATTAGCTTTTGACGAAATCCCTCTCTTGTTAGTATCTTTGACGAAGGCCATCTCTTGTTAGTATCTTTGATGAAGGCCCTCTCTTGTTAGTATCTTTGATATTATGGTAAGATTGTTGGTTTTGTATCTTAGAGGAAAGTTGCTATATTGGTACCACTCCTTTCCACCCGCTACTATCACCACATGGGATTAGTTGATGGAATTGCTAATCAAGAAATTTCATGAGCAAGCGGACCCATTTTCTCTATCGCACCAATTTTGAATATCTAGAGACATCTACAGGAGGAGATAGTGGATTTTAACATCAGATTCACCCAAGTCTGGTAGAGAGTTCCTGATGGTCTTTGACCCACTCATGAGCAAGTTGTGTTTTACTATCTCAGAGCCTTCAACTCCAATATTGGATGGTAGTTCAACAAGCCAATGTCAATACATTTATAGATATGTACATGTTTGCATAAAATACAAAATTAGATTTGATAGCCATAGGTAAGCTAACCCCAAAGGTAAAAATGCCCATTCTTCCCAATATTCTGCAACATTTATATTCTAGTGCATTTTCACAACCTATGCCTTCTATGTACCCTGTTCCTTCATGGAGCTCAGGTTCATCGTAAATTTATCCAATACTGGTTCCACAACTCCTACACCAAGCATTCTGTAATTACCTGCACCAGTTGTCCCACAATTACCAGTCCTAGTTTCATTCCTAGTATTACCAGCTCCACCAATAACCTTACCTTTTCCAGCATCTCTTGTGCCCTCAAATCTTGATCCCTACATGAAGATACTATAGGAGATGCAGTCACTTAATTCAATACTAAGGATAATATCAAATGAAATCACATCTGTTAAGAAGAAGTAAGCTGAAGCATATATTTGGTCGAGAAGATTTCAAACACCGCCAATTGCTAGGGAACAAAAATCCTGCTAGCAAAGGTCTTGAGAGGAGTTGATAAGGTCATCAATATTGGGACAGACTGCACTCTAAAAGAGCTCGAGGATATTAAAAATCTGTGTTATAAATTTCCAAACATCATTTTTGGGAGCTATCATGATATGAAAGGATATGATAAGAATGTGATCCAACATACCATTGAATTGCAAGAAGGGGTAAAGCCTTTTTGGGAGAAACAACGACCTGTTAATCCCAAAATTGAAGTACTTATGAAAGTAGAGTTGCTAAAAATACTGTAGGTGAAAATAATTTACCCTATCAAACACTCAACATGGGTGGTGAACTTGGTTCCAGTTTGGAAGAAAAATGGAGATATTCACCTGTGTGTGGAATTTTGAAATATGAACCAAGCATTCTTGAAATATTATTATACTTTACTGTAGATTCACTAGATTTTACATGTAGTCATTGGAGCATAGATATTTTCATTACTTGATGGTTTTTTTGGCTACAACCAGATCTGGGTGAAGGACGAGGACCAACACAAGATGACATTTACTACCAAGTGGGGTACCTTTGCCTATCAAAGAATGCAATTCGGTCTTTCAAATGCTGGTAGTACTTTTCAAAGAGCTATGGATGTAGATTTCGATGGGTTGTTGAATATATTTATTGTAATTTACCTTGATGACATGACTATTTTCTCACATTGCAAGGAAGAATGTGTCCCACATTTAAGACAAGTGTTCAAAAAGTGTCAGGAATTTAGAATTTCTATCAACCTAAAGAAATCCATTTTCACTGTCAAAGAAGGAAAACTCCTAGAGTATGTGATTTTACAAGAAGGACTGTCAATTTATCCTACGAGAGATGACACTCTCTTGAAGTTTCCACTATGAGTTAATAAAAAATATTTGTAGTTATTCTTCTGTTAGATCAACTTTATTCAAAAATACATTGCTGATTTTGCCTAGGTAGTGAAGCCAATGACTGAGCTCCTCAAGAATAATGGAGACTTCAAGTGGATATAAGGAAGAAGATAGGAATTTTGAGAGATCAATAAGAGAATTATCCAAGCACCAGTATTGATTAATCCATATTATTTGAAGGATTTCATCCTTTATATGGTAGGTGAGCAGGAGAGTTAGACTACTGTTCTTATACATAAGCAAGATGATGGAGATGAAAAACCGATCATTTTTTTGAGTCAAGTTATTTCACTGCACTAGGAAAAGTACAATTTCATTGAGAAGCAGGTGTATGTAGTCCTAAAATCCCTAAAGAAATTCATATTTTTCATTTCACAGAGCAAGACAATCATCTACGTTATTCGTCTAGACGTCAAAATTTTTATTTTTCAAGGGGAATTAGGTGATAAAAGAGTAGGTTGGGTCTCAAAGATTCAAGAATACGATGTGGAGATCCGATCGACTAAGTTGGTTTATGGATGAGCTCTCTACCAATAATTGACCAAAAGTATAGCTTCTGGATCACTAACTCCAGTACAGGATAAGGTTATCAATGAAAGCAATTTTATGAATCGAACTATAGGTGATCATGATTGGACATAGGACCTTGCCAAATTATTTACGTCTAGGAAATATACATCACATATTTATGCCTCACAACGATGAAGGTTTAGACTACAGGTGCTCAGGTACGTTCTATTGACAAGTGGGCTATTCCATAAGAATATAGATAAAGTACTCATCAGATGTGTGAAGGAGTCAAAGAAGCAAAAAATGTTGGAGTTCCACTCTGGCTTATATGATAAATATTATGTGAGAAGGCTTATGAACTTGAAGATCATCTGAGCTGGGTATTTATAGCCTACTATTTTCTTAGATGAACACAAGGTGAGCCAAAGTTATGATAATTATCAATAGTATGTGGATATGAGTAAGAAGGCCTCTTTTCCTCTACATCCAATTCAAGTAGAAGCACTATTCTAGCAATGGGGCTTGGATTTCATTGGAGTCATTGATCTTCATTATTATACTAAGCATAAGTATATCTTGACAACAATAGATTATTTTATCAGGTGGATAGAGGCCATTCCAACCAAAAAAGTAGATCAAGCTATAGTCATCTCTTTCCTTGAGGGACTGATTACTTGTTTTGGTGTTCTAGATCCCATTGTAACAAACAATAGGACTCCATTAATAGGGGAAAAGATCATCGAATTTGCAAGTAGGTATGGGATTATATCAAGACCTCCTCTAATTATTACCCATAAGGAAATGGTTTGGCCGAATCCACAAACAAAAAATTTCTTCGGATCTTAAAAAGGACACTTGGAAAAAATAAAAAGCCTGGCATCTATTGTTAAACTAGGCTCTATGGGAAGATTGTATATCAATGACGAAGTCTATTAAAGCTTCCCCTTACTCATAGTGTATGGAAAATAAGCAGTTTTACCCACTCATATCAATTTCCCTATCCTCCAAATGTTGTAGTTGTTCAAAGATGAAGATGATGAATTTGATCCCATGAGTGCAAGGTTGGCTCAATTGCTACAACTGGAGGAGGAGAGAGAAAAAGTGTATGAAACTTTCACTGAACATACTAAAATGACATAAAAGTGGTTTGGAAAAAAGACACAGAATGCATGTTTCAGGTGGGAGGTCTAGTCCTCATTGGAACGCGAACAAAGCCAAGTCAGGGAAGCACCGCAACTTTAATGTGATCTAGGAAGGTCTATTTCATGTTTCTATAGTAAATTCGATGAATGTGTATCATATTCAAGATATGGATGGTTGGGATATACCAATTCAAATTAATGACCTTCATATGAAGGCCTATTTTAAATGATGTAATCAAGAGGTACGAGCATGTAAATATGTACAAATTTTATTTACAAGTATTTTATCACTTTATAAAAAAAATAGAAAAATATACGAGGTGGATTCTACTAGAAGAGGTCAAGTTTTTCTCAAAGAACACTATGCTTTGAAAATTTTTCTCTTTAAAAATCAATTTCACCCCAAAATATTTCCCTGAGGACATATTACAAGTTTCGTGCAAAATTAATTGTTGTATTGAAAAGTTTTAGCATGTTTGAAAGCTTCGAAGTTAAAAGGTTGCTTTGCTTTGCAAGTATTCAAGTTGAAAAGAAATTTTTTTTAGGAAAAATATTTGGGGGCACCTGGTGAAAGTAAAAGAGTAGAGAGGAAAATGCCTCAATTAAAAAAAAATCAAAGCATGACCTAAAAGTGCATAGAGCTCGATTCCAAAATCATGGAGTGTAGCAAATGGAAAAGCATTTTCTCCCCAAGACAAGGGCGAAAGTCTCATTCGCCCACCTATGGAGTGAAACCATTTTAAGAGGGGAAAAT
Organism: Wollemia nobilis; assembly: GCA_028583015.1. NCBI lineage: Eukaryota > Viridiplantae > Streptophyta > Pinopsida > Araucariales > Araucariaceae > Wollemia > Wollemia nobilis. The sequence goes on from JAQPPZ010000932.1 coordinate 4,391,640, forward strand.
GTAAAGAAAAGTACCAAGTCATGGTAAAAGTTCTTCCACCCCAAATGAGGTGCAAAAGTCTTGTTCACCTTTTGTTGGGACAAAAGTATATTATGAAAAGATTTTATGGTGCCAATCGCAACTGGAGCTAACCAATGTACCATGGTAATTGAGGATAAATTTTTTCAATAGCACATTCATCCTAATAGAGAGGCAAAGCTCCCATTTGCCTCCCACAAGGGTAAAACAATATCAAGATATCTTACAACATGGATGGCATGTTTCGGTGTTCGAGTGACCAAGTCGTGGCAAGATTTAATGTAGAGCAAATAAACAAGTTTTCCTTATTATATATATATATATATAAATAAGGGAAGAATGAGTTTTTATTTTGCATGTGCCTCATTTTAATTTTAAAAAAAAGCAAGGGCAAAAATAAAAGAAAGAGAAAAAGGGAAAAAAGGAAAATAAAAAGCTCTAGTTTAAAAAAAAAAAAAAAAAAATTAAAAGGAGAAAAATATTTAAAAGGTGCTTTTTCTAAATATGGGGTGAAATAGAAAAGCATAAAATTGTTTTAAAAGGAGGGTTTTCCATGGAATTAAACCAAACAGGCTGAAGGTATTTTTGGAGCAAGAGAGGAAGAGACCAAGTGCACCACCGAAGTGCTTTCGCCCCTCCATTGCTTTTTGGGCATGTGATAATTTTTTAGCATCAAACAATTTTTTTTGGAGAGCGCCTCCTCAAGATGACTTCACCCTCCACCATGTGGTGAATTTAAAAAAGTGTTCATGGATGTTAAGACACATTTTTAGAGCATTTAATTTAAAATGTTCACCCGAATTTGCATTGGGAGACGTTTTGACCTTCTTGGGAGCCAGAATCTCACAACATCGAAAGCAAGGATGCACATTGATCCATAGGTGGCTGATTTATTTTTCCACAGTAGTTTTCAGCAGCTAGGGTATGTTGTTCGAAGGTATGATGCGGCAAGAAGGGCACACTTTTCAAAAATGATTTTGTGGCAAATAACATTCAATTGCCATTAACCATCAGGAATAATGCCAGTCAAGTGAAACGAGGTGCGCGCCCTCTCGAATTCACCAAAATAAAGTGTTGCATTTACTCCAGTGGTTGAGAGATCCATCTATAAATAAAGCATAGGTAAACTTGCTCAGAAATTAAAATTTTAAAATTTTATGTCGGTGCATTTTTGAGCTTTTGGTTGCAGAATTTGTAGAGCGTCTTCAGGGTTGCAAAAATTGACATAATGGGTAAGAAAATAAAAGAATTGAAAGAGAACTCAAAACCCAAATAGTCGAAGAAAAGAGTAGAAGGTGGGACAAAATCCAAGAAAACCCGTAGAAATAAAAATTTAGATTTGGATTCATACTTTGACACCATGGCAGAGGTCGGGGACTGCGTGATCACCAATAAGGGCATGGTGAAGCTTCAACAAGATGTGGAATTCATAGTAAAGCAAGGATTAACATTGAAGAGACCTTTGAATATGTCATTTTATGTGTAGTTATTTTGGTAACTGTGTATTCCCATACAACCTTGCCCAGAGTTGGTAAAATTGATTGCCAGATTTTATAACCCAGCTACCAGGGTAGTTCAGAAAGTGAACAGGGAGGTGATTTTCTCTAACTCAACTGATGAAGTGAGGGAATCATTTGCCTATGGGTTAAAACCTCTCTCTGATATGATTTTTAAGAAGATGCACATCAATGAGAAAGAAGATAGATATGTGGCCACTGTGACAATGTGCTAGTTAATGGAAGCACAATTAATTAAAGAGTTGCAGGTAGGGAAGTTGCAAAATTTTCCGGTCTTTGTCAAAATTCAAGAGCCCAGACTTATTTTTGATGTTTGTGTGGGTTACAAGCCTTCCTACAGATTCTAAAGTCCACAACTGGTAAGTATTTCTTGTGCAGTGTATATTCCAGGTTGAGTTCTATGCTCCAATGATGATGAGGGTGAGTACCAACCCAATCTATTTTTATTGGACCGACTTCATATATCAAAAAATGCATATTCAGTTGGAGAATTTGAATATCGAAGAAGACACTTTGTTCAAGCATACCTCCTTCCTTGTCTGGTATTTATTCTTTCATTTACATTAGTATTTTTTGTTTATTGCAATTACACAAGTTGATTAGTAGAATGAGCTCTTGCTAGTTTATATGTGGATTCCCACTCTATAAATACGGGAGTCATTCTATAGTTTTAACTGCTTGTTTTTGGGGCCTACAATTGAGTTGATTTGCAAAAGAAGTGAAAGAGTATCACGGGCAATGAAGGAAGTGATGGTCACAGTAAAAAAAGGTGATATATTTTTGCTAACTCAAGGTATAGTTGTGAGAATTTACGACTTCACGAGGAAGCCATTCTTCCTTTCATATTTCACCATTGAGCATGTATTTGCAATGGAGGTGGTGTGCTAGAATGATTATGTGAATTATGTATACGAAGTAGGGCATCGTAAGAGGACAACTTGCACCATGCCCTTTAAATTTGGCAGTATAGAAGTGAGCCAAGTTGGCCAGAATACGCTACTCATAAAGGCTCTCCAAAACCTGGGTCTAATAGAACTACCGCAAAGGTGGAGATATAAAAAATTGGGTAAATTTTTGGAAATCATCAAGGCTAAAAAATTTTATTGCTAGCCACAGCTAGATATTTAGGAAAATCACAATAATTTTGATGGGTGTGATCTAGAGTGGCATATTGAAGCTATGATGTCGCTTCTATCGTGGTATGACTTCTATGAGAAAGAGGCTGAATACAATCCCATAGTGCACAGAGATCACATTCCTCCATCGGGGCTATTTTATCAAGTGAAATAACACCATCCCATGTGGTCTGAAGAGAAAATAATGAATTGGTGGATTATACAGGTCCATAGAGGAAAAATTACATCAAACTACAGGTTGAATATGGACAAGGTATTTTTGAATGTGTATGATGAATTTGTTAATATCTATCAACCCATTGCTTTCACCAAGGTTATGCCTCAAATTTTTCAAAATTCTAACAATGAAGGAAGTGTGGCTAAAGAAGAGTTCCTGATAGCTGAGGAAGCGACACATGAGGAAGAAGAGCAGCAATTTGTATTTCAAAAAATATCCTAGTGGGAAAATTAGAATATAGATGAGATCCTTCCTTTGGAGAAGAAAACTATAAAATAAGCCTTTCCTTTCATGAGGGTTGTAAAGAAGTTGAGGACTGGTACTATTTTCTCATCCATTTTTGTAGTTTCTGTGGCTGTAGTTACAATTGTTGTTGTTGTAGTAAATCCTCCTCTGCCAATGTTAGTTTCTTAGGTTGAAGTTGCCCAAGACTTTCCATTATTTCATGAGTGGTTGTTGGACCATAAAGTGGAGATTGTAAAACTTGATGAGGAAGTAGAGCATCAACAAGAATAACCTATCATGAAATCACTTGCATCATCGGGTCATATGGTGCTCGTGCCTGAAGGTACGTTTCCTCTTCCCTCTTATTTTACTCAAGAGCAAGTATTGGTTGTATGTTTATTTCCTTCAGTCCCTAGATTCATTTCCCCTCCATTTGGTATACCTTTTATTTCCATTTTGATCCCTTCCTACCATCTGCAAGTCACTACTTCTCCTTATCTTCCCCTCTCTTTGGATGATATGGAATTTCTAGATTTTACCAATGAATGGGGTGAGCCTCTACCAAAGGAATAGTTGGAAGTAGCTTGGAAGAATTTTGTGGACACATCAAAATTTGACAAGTGGGAGGAGCCAATAATGGAAGAACAGGTGCTGCCACTCATGAAGAAGTTCACCTGCATGGAGTTGTCCTTGTTTGAGTTGTACCAACGATCTAAGTGCCTTAGCCTAGAGGATACCAAGAATCTAAAATATATTTATAAAATTTTGAAGGAGCAAGAAGAGTAGGTCATAGTAGAGCAGGCAACAACAGAGCAAGCAAAAGTAGCATGGATAGCAGTAGAAAAAGAGGCTACTGAGAAGGCAGTAGTTGAATAGGTGTAGGAAAAGACATCCAAATCAAAAGTGCCAGCCAAGGCAGTTGGTAAGAAGGACCACTAAATATCCCAATGGATAAAGGCCTAGGACTTCTTACATCCATGCAAGCTAGATACCCTACGAGCTACCAAAAATATTGGTAATTTTGCACTATGTCACATTAAAACTATTGATGAAATTTTATTGATTGTAAAAGCGGTAAAATATATTAATACTAGGTTGCAATATTTTGGTGAGTATAACGTGTTGTAGTTCATTTTTATGTGTTGATATTATTCTTTATTTTTTCATGCATTTATTGCTTGAGAATAATGGGTGTTACAAGGAAATTTGGTTGTGGTAAATATTGTAAAAAATGAGTTGGAATCACTCGAAGACATCAACAAAATAATGCCTAAAGAATAAAAGAAAAATTGATGAAGCAACCTTTTTGCCCCAAAAGAAGAGAAAAAATCTTCGTCGCCCTTTCTCAGGGAAAAAAAACTTTGTTTTCTTAAGGAATGGAAAAAATGTGTTCACCCCAAAAGTGGGACGACAAATTCGTTCACCTCACTTTAGGGTGAACGTAAAAGAAAAAGAAGAATAACAAGTTTGGCAAGGACTTTCATCCCAAGTAAGGGGTAAAAGTCCCTTTCATCCCCCATTGGGGTAAAAATACATTTTAACTAAGTTTGAGTCAGACCCAATATTGAAGCACGATGACATTATAAAGAAGTGTGTTTATCCCAAAGTTGGGGTGAAAGCATCATTCACCCCACTTTGGGGCGAACATCATCAAGTTGTAAATATGGCATGCTCAATCAATGCATTGAAAGGTCAATTCTTCGTTCACCCTAAGATAAGTTTGAACATACCTTTTGCCCTCCCTTCGAGCGAATGCATGTTTAAAGAGCAAGGTGTGGACCCCACCTCAACGTACATTGGAGGAAGTAAAGGTGATAGCACTTTCACCCCAGGTAAGGTGCAAAAGTCCCATTTGCCCCTCCCTTAGGCGAAGCTACATGAAGACGGTCCCACCAATGTGTCAAGGATTTTATTTTTTCTTTGGGCAAATTATAAAGGGGTGGGCATTGAAAATTCAAAGCTATATTCACCCAAGGTGAAGGGTGATAGTGCATTTCACCTCTTTTGGGGGCGAACATATATTTTAAGGAGAAAAGATGTCTTATGTCAAACACTTTCACCTTAAGAGGAAAGTGAAGCTCTTTGTCACCTCTTTCAGAGGCAAAAGGATAAAAAGATGATTTGAAATGTCAAGTGTAAAAATGAAGGGGTTTGATAAGTTATTTTTGCTCATATTTTCTCCAAGTTAACTACTGCCACCACAAGGGAACAAATGCAGCAAAAATAATTTTAAATTGAGTAAAGTTGGGACTGTACATGGAGTGCAATGATGTGAGGGTTGCAAGTGGTGATCCAATGGCTGAATAATGTATATTTTCTTCTCTCCTAGGAATAGTTATAAGAAGTAATGAAAGGCACGATTCAGAGTTGCAGATTGAACAAAAATATGAATATTATCACTTTGAGGGTGCCCTCTCCACAAGGGAGAGCGAATAAGGGGGAAATGATGAAGTGCTTTTTCTCATCACTCTATTTTGGGTGAATTCAATTTTAAGCATTAGTGAAGACTTTTCAAGGGTTCTCAGATTAGATGAATGGTGAGTATTTAATGATTGGAGCAAAAAGTGACTGAAATTATTGATTTCAAGCTAAAATAACTACAACATCAAAATCACAGGGTGATTTTCATGAGTTCCAAGACATTATGAATAGGGAAAAAATTTTGAGGTGCAATGGATATACCAAGTCATCAACAATATCTATAGTTTTCCATGCATTGATGCTTGAATGTGCTAATTTCTTAGGGGTTTTCCCTTAAAAATTGGATCGTTGTCTCAGAAGGAATATTTTTGAGAATTTCAAGGAGGAATGTCTTCACGAATATTATTTATCTGTAAACATTTTATATTTTGTGTATTAAATAGACAGAGGTGAAAACCTCTATAAATACTAGACATTTTAAAAATAAAAGGAGGATAGACACTCTGCAAAAAACTATTCAAGTTTTTTACATAAATAGGAGTTTGGCTTATGATTTTGCGAGCAGTTTCTATGTGTGATTTCTTTCTGTTTAAGTATTTCTATTTTATATTCATATATTTTATCTGTTTCCAAGTTCAAATTTTGCCTTTGGATTTGGGTATTGTTGGTAAGAGCATGAGTACTGGAATGCGATGCTGGAAGTTATCTCCAAATAATTGTAAGTGGATTCTGTTTCTTCCTTTCTATTCTATGCTGCTATGACACTTAGGTGGAATTCTTGCTGCTAGTCTATCCCTAATCCTACATATTCATCCCGTGGCTATATTTCCCATTTATTTCTATTATTTCTAATTCCTTTCATGCAACTCTAGACTTAAACCAATGTAGGATTAGTAAGGGAGCTAACCCTCTCTGGATATTGGCATGGAGGACATTTCTTTCCTTAGGAATTTCAATGTTGGTCGTGTCTAGGGTGCACAAACATATGTTTACATTTTAGGCAGATATTTGACCAACAAGAATTTTTGAGTTGCTTCTAGCCTTTGGTTCTTGTTGATAGAAGGGTGCCATAACTTATCAACACTTATTGTCATCTCATCTAGCTCAAATTTTGGTACTTTTGGCTTTGGTTTCTCCTTTTGAGGCTAAGAAGAATATTTTTAACCATTAGTCTTCCTAGGGTCCACCAAGAGAGGTATATTTTCAAATTAGGTATGTATATGGATCACATCAGATGTTAAAAGCTCTTCAAAAATGAGTTGTTGATTCAAATCCATAAGCATACCTTCAAGCACTTTTGAGTGCCTTTTAATATTTTGAGATGCAACTAATTGGAATTTGTGTTGATACAACATGCATGTATAAAAATTATGTGGATCATTGTGGGATAGGCACTAATAATATTCCTAGATAGTGGATATCTCCTCCTCTTGACCTTTGACAAATAGCAATTTGCTTTCCAACATTGATGCCAGTTGAAACCCATTGATATTTTGAGGCATAGGGATATATTCATTGTTGATAGCCTTCAAGTCTTCTCTATGAATTTATTTGCTCCAATATAGTGAGCCTATTTATCAAATTCTTGACCATAAATTTTAGCTCCTACATCTTTGTTGATTTTGTGGGATTCAGAGCAAGCATCGATTACATTGTGATATCTAAAAGGGTAAGTTGAGAATACAAATTTTGTACAAGCAAGGTGGTTAGTGAAGGGGATGATATAGATAAAAGTTAGGTTTGTTGACTAGATGGATGGATCTTAAAAAATATGACATTACAACTTTCAAATAAATTCTGCCAATTATGGTGAGTGCATTCACTGCTATAATAACAACTTCGAAGATATCAGTAAATCTCATCTCGTTTGACTATCAAATTTATAAGTTTAAGTCTATAAAAAAATATTAGAGGTAGTAGATATAGGCTTGGGCATGAGGTGACCTTATATCCTGAGTAATTTTTCTTTGTATTATTGAATTGATGTTGAAATCCATGATATTCTCTTAAGGATACCTTTATATGGAGGTAAACTGAGTAAGAAGTAAAGAGTTGTCCCCTAGATCATTGAAATCTAGGACAAAAGGTTCAACTATCTTGTACCAAGTGTTTATGCTACCTTATTTTAAATAATGGTATCAGGCTAACACTTTTTCTCTGAAAGATAAGGCTATTAACCTTACCATTACATCTTCATGGATAATATTATGAATGGTAGCTAAGGATGTTATTTTTGACAATGTTCATAGGTTGTTTTTTCACTACCATCATAGGAAAGTAAAGCTTTTTGAGCTACTTGAGGAATATCATGGAGATCCCATTGATTGAGGGGTCCAACACTATTCCAACCAAGGTATATGTGTCTGGTAATTTTTCTAGGTGGGGATCTAGTAGGTGGTTGTGGGGATATGGTCTGTAAAGGAGTGGAACTTTGGACAAAATAAATTTGGATAGATGAAAGAGATTTACCTTTATTGGCTTCTCTAAAAACTGATAGCTTGCCAAGTTTTAGGGGTTATATTTGCTTCTTGGCTTCTAATCTTATAATCATGTGATTTGTTTTTAGAAATAGAGTATATATTACATTATTTGGGTCATGTAAATATACATTCCTTGGTACATTCTTAGGACATTAGGTTACTTTAGGGGGGAGTTATCTAGTTACTTCATGTAATGTAATAAATGCACAAGTGTCAATATGCAAGTTGTAATGTGCAAGGTGTCCACTTGTACAACTAGGTAGAGTGTTGACCAAGGAACTTATCTTCCTATATAATGGCCATAGATGTAGAAGATATATGATCGAAGTCATTGTATCAAATATAGTGTGTGGTAGATAGGTAGTAGGGTAGTATGTGTGTGAGCTATAAGCTCAGAGCTCATTCATGGAGTAGTAGCTTATATCATGGAGTGTCCATTTTCTCCATAGCTACTATTGTAATATTTTTCGTCATTTCTATTTATAGCATATTTTTGTCATCTTGTAGATTTACTTTATTTATGCATCTTATGATTGCTACATCTCATTGTATGCTGCATAAAAATATAATAGTGGTATCAGATCTACTCTAGATCAAGCCAAAATAGGTCTATAGGGAATTATTAGTGACCCTAAGTTTTTTTGAGAACCTGATGTACCATTGGAATAGTCACTATACAAATTTCTCAGAAAAGTCTAGGTGGTAGAAATAGGGAGAGTTACAAGTGAGGACTGAAATATTAGTTTTAGAAATACTAAGATTGCATAGGGCTAGTGTCTTTCCATAGAGTTGAAGGAAAACTCGTGAAGACTAGGACTCAACATTTGATCCACTAGGTTGATGAATCAACTAGTGAAGCTCAGATATCTAGAAATACTTACCTTAAATTTTCTTTTATTACAGGGAATTAATACTCAGATGATTGGGACACCTCCTACAACATAAATCTAGGAGATCTCAACTTCGTTTCTTGAAGGTCAGAGTGCCTTCATAGTGCAAATATTAGTTGTTGTAGAGAGGAGAATACTTTAGAAGAAACTTTTGGAAAAGAATCGTGGTGAATTTTTGAGATAGAAGATCTCCATTGATATATTGAATAACTTCACAAGAAGAAAAAGTCCATAGAAGCCTTGATACATAAGAAAAGGCCATAGAAGCCTTGATCCAAAATAAAATGCCATAGAAACCTTGATCCAAAAGAAAAGGCCATAGAATACTTGATCTAGGAGAAAAGGCCATAAAAGCCTTGATATTGAAGAATAGGCCACAAAAGCCTTGATACTGAAACAAGCCACAGGTGCCTTTATCCAGAAGAATATTCCAGAGGAGAGGATCTAATTAAGAAGTATGTTTTAGTACTAATTATTTTTTTGTTGTAGGTAAAGGAGATCAAGTAAGTCAAGAAAGCTTCCTACAATAAAGTTAAGAAGAAAAGCCTCTTCAAAATAAATCCAGTATATGAAGCAAAATATATCAAGAGGAGATCTCATTGAAGAACTTCCAGACTAGGAAGAAGAAGAAGAAGGACTAGGAGAGTCCTGCTCGAATCCAAAAGTAGCAAAATTAGAGATCCAGGAGAAGATCTCAATACCAACACTTCCATAAGTAGAAGGTTTAAGATAAGGTCTCAAGGAAGACCATAAGAAGATGCAAGATCAAAGACCTTGACAAGGTCTTGATGAGCATCCAATAAAAGGCTAGGAGAGCCTTACTGAAGAAATCATCAAAGGATAACTCATTGGAGAAATCCACTACCAAGGAGAAGCCCTTGATAGTGAAGGACTTAGGACAATTGTCACCATACGACAACAAGCCCAAGAGGAGGATAATTTGGAAAGGAGTGCCAAATTTGAGTAGAGAAGAGTACAATGAAGACCTCAAGATATTTAGAATCTTGAGAAGAAGATCCTGCTTAAAGTCAGAATTTGACAAGAAGAATTGAAGATAGAAGAAGCTTATAAAATCTAGGAGATTTGAAGATTACCTCCTACAACAAGAGGTCATTGCTTCAAAGATATAAACTTCTCCAAATCTATAGCAGAAGGAGGATATTACAAGAGGAGATCAAAGTCACCAAATCCTAGGCTCGTGAAAGAAAGTTTGAGATCATCAATTTGGTGAAGAAGGAGTTGTTCAAAATAGTCTACAAAGAGTTGCAAGATCCTACTCAAGGTAACAACTTGGTGATCTTAGGCACCAAGATCTACATCCTCTACATAAGTAAAAAAGGAGCTACAAAAGCATTCAAAAAAAGGTAAGCAACTATCAATGCAAGTAGATTCATTAGTTGGATTACTTATCAGATTTATTAAAGCACCTTAATCCTGATTAAAGTTGCAAAAAGGAGATTTATATTACAATATTCAAGTGTGCAAAAAGAAATGTTCTTTTTAAGGTTCATTTGCACATTAGGAGTTGATTAGATTTTAGAATTTCAATAATCTATCAACTAGCCTATTATCTACTTTGGAAATCAAAAGAAGACTATCTCCTAATATCTTGCTTATAAGAAATTTATAGAATAAATCTTGAAGGTTCATTTCAGATTATTCTTGATTAGTTGTAGTGAATTAATTAAGTGCATTTTCTTGAGAGTAGATTGGAGTGATAAGGTGTAATATGTTAGTGCATTAAAAGTAGAATTTGTTAGATTCATTTGCACTATTATTACTCTCAAAAGAAATTAGTTTTGTGCTTTGAAATAAAGGCTACAAAATCTAGTTTGGATCAAGTGTCTAAAGATACTCTTAAAGCATAGAAACCTGCAACTCATAGTGGCCAATAGAAGCCACCAAAATTGGTTAGTACAAGCAAAGAAAAGCTAACCAAAAAGAAGCTTCAAATATTGAGACTTGGTGAGTCTCAAATCCAAAGCACTTAGGGTTAGTGCAACTAAAATAAAGCTTATGTTCTATAACATTTACAAGGCTTGGATTCACCATCAATCATCCAAGAAAAAAGGGTAAGGAGTCTAGCCAAAGAGACATCCTTAAAACCCTCATTTTGCACTCATTAATATGCTACAAAAATAAGAATCTCAGACCTACAAAAGAGTGCAATAAAAGGTGTAATAAAAAGTTTCTATATACATGTAAAGTTTACATGGTGTTGCACTTCTACAATACATCAAATGCAGGAAAATGAGTAGATTTAAAGGTGCCATAATAGGCACAATAGGTACAAGAAAAAAAGCAGCCAAAATAAGGGCCAAAGGATTGAACGTTCTCCAACAATGAAAGGACATTCTCTCCAAGAATGGATCTGCAAGACAAAGGAAAATTTTACATAAATGACAACAAGCCTACCAAGGTTATTTACGTAATTCAAAGGAAATATACAAAAACATTTATGTAAACCATAGCAAGGATAATAAGCTATCTAGATAAAAAATGAGGATAGAGCACATCCAAAATTTAGGCGCATCAAGCTTCACCTCTCTCAATGCGAATAGGGAGCACAATAAAGGTATAAGCACAAAGAAGAAGAATAGATGCTACATTGGGAATAACATCAACAAAGGGTAGCAAGAGAGCTACCTCATCCTCATTCGAAGCTCCAAGGTAGCTCACAAATTACCTACAGAAGAAAATACATTACTTGTTGTTCAAGAAATCAAAGTAATCTAAGGAGAAAGATAATCAAAGGAGTTATAATCTCCTTCTTAGAGGTGTTACATCAAAAATCCCATGTAAGAGGGCTGAGTGCCACTTGGCATAATATTCTCTAATGGCTATCATATATCTAATGCTCAAGAGATGAATGTTGAGAGCTTTCAAAGCAAGGTTAATATGTTACAAAAGAGTAAAAATTGGTGCAACAACATTATAAGAAGAAGTGAAAGCACTCTCAAGAAATATAGGTTCCAATTGTCCATCAATGACTACCCTGAAATGCAGCATAGAGAGAGTGAAAGGATAGAATTTACATTTGACGTCCATAGTGTGAAGTGGAGAGCAAAGTGCAGTTAAAGGATAGGAGGAATAGTGCAATAAATTTGGTTCTAAGTGTATCATGGAAGAATGATAGATTAAGATTATTTTAGGCTCCATTGAATAAGGTTAACATATACTCTCCAAGTGTCGAAGAGCAAGCTCGATAGCCATACCACACTTGGTCATTTAGATTCATCAAGTTAAGTGCCATAGAAAGGGTACGTAAAGGATTGTTATATTTTAGTCAAAACTAGCGCCATTCAAGTGTGAAGTCAAGGGACTAAGGTAAGAGAAATATCTCATTAATATTGCTTTCAAACATAGGAGATATAAGGTTATAATTTTAAGGATAAACTTTAAGGTTGAGAAAGCAAAATACATAGGAGATAACTTACCAAAAATCAAAATACTATTTGCAAACTAACCTAGGAGATATAAGGCCTTCTACTTAGGTTGAAATATTTAATACTTTGAAAATATTATTATATTTTCTAATTTTCCAAATTTGGGAGTCATAAGGTCTACTACTACAAATTGATTTATTGGAAATTAGAAAAATTAAAATCAAATCTCAAAGGGCCATTATAAGAGGTTTATCAAAAACATTTAAAGGTTGGAAATTATAATATTTACTTGTCTCAAATCTTCTCAAATAGAGACAAAATATCCAACATTAAAACCTCTTGAAATCTAGAAAAAGTTCTTAGTTCAATAGGAGCAATAAGGACAATAGAAGTTGATTTTAGCATTTACAAAACTTTACAAAATCAACCAAGATTGAACTATAACTTACAAAAGCACTTTATATATTATCCAAAATATACTAGGGAGTCATAAGGCATTCTAAAAAACTTGGTAATATCAAAATCTATTGTTTATCAAGTTGCAAATCCATTAGCAATATATAAGCTATCTACAAAACCTAAAAATCCTTAAGAGTACTCATTCTCATTACTAGGGAGACATAAGGAAGCCTACAAGAATCAAGGATTAATATAGGTTTTATCAAATCAAGCTTATATACTTCTATCAGAGATCAAATATCCTAGTAGGGAGCCATAAGATAAAACTTCTCTATCCCAAAGAGTTTAGGCAATACCAATGACTACTAGCATGCTAAGAAACACTCTTAGAAGTGGAATAAGAAATATACCAATATGGATTAAAAACCTGATGGATTACAATGATGAAAAGGGGAAAGAAAAGAAAGAACCAATACAATGCAAAATAAGTTTTGAAATTGACAACCATATAAAGGGAGATTCATCTAGTGAATCTAATACCGAGAGAGACCCAAAATAGGAAAAAAAGGATCAACAAGATTTTATACAAAAAGGAAAATATGGAATAGCTTCAATTGTGCACATTTGGTTAGAAGATCTTATTAAAGAGATAGAAAAACATGATATCCCTAAATTAGACTTCAAAGCCATCAAATCATATCTATTGTGCACCTATTGCAATCAATATGGTCATGAAAAGACTAATTGTTGGAGTTTCCATCCTTGCAAATATTGTGATGGGATAAATCACTCATATTTTTCCTGTTATTTCAAACACAAGTACTATAAGGGTCATGAAAGAATATTACTACAAAAAATAAATTTTTATCTCCAAGAACTTATTTCAAATGGGTCTACTAACTTTGAGCTCAAGGTTGATACTTATGAAGAACAGAGAAACAAGTGTTACACAAGTACAAAATAAATAAGAACATATTCAGATCCACTCATGACATGCATAATCATGAGAACAATTGTTCATCAAAAACACTTGACATCAAGGAACCAAGAACTAGAAAATATCAAAAGCCATGAAGTAGCCAAAGAAGAAGATCCAATTCAAAGCCATCAGATGGAAGAAGATCCACATTGAAGACTAAAGTCTTCAATACCCAAATATTGTAATACAAGGGGGTGTTAGAAATAGAGTATATTACATTATTTGGGTCATGTAAATGTACCTTCCTTGGTACATACTTAGGACATTAGGTTACTTTAGGGGGAATTTATCTAGTTACTTCATGCAATGTAATAAATGCACAAGTGTCAATGTGCAAGCTATAATGTGCAAGATGTCCACTTGTACAACTAGGTAGAGTGTTAGAAAAGGAACTTATCTTCCTATATAATGGCCATAGATGTAGAAGATATATCATCAAAGTCATTGTATCAAAGATAATGTGTGGTAGATAGGTAGTAGGGTAGTGTGTGTATGTGAGCTATAAGCTCAGAGCTCATTCATGGAGTAGTAGCTTATATCATGGAGTGTCCATTTCCTCCATAGCTACTATTGTAATATTTTTTTTCATTTCTATTTATAGCATATTTCAGTCATATCGTATATTTACTTTATTTCTTTTTGCATCTTGTGATTGCTATCTCCCATTGTATGTGGCATCAAAAGCTAACAATTTTGGGGTTGTGTCCTTCAATGAATTTGTAGATCTCTAGCTCTTTCGATCAATGGATTTTCCAGGTGAATTAATGTCTTATCCACTTATGAGACCAATTCTTCATCATAATATTGATCATATAGATATTTGGGTATGCAAAATACTCTTGTGCACACAATGGCTTTGCTTGAGTTTTTGACTTTTAATTAGGATATCATTATACTTATGTCCCACTGATGAATCTTTATGGGATGAATCAAATTGGTTTTGTCCCATCGGGTGTGCCAAAACTCATGATGCTTCTATAATTCTAGGTATGGAATGTGCACTTTAGATTGAATTCAATATTAGATGACTCAAAATTGCTTTTGAATCAACCCCTAGAGAAAGCCAATTCCTTAAAAAAATGTTGTTGGTTAAGGACTAAAGAAAGAAAAGAGAAAGGGAAGAGATTGAAAAGGGTTAGAGAGATTGATTTGAATGAAGTCAAAACTTAGCTAACAACATTGCTTTCAACTACATGAGCAAAACCCATCTTCTACAAGCAAAGCCTAACAAATTTTCCCTCAACTAAATAGTAAACTAGAAGCATAACAAGCACAAGAATCACAACATTCATTATTTCAAGCATTCTAAGTGAAATAATAAAATTAATTTAAAACCTAATAGAGATAATCTCAATTGTTAAGGAATACCAAACAACTTTAAACCTAATATATATTACTCCAATTGAAACATAAGAAATAATATTAAAAGTGCAATTTTTGTAACAATTATCCTATACACTTCAACAAAGTAAAACTAAAAACATATTGATTGAATTAGAGTAGCATAAACATGTAACCTATAAAAAAAATATTGAAATATCTTACCCTTTACAATGACTAACTGCTATATATAGGTTTTGCTAAGTTAAGATAAAGCTAAATACTATATATAATTATGAATAAAAATGACTTGGGTATTATTAGGGGTGAGTTGGCATCACTCAACATTCTCTTCTAAGAGGTTGTGATTACCAAGATCATACATTGTGCTTAAACAAGATGGCTATTGATTTTAGGCTCTAAGAACAACATGTTGGCTTAATTACTTTTATCTAGAAGCATGCATTTTATTTAAGCCATGCTACTTTGTAAGCATGTTGGACATTGTTGATTCTTATGCCATCCTTCTTTCCAATAAACTACGGTATGGGATGCAACCCAATTTCCTTGCATTTTAGATTACCTTTCATGCTCAATGCAAACCTCTTCATTAGGCTAGAACTTTGTGGATGTTGAGCTGATATCATTGTAAAAGGTTCCTTGATACCTTTTTTTTTTGAACTTTAGAAAGAAAAGGTTTTGACATACTTCCTTTTATGTCTAAAATATTTTTTTTGCCTTGTAAGATCCTCACCTTGTAGGTCCGAGGTGTAGACCAATTGGTTCATCCAAACTCCATAAGGGGGGCGGAGGTCCAAGGTTCAAATCTCGGGCTTCTCTGGACCAAACACTTGTCCCTTTCCTAGTAATTTCAGTGGCATAAATGGTTTAAAATGATTGTGGCATGGCGATTATAGGGGTGAAATACATGAAGATCTGTGTGGTAGCTTTTGGGGCGGACAACGCAGAATACTATGGCGGCCATAAAAGTTGGACAGCCTACCCGGATTCGTGGCGGCTACCGATTCCACCATGTTAAAAAAAAAAATATCCTCACCTTGTAAATTTTTTTGAGATGCTTTGCTTATGTCAGCATAGAAAATTTTTGTCTCACCTTCTTTGTAGGTATGACACCAAGCTAGTCCAAAAAAGAGCATTTAATTTGAAAGAGTAAGAAAATATTAAGCAATTTCAAGCACATAATTATTTGCTTGAGATTTTAGAACCAAGTATTTGGAATAATTATGTATTCACACAAGTCCTTAAACCTTAAATATCAATGGAAGTTTCAATTGTCATCTTATAAATTCTTTATCCTAGTCTAATTAATGCCTTTTATTGTCGATCCAATCCTTACTTTTTTTTTATGCTTCAAAGATTTCTTCCAACCAAGGATTACCATACTTAATATTTTAACTTAAGCTATTATATTTATCTCTTTGTTTGGTTTTGACCAATTCATTCCATATTGCTCTTTACCACATCCTTCTAGGTTGTCCCCCATATGGGTCAACAAGCCTAGATAATTTGTAGGGGTTTCACAACTTGAAATATATGGGATGTTTATGTTTCCATAGTTTATAAAGTATTAATCTCCTCTTGATTAAAATAAGAGCTTATCTTTGTGATCCCTCAATTGAACAACTTAAGTCCCTTTTCTTCTTCCCATATTCCTAAGTTTTCTTTACTGAGGGCCTTTGTTAGACAATGATTGAGGGTCCCATTGAATGTGAAATGAAGTTCGGTCTCTCAACCCACCATAAAAATGATGGGTGAATCAACAACTATTGTATGGGATAAATTTTTTCTAGAGGTAAATACCTTTTAGCTATCATCAAAAATGCTCTAGAACTCTTATCGATTGCAAGGATTGGCTTAGATACCACTATAAATGCTATGAAATTTTATATGTTAAGTTTGGTTGATCTGCATAGCCTTATGGCGTAGTTATTGGAATTTACTATTAGCTTTCGATGAAGGCCCTCCCTTGTTAGGATATTTTTCATTTTAAAACATCAACTACTTAATAGATTTACGGAGCTTTAGGTCCTCTCATATTGCTTTCTTCAAAATTAACTTATCAGCTTTGGGTGGTCATCTTGCTCAAAATTCCTCCTTCCATTAGGATTTCCTTGGTGTAGTGAAATTTTATTACAAATACAATGTTACATATATATTTACATACATATATATATATATATATATATATATATATATATATATATATATATATATAGACACATATATATAGATATATATGTATATACATATATATATATATATATACATATATGTATATACATATATATACATATATGTATATATATATACATATATGTATATACATATATATACATATATGTATATACATATATATACATATATGTATATACATATATATATACATATATGTATATATATATATATATGTATATACATATATATGTCTATATATATGTGTCTATATATATATTAAGGAACAATCTATGCAACATATATGTAAATTTAAATAGAGATGAAAATTTACCTTTTGCTAATGAAGATTTTAGGTTAGATAAAGTGCAAACACTTTTTACTAGTGGGGACAAGAGTGTTTTAACAAATCAAATTCAAGAAAGCAACCATTACAATAGTAAATTGAATAATAATAGCAATAGAAACAACATCCACCAAAATATTTGTAGTAGAATCAAATTCCAAAATAGTAATCTACTAATGCATGATGGAATCTGATTCTAAAGCTTAGAACAATCTCAAAGAGGGAAAACTCCTATATATTATTAGGGAGGACAAAGTCTCTTATGCGTGTTAGAGGTGAAAAAAGTTAGAATAATGAATTGATGATCCAACTACATCACGTCTCTTCTTTTTAATATTCTAACAAAGCAATAAACCCTAACCCTAATGTTCAAGGGTCGACTATCCTAGTCTAAGAACCCAAGCCAATAAAAGTAAACATGGTTACATTGAGGCCATTACATGAACTCACCTTAAAAATAATTATCGTCAAAGCTATAAATTTTTGGAAAATGGTTGTTAGTTCCCATTTTACATACTCTTCTAGAAGAGTCTTCCACTTGATGGAGCTCCTACACTTGGTAAGACTACAAATTACACACCCATAACTATAACACTACTTTTAGCTTTAATTTAATAGAACCTTCTTTATCAAAATTTAGAAGCTTTTTCTAGGATTGTACCTTCTAGCAAGTGCCTATTTAAACATGTAGATGGAAGCTCTAACTGATATGCCACATCTTGATCCTATAAAAAACCTTATAAGGACCATAGAATTTAGGTGTAATATTTTAGATGGATTTAGTCTTGAGATAAATCTATTTGTATGTTTGGATATCCAAAAGACCATATCACCAACCTTAAAGTGTTATTATTAGTAGTGTAAATATTATTGTGACTTTATATGATTATAGGCCTAACAAAGATTATCCTTAAGAAGCTAGACAACATACTACCACTATTAGAGAAAAACATTCATTTAAGCAATACAAGAGGACCCTAGGAGATATTGTCTATGATTTTTAAATTTTCCTACATATATCCTCAAGTGGAGACATCTTAGTGTAGAGGTAATAAGAATTCGTGTATCACCATTATGAAAAAATAAGCCATTCGATCCATTGATATTGCTTATCTTGGGAAAATCATCTTAGATATGACTAAATATTTATTCATAATTTTCATTTGTTTTTTTGTCTAAGGAAGATATCATATTAAATTGAGTACCACTAAGAGTGTTTGGTTCCTTCCAAAATATTTTCATGAAAATATGGTCATGATCAAACACAATGAACTTGGCCATACCATACAATTTGAAAACTAAATCATAGAATATCTTGGTCAAATTACTAGCAGTGAATGGGTGTTGTAAGAAACAAAAGTGGGCATACTTGGACACAATCCACAATTATAAAAATCATTTTTTTTCATTTAATTTGAGAATACCTTTAATTAAGTCTATATATTTGTTCTTGCATTAGTGATCTAGAATAAGAAAGGACTACAAGAATCTTAGAGATTAATTTTTTCACCCTTGATCCACTAGCATACTTCACATTCTTCCATAAATTGTTTGATGTTGGGTCTCATTTATTTCCAGGGAAAATATTTCTTGATTTGCTAATAGGTTTCAAGAAACCTCAAATATCATATATGAGAGGCATATAATTCCTAATGAATGTCACTTTGATTACTAAACAAAATTAATTTGGTAATTTTTGCATAAAATACCATCAAACCAAGAGAACATTGGAGTGGTTAGGGTACTAGCCTCAATATCATGAATAAGATGAATAACCTTAGGATTAGAATGACATTCCTCATGAAATAGGATGATCCAAATTATTAGAGGAATGGATATAGCATGAACAATTATATAATATTCATACTTGTGAGAGAATTTATATAAATATAAATGCTTTGTGTTTGATAATTTCATACTTTTAGACACCAATATAAATGCTTTGTCTTTGTCAAATTCACTAGAGAGATCATTATATTAATGAACATTGCCTCCTAATTATATTTAGATATTTAGAGGTTTGGACATCATTGTCCATAATGCTTATTAGTCTTTTATCATAAGTGTATAGATCTATCAAACATAATATATTTTGAAGGTTAAAAAATCCTCATAAAAATATTTAAAATTTTATTTAAATGATCTAAACTGTATAGCTAACAATAATATTTATCATTAGATTATCAATAATAAAAGGTTAGATTTTTTTCTAAATAAACAAGTATTATATATGTATAAGATTATTATTGGTAAAGAAGGGGTTATGAAAAGGACCCCAAACCCTTAAAAAAGTGCAAACATGATCTCAAAAGATAAAAAAGAAGCACAAAAGAGGACACATCAAAATAAGCCCTGAACCATCAGTCAAGGACCAAAGGAAGACAACAAAGAAAGACAAAAAACCAACTAGATACAAATCCGATGAGGGGTCAAACACCCAGGTAGGATTTAGTTCTTTACTTTGGGATTCTTTTTCAAACTATCAAGCTCTTCTTTGGGGTAGATTTTAGCCATTTCATTTTAACATCTTCTAGGTGGGCAACCACCTCTTCAATCATCATAATAACCATAATATTATCAAAATAGAGTATGGGTCCACATACCAAATACCCATTAAAATTTAAATATTCTACCTCCAACCTTGATGAGGGACACCTCTAGATCTCTTTTTTTAGTCAACCATAGAAAACTAATCATGTTTTTGAACATTGAGATCAAAATCACAATTTTTAATTTTCCATTAGAAATGCCATAATATAAGGCTAGAAAAATAAAAACACTTTTGGGATTGGGCGACAATAGTTTGTGGTTGATAAGAAATAAACCATTGTAAGGATCAGTGGAACAATCGACACCTGTGGTTGTTCCATTATCATCGCTGCCACAATAGTTTTTGGTTGCTTCGTCACTATTGTGGTTTGTGGTTGCTTCATTGCCACCCTCGCTATCATTGTAGCTATTTATAGTTGATCTATCACTGCCACCATTTATGGTTTCTCCACCATCATCACCACCACTACAATTTATGGTTGCTTTGCCATTACTATTGTTTGTGGTTGCTCTACCACCGTTACCATAGAAATTTATGGTTGCTTCACCATCACCACCATCATAGTAGTTTGTGGTTGCTTCATCATTGTCACCATTGTAGTAGTTTGTGGTTGCTCCATCACCTAGAGATCTATTCCTTTTTAGTCGGCCATAGATCATAATTTTTTAATTTTTCATTGGAAATACCATAGTAGAAGGCTAGAAAAATAAAACCACTTTCAAGATTGGGTACAACTGAACAACCTAACCAATCACCAAAACCTACAACATTGATATAAACAAGAACCCACTTCCTAATAAAAGAATCCATATCTAGAAACTCAATATTATAGGACATAAAACTCACAAGAAAAAACTGTACCAAAATGTCACTAAAAAAAGGAGAAAATAAACCCAAAAATGGAACCACTTTGAATTCTTCCATCCAAAGCCAAAATCAAAACAACACTTCTAGCCTAAAAGCAAAAAATAGGAAGGATCAACATAGAGAACCAAACCATAAACCCAAGTAAGAGAAGCATCGAGGTTCAACCAAGCACCCAAACATGAACTAACCCCCCAAAAACACCTACTAGACAAAAGAAACACCCGATTATTATGATAATATAATTATAATATAATGCTTATTAAATTTTTAATTATAATTTTATTAAATAATTAACATATTCATAAATAATTTCATCTATCAAAAATTATATTCCTATAAAACATAGGAAATTAAACCAAAAAAAGGTGATCTAGGTCTCAACATAGTGATGAATGAGAAGTTTGCTAATAAAAGGGTCAAATATTTGAGTCATGTTGGCCAAGCACATTAGTAAAATTAAAAATACGGGTTAAATTTTAAACTATCTATTAACTTTTTTTTCAATTTCTCTAATGACATATATTTGTATATAATACTATCTTAAAAATTAGTATACAACCTTGCATATACTATACTTTTGGTAATTTGGTATATATCATTACATGTAAGTAAACTTGGAAAAAAAAAGGTTGATTTTTTTTTTATTAGGGTAAAAACAGGATTTTGAAAGGGCCTGAACCCTTATACAACACAAAGTCAAGCCATTAATTGGACAATTGCCAAGGGCAAGTAGACAAAAATCCCTTGGATGCAAGACTGTCCATCTTGGATCCCAATTAAAGAGGGTTTTGAGAGGATCCATCAACCTACAACAACCACAACCTTTATAACAAGCCCCAAACAGAGGCTTACAATCAACCCAAAAGGATTAACCAACCAACAATCTAGCCCATAAAAATATAGCTTTTACAACAAAGGCACCAACCGACACCCAAGAAGGGGTCAAAAACTCCTACCAAAGGCACAAAATTTAGAAAATACAATGTTAAATCCCATAGGATGCACAAAGCACCATAGGAAAATTATTTCAAAATTTTAAAATTAAAAATTATAGAGCCCACACCAATTAGATTTGACATTTGAAGTAGATAGGCTCTAACAACAAACATCCAATGAAAATCCTGCTCCCAACCAACAACGAGTAGGAAACATTCACACCAACTTTCCAAAATGAAATCCCAAGCCACCTAAAACCTAGAAAATGCAAACCCCTACAATGAAAACCACAAGTTGAAGCAGGCCCCTACATCTCCACCGAAATCATCAGTCTTCTTTTCACCCAGTCCCAATCAAAATGAACCCAGAGAGCATAAACATGCATACCACAATGGAGAAATACTTTGCCATAGATAAGAGGCCAACAAGAAACCCTAATCAGGAACCAGAGATATACCATACCAGCTCAAACACACAGTTTCGAGAGCCCACCCCACCAACAGATGGGAAAAACTAAGAAAAAGAAGATCCACCAATCCAAAAAAGGAAACTCTTAACCATGGGTGGATCCCACCATCCAAAAACCACCAGTCAAGACAGGAATACAACCCACCAGTTATTTTTTTAAATTAATTTTTATAATGTTATTTGTGTTATGCTATTATAAGGATATCCATTTAATGAGTTCTTAGCATTATCTTGAACCTAAACAAAGTTTTTTTTCTTGGAGCCTCTTACACCAAGGGTTACCTGTTGGCAATAGGCTCAAGCATCTGGGTGTTCATAATCCCATTTGCTCGATTTATGGAAAGGGAGAAGATTTACTGCATGTTTTTTGGTTTTGTGATCGGGCTCAGTCGGCTTGGGAGTGGCTTCTTGAAATTTTCATACCTTTTATGCAGGAGGATTTTACTTGGGTGCATGCTATTTTGGGTGATCCTATTGCATTTTCCTTAAACTTGGATGTTGTTTGGAATATTTTTAGAATTGGTACCCTGTTTTATCTATGGAAGTCCCAAAATAGAGTTGTTTTTTCTTAGCAAGATGTCGGGCATGTCTTCTTTGTTGCTGATAAATATGATATATTCTTTGATTTCTGGTTACAAATTCAAGTATAGGTTGAAAAAGTACAAGTGGAGTTGTAGTACTTACATACCCTCATGGATCATTGGGGGAATGCACCCTGCATTATGAGTCGTGTGCCTCTTCCTTCCCCTTCTAGGTGGCAGTGATTTCTTGGCTTCTTTCTTTCTGAATGTATATTTGACACTATTTTGGTAGTTGTTATCTAGCAATTTGTGAACTTTTTTTGACACTCTTGTATACTCCTAACCACAGTGGTTAGTGTATTGGTTTACGGGGTGTGCTAATCCCACCCACCCTTTTTTGTATGATTAGACATTATTTTATTAATATAATGGCCTTTTCCTCCAAAAAAAATTATTACAAATATAATAATATATAAAAATATTTTGTAAATATAATTTTATATTCAATTAATTATATAAAAATTTATTAACTAAAAATATAAATAAAATTAATATTTGATATTTGATAATTTTAAAAAGATAAATTTTCATTTAAAACCATAAAATACATTTCTAGAGAACAAGTACGATTATTTAGACATCAATTTTGAACACTAAAGTTGTAGGTGGATTGGTATGAGCCCAACCACACCAGCACTTACCAATCCACCTAGCCCTTAATGGTAGGTGAGAAGCATGTTGAAAGCCAAACATTTACTAAATGAGTATTGGGTTGAAGTTGTAGCTTGTGCATTATACATTTTGAATCATTCTCCCTTAAAAAGTGTGAGAGATAAGATACTAGAAGAAGCATGGAATAATAAAAGGCACAATTTTTCTCATTTGAGAGTGTTTGGATGCATAACATATGCATATATTTTTAAAGAAAAAAGGAAGAAATTAGATGATAAGGGAGTATGATGTATTTTTGTAGGATACAATGAACAATAAAAAATATATAAGCTATATAATCCTATCACAAAGAAGACTATAATTAGTAGAGATGTTGAATTTCTTGATGATAAAGTAATGGATTTGGAATAGAAATCTTCAACAATAACAACTTGAAATATGAGCCTAGTGAAGCTCATGCTCCAGCAAATAATTCCAGTTTATAAAGTATTGCAGTAGGAACATCTCAATGTAGATCCACATCTTTGTCAATACCTCGATATCACTCTAGTGATGATTCAAATTTAGATGAAACTCCAAATAAGACAAAAAATTTAAGGGAAATTTATGAAATAACTCAAAGTAATAAGGATGATTTGATTTTTGATTTTCCATTATTTTCTACTACTGATCCAATTTGTTTTGAAGAAGCAATTAAGAACAAAAATTGCCAAAAGGGAATGAATGAATAAATTGAGCAATTGAAAGAAATCAAAGTTAGGAATTAGTAAATATGCTAAAAGGTAAAGATGCAATTGGATGATTGTGGCATGGTGGTTATAGGGGCGGAATGCGTGAAGATCTGTGTGATGTATTTTAGGGTAGACAACACAGAATACTATGGCAGCCATAAAAGCCAAACAACCTGCCTAAATTTGTGGCGGCTATCAATTCCACCATGTAAATTAAAAAAAAAATGCAATTAGTGTAAAATGGGTCTATAAGACAAATTTTAATGCTAATGGAATATTACGAAGCACAAAGTAAGGTTAGTTACAAAAGGCTTCTCACAGCAATATGGGATCGATTATAATGAGACTTTTTCTCCAGTAGTTAGACTAGATGCAATAAGAACTGTGTTAGCAATAACAACCCAACATAAGTGGAAAGTTTTCTAAATGGATGTCAAATCAACATCTCTAAACGAAATATTGCAAGAATAAGTATATGTGAAACAATCACTAAGTTATCAATTTTTGGGTTATGAACATAAATTTTACATATTAAAGAAAGCTTTATATGGTCTTAAGCAAGCCTAGAGAGCTTGGTACAACTGCATTGATTCATATTTATTTAATAATAGATTTAGCATATGCAACAGTGAACCAACTCTTTACATCAAGACAAATGATCAAGATGAGATTTTAATTGTATGCTTAAATGTTGATTATTTGATATATATAGGAAATTTATCAATTAATTCCTTCAAGTCAACCATGAAGAAATAATTTGAGATGATATATTTGGGCTTAATAAAAATTCTCTGGCTATTGAATTAAGTCAAACAAATTAAGGAATTTTCATATGTGAAAAAAATTATGCAAATGATGTTTTGAAGAGGTTTAGAATATCAAATTGAAAACCAACATCCACACTTATGGCAAGAATATTCAAACAAGTAAAAAAGATAAGGCCTGACATTATGTATGCAGTAAATCTAATTTCAAGATTCATGGAGACACCAAAGGACACACATTGGAAAATAAGAAAAAGAATTTTGAGATATATTAGTGGAACAAGAGATTATTGGATATTGTATTCAACATCAAATAACTTCAAATTGATTGGATAAATGAACTATGATTTTA
Source organism: Wollemia nobilis (assembly GCA_028583015.1). NCBI lineage: Eukaryota > Viridiplantae > Streptophyta > Pinopsida > Araucariales > Araucariaceae > Wollemia > Wollemia nobilis. Next base: position 4,417,029 of record JAQPPZ010000932.1, read on the forward strand.
TTGGTAATATTAATGACAAAAATAGAACAGTCAGATATATATTTTATTTCTATTTAGGATATGTTTCATGGGCTTCCTAAAAATAACCTGTTATCACTATTTCAACAACTGAAGCAAAGTATGTAGCAACAACATGTCAAGTTGTATGGATGAGAAGTTGAAACAAGAACAAAAATGAGCAACAAATATATTTAGGATATTTAAATTCAAATTTAATTTAAGGAGATAGAGACCCTTTTAAAAATTTGTGTTTGACTTAAATATTTTTCCTTGTGAAGGATGCCATAGTTGTATGTATTTGGGTTTTCTTTTAGAGGATCCAAGTTTAAACCTTGATATAAAAGGATTGAGGCTCCTTTCAAAAATTGTTCCAATGTTCTATCGTAAATGTTTTTATCCTAGAAGGGATATTGTAGTGGTAAGTTATTGGGTTTTTTTTTAAGAGATCCAAATTCAATTATTCAAGAGATCCAAGTTCAAATTATGATATGAGAGGATTGAGATCCCTTATAAAAATCTATGTTTGTAACTCAAAATATATAACATAGTAGTATGTATTTGATTTTTCATTCAAGACACCCAATTTCAAACCCTAATATAAAGAGATCGAGAACCCTCATAAAAACCTCAATATAAGAGGCCAAAAACGCTCATAAAAATCTTGATATGAAGGAACCTATATCCAAGTTCAAATCCTAATACTAGGAGACTGAAACCCTATTATAGTGATATGCCTTTGGGTTTTCATTTAGGAGATCCAAGTTCAAACTTAAATATGAGAGGAGCAAAACCTCTCGTGAGGGATGTATTAGTGGTATGCCTTTGGGATTTCATTCAATATATCCAAGTTCAAAACCAAATATGAGGGAACATGACCCCTCCCAATAATTTTATAAATTTTTACAAAGAAAATGGGATCAAGAGATAATTTACCACATGTTATACACCACAACAAAATGATGTTGCAAAAATAAAGAATAAAACAATTATGGAGATGGTGAAAAACATGTTGAAAGCTAAACATTTACCAAATGAGTATTGGATTGAAGATGTAGCTTATGCAATATACATTTTGAATTGTTCTCCCACAAAAACTATGATAGATACGGTACCAAAAGAAGCATGGAGTAATAAAAGGCATAATGTTTCTCATTTGCAAAAAAATAAACATGATGAAGCAACACTCTAAAAATGTGATAGTTTTTGTGTGCAAGTGAAGAGCATACACCTAGTGCTACAAGCTTTCTGATTCACCAGATCACATTATGTGCAAGTGAAGAGCATAATACCGATAGCAAAAATATGAATATGTAGGTTTGCAACCATCACATTAATAAGTGCCTAATTTGGAGCACCCGTGAACAAAAATAAAAAAAATAAATAAAGAAGAAATGTGGATCATGTCTAATGGAACAAAATTGGAATTTTTTAAAGTCTCGTGCTAGTGCAGAGAAAAGAACGATTTCTTCACATCGACATGTTATAAATTTCATCTAAGAGATGGAGCATCATGCCTGTGTCTTTGAATTGCAAGATATTATAAATTCAAAAATAAATAAATAAATAGAACTCTTTATTTCGTTGTTACTTTTAAAACAATGAACAACAATTTTGAAAAGTTTTTGATGCATAACTATTTAATTAATGTACTTGTATTTGTCATTTCCTTGTGTACTTGTTGTTTTCTTTTATTTTGAGTATGTAATTGCCTCTGTTATAGATGTAGTTGTTGTTAACAAGGGATTATGTAACTGCCTAAGTTTCTTATTCATAGTGTGTGGTTTCTATTGTTAATTGGGGATTTGGAATGACGTAGAAATTTTTATTTCTGGTTTTCTTTAGGAGTAGTTATGTTTTGGGGTCAATTTTTTTGGGGTTTTTGAGGTGAATTAGAGAAGATAATAAGAAGATATTGTTCAATCATGAATGAAAGAACTCTTTTTTCCTTGTGTTATTTTATTCTTGTATTTTTGTGTGTGATTTTCTTTTTGTTCTATATCCTTCATGTTGTCTCCAATTGCATCTATAACTACAAGTAATCATTGCAAATATACATTAGTGTTGGTATAAGATCAAAGCAAGATGGTCTAAAGGGAAATCCATTTAAATTGAGAAGTAAGGGGTAAGAGGAATGTAGGTCCTTAGAGAAATAATGTTGATGAGTGAATCAAGACATTAGAAGCCATTGAAGCTAGACTACATTTGGATAATTCTAAAGAGGAATAAGAGAACTTGGGAATAGCAACCAAGGTAGTAGACCCTCTGGAGAGGTTCATTGAATTCATATCTAGACAAATATCCAAGGTGAAGTTTGATATCTTAGAATTTAAAGGTAAACTCAATCTAAACTTATTGATAGACTAGGTCCAAGAGCTGGAAAGATTTTTTGAGATGGAAGACATTGATGAAGATGACCATAAAAGGGTGAAAAATGTAGCATCCAAATTGAATTATCATATTTCTCTATGGTGGGAGGATTTGCAGAGTTCCAAGAAAATATAAGAAAATGATAAAATTAGACTATGGCCCAATATGTTGAAACATATATGAGCTTGATTCTTGCATTTTTATTATCAACAAAAATTATTTAGAGAATTTGAAAACCTAAGGCAAAGGGATTAGTTGGTATAAGCTTATATAAAGTAATTTATGAGATTTTAAATTTGAACTGGTATACAAAAGGGTGACAAGAAAGTGATGACTAGATATGTTAATGAGCTAAGGTTTCAGCTCTAAAATGAGCTTGCCTTAGTCAAGGTATCTATTGTGGATGTGGCATATGATTAAACCTTAAAAGAAAAGAAAATTTTGAATTGAGAGGGTAAAATGGCAAGTAAAAGAGTTGATAACAACCAAAATAAAGGAAGATGAAGTTCCTCTAAACCTACCAAAGAAGAAAAACCCAAGGAAAATATGAAGCCTAACTTTAGAGGTAGGGGATGAGGATGATAATATTTTGAGAAATAAAGACCCTAATATGTTTCATATGTAATGAAACCCATAAGGTCATAAACTGCCCTCAAAATCCTAAAAGGGAGATGGTAGCCCAAGAAAAGGAAGAACATCCAATAGAAGAATTAGAAGTAGATATGTGAAAGAACTTGATGCTATGAAAACCCTTAATATCCAAGAACAAAGGCCTCAAAAGCTATATGGAAGAGGAAGAGAATATTTCAAACAAAATACAAGTGTCAGAATGTGTGCAAGGTGATTGTAGATGATGAGTCTACTAACAATATGATAAATATATAAATGGGAGACAAATGATAGTTTTCTTGAATTCCAAAATCTAACCCTTATAATATTTCTTGGTTGAAGAAGGATCATAATGTACTTGTGGCTAAATATTATTTTTTTGCTTTCGAATTTGGTCCTTATGAAGATGAAGTGCTATGTGATGTGGTGCTAGTGGATGATTTTAATTTACTATTGGATAAGCTATGGCATATGACCAAAAAATAATCCATCCTGGTAGAGAAAATACTTATGAAGTACAACATAGGGAAGGATACATCTTCTAAAACCTTGGAAAGTTGAAGGAATCATTGAAATGTTAGCCCCATTGTTAGCTTTTGATGCAATATGCAATGGGAGATAACAGTCACAAGATGCAAAATAATATGAAAGAAAGTAAATCTATGAGATGATTGAAATATGCTATAAATATAAATGATGAAAATGAATACAATGTAGCTATGGAGGAAATGGACACTCCATGAACAAAGCTACTAGAATACATTTCACCCATCACCACTATATGGTAATGTACACAAAACTATGCTACTACCTACAAATATGCTCTGAGCTTCTATATCCTACTTGTTACAATGAGGCCCTTTTTATATAGGAAGATAGACTTCTTGGCCAACACTCTACCTAGGTGTGCAAGGGACACCTTACACATTGACACTTGTGCATTTATTACATTGCATGAAGTAACTACATAAATTTCCCCTAAAGTAATATAATGTCCTAAGCATGTACCTAGGAAGGTACATTTACATGACCCAAATGATGTAATATAATCTATTTCTAACACCCCTCTATATTACATTATTTGGGTATTAAATACTTTAGTCTTCAATGTGGATCTTCTTCATATAGACATATAAAATGCATCATGTCGAGGTGACTACTCATATGGGACATGCTAACATACCATATGAAGAATCTTGGACAACTCTAAGGTGAAGCAATGGTTTTAACAACTCAATTTGGGCAGAGTGGGCTAACTAAGCCTTAGCTTGGCTAACACCCGTGACTAATAGAACTGGACGTGCCTCAAAGCCACGACTAGGATAAAAAATGTTTTGAATCCTGGTCCAAGCCAAATTTGGTTACAACAGTCCGGGCAATGATAATTTAAATGGTTTTGGGTAGGGAAGCTTCGATATTTTTTCTTCCAATCGATCCAACCTCATGGATACTGATCTTGGCTTCCTAAGCAAGCAAATATTAGATATTAGGAGTCCTACAAGACCCCTCTAAATTGGGGAGAAGTATAGAATTTTCATGAGTTGAAACGCAGTGAAGCTCCACAAAAATAGATAGCAAATGGATAACCCTTTGAGGAGAGTCAAAATGCTATCCAATTGTGGAGTGACAAGCACGAATCCATCAATGGAGCTTCCAAAGGACTAGGAAGCACAATCACACATTCAAACCAATTGAACGTAAATATAATAAAATTTGACCACCAATCAATCATGGGACACAAAGGTGACCCTTGATCATCAATTCCATGGAGTAAATTGGAGATCCAAGCCATGATTACAAGAGCAAGGATATTTGCGCCTCAGCCGCGGCTAACAGTGCCAACTATATCTCAGACCTGCAATGAGGGTTTGATCCATGATTTTCTTTGTTTTAACATTAGATTTATATTTTAAATTATGCAATTAGCTTAATCTAGAATATATTAAATTTTAGCAAACATTTGACCGATTGATTTAGGATTTAGAGGTAGATTTGCTTCCATTTCCTTGTAATTGTCAATTTAGACTAGTTTCATGATTTTCAATTTTTAATGGCTACTTAGGTTGCTTATTACCTAAATTAAATGCTTTCTTTTTATGCTTCATAGTAATTTGATGATTTTATGCTAATATTCATAGATTTACATGTTTCTTATTTTCTTTATCACCATTTATGCAAGTTTCCATCAAAAGACTCATCAAGAGAGACCATATTTTGTTTTAATCCTTGTTGTTTCTTGAACACAAGATTTACATGATCTATTCATTTCAAGGAATTCAAGGCATTCAAGGCAAAAAATACCTATTTTCATGAGATAAGAATGTCATCATTGACCTTGAGTAGTTCGTGTTCTTTTAGAGAGTCTGCGAATTACACCACCCCCTTGTTTAGAGGGTTTTCAATACTGTATTAATTATATCAACATTGAGTATCCCTAAGAGGGACGTATATGTAATGGGATTTGAAAATTTTTTAATAAAAGGAAACCCTATTTCTTGTTAGATTTATTATTTTCAATATTTTATGTTTTAATGTTTGATATCAATTGATGCATTAGTTTGGTGTATGCTTCCTACATGGGTTTAGATGGTGATCACGGTGGGAACCTCACAAATTATGTTATAGATGACTGACTTGTTGTGTTTTTTTGTTGTAAATCTCCATCATGGTTAACAACCATGGTGAATAATATTAGCTATGCTTAATAGTCTTAGGCATGCTTGACAACCATGGCTAACAAAGAATAGAAAAAATAATAGACAACCAAATCTACATCAGACTTAGACTTTAGGTAGGAGTAAATTCTCTGTGTTTTCCAATATTTGTCTGTATTTTTGATAGTTTGAATGTAGTAGAATTATGGTTTAAGTAAAAAATATAGAGAAAAATTAAAATTAAAATGCTTAGATGCTCTTAGGTTTCTACTAGCCATTGCTAGGAACAACAAACTTCTAATTTTAATCCGCCTTAGTCTCCAACGGTCTAGGTTATGTTTTTGAGTTTGCATGTATGAGGCCCAATCAGTGGCCACTCCTTCATGATTAGTGTGCATTATCTAAATATCATCTAGCATAGACGTGCATTCTCTAAAAGATAAACATTCTTTTTAAAAAGCATGTAGGAAAAATCATTTGAATGCTCTTTGATGCATTTCATTTTCATACAAAAGTAAAAATAACCACACACACCACACACTATATAAACGCTAGTGAGTTGGAAGTCATATCCAACCACTAGTAGGGTTCAATTATAATGGCAGTCATTTTCATCCATTGGCCCAACTCCCTTGAACCTTGTTACTAGATAAATACTAGCTCCAAGAACCATCATAACCCATGGAAAATCTACATGTATCTCTTTAGAGAGGTATATCACCGACTACAGGTGAACTGGGTGAGGACCGGGAGGACCTATGCTCCCTGACCATGTGTGGACTTCATTACCACACATTATAGGTTGGATTACATGGCCTAGACTTTTATTGCCATGTTTTCAAGATATGAGTATACAGGTGAAAGCCTTAAACTATTGAGTATATCATCAACAATTTTAAACACGATGAGAGTAGTTTAAGTTTCAACAAATATCAAAACACATCAAACCAGTTAGAGCTCACAAAAAAAAATTTAAAAGAGATAATCATCATTGTTTGCTTTAAAATTTACATATGAGATAATACATCATGGTTAGAACATGGAGAGGCTGATCTCATCATAAAACTGAGGTCAAATCCAAAGATCCACCCAATGCACAACACAATGCAGAGAACCCTCAATCACAGGATCCTACTAAATGACATTCGATGAGAATTAGAGGGGATAACTCTACATGCGGGGGTTCTTGTTAGAATACCCCATTTAGAGGAGGCAATACATATGCCTCACGAGATGGATTCGAGCATGGAAGATCCCAACATGGGGCATTCATACATGGGAGCATATATCGTGATCGTACACCTCATGGATCCATTGGATCCGCTAAAGAGTACATAATTGAGGAAGGAACAATAAACAAGTTGGTTCCCATCTGTACTCGAGATAAGGGTGGCTCAAGGCCCCTGCCAGTTCAAAATAGACAAATAGAAAATCTTCCCATTCAAGGGAAGGAAGAGAGGGCTGCTTTGAAGCATAGGCCTGAACTAACTCCAAACAACAATGAACCTAACAAGTTCACATTTGATATGTCTAATGTTGGAGTCAATGGTATGCCACCACATGAGTCATGGCACACTAGATATTTGGATGATATAGATAGAATCTTAGGGCAACTAGGGTATAAAATTTTGGTTGTGCACTCTCATTCTACAAGTTTTCATAGTGAGAGCACATGTCGGACCATTAGAGAACCATGATAAATCTCCAAGCGTTCTCGTAGTATAATTTCCCCATAAACCCACATGGGCATAGAGTACAAAAAACACCAGAATGTAAATGCCATATACATAGACAAGGGAAAGAGCATAGCAAATAGGTATGTCAGAGGTCATACCGATAAAGCTTCTTGAACAAAATGAGTACACCAGAGACCTTATATGATCGATATTTTTGATTGATCATAGAAATTTGTGTCGAAACAACAATACCAAATCTTCCAATATCAATTGGAAGATGTCTACACAGAGCATGAGCACCTTGAAAAGGAGGATACTCATAGGTAGATGTTGCTAAGGCAATATATTTTTGAGCAACACATGCACAAACAATGCATCCTTGATCAAAAGGAGCATGTTGAGCAAGAGGAGTGGTTGGGCCAACTTGCCCCCTCAAAGTGAGGACAGGGAGCACACTCACATATAAGTTGTTTCTAGCCCGATCTACACCTTGAACATGTTAAAAACTATACTTGTCACACAGCCCAAGATATGATGCAGTGCCAAGTGCTCGAACATCATGGGATTTTGTAGTATGAAGAAATTGCAAGATATGAACAAGAACAAGAATATCCTGAGATCTCCCTAGTCGACGAGGAGGATGAGTGTATTCCTCCACCTTGATCAAAGAAGAATTTACCTCCAAAGACTTGTCATGGACCTCTCATAGAAGAGGAAGTTATATCTTCTAAGGCCTATCAGGCCTTGGTAGACAAGGTTTGGGCTATAGAGAAGCAAGGGACGACTTATCAAAATCCCACCTTGAAAAACATTCACAACGAACTTCTATGCCCTTTTATGACCATTCCAATGTATCATGAGAACTTTGAGATGCCAAAGCTAGAGAAGTTTTAAGGAGAGGAGGATGCTCAAGAACATGTTATGAGATTTATGAATATGTGCTTTCAGATAAAAAATAATGATACTTTGTTACTGAGAACCTTCATTACAACCCTTTTAGGCCTTGCTCAAGAGTGGTTCAATCAACTCAAAAGGCACAACATAACTAGCTTTGAATATTTGGCTAATGCATTTCTTGAACACTTTTCCTTTAGCATCAAGAAGAAGGCTAATCTATCTAATCTGGTTGCTTTAATGCAACATGATGATGAGCCAATCATGGATTATGGTAAAATATGGAGAAATATAATGGTGAAGTTTCCATTTTATATTCTAAACACTAAATTAACTTAGATGTTTACCAAGAGTTGTGTGAAGCACATCTTGCTACTTCTATAGCTACAATAATATCAAACATTTGAGGAGGCCTTGGCGCAAGCTAAGGTAATAGAGGATATCAAGTTACATGAGGGTAACTTGAAACTTAGGAATAGGAAGGAATGGAACAAAAAGAACACCCAAAATCAGAAGGAACAGGCCAAGTTGGCCCATGTAAACCAATTGGTGTTAAACCTCCAAAAAAGGCATAAGGTGTAACAACAAAATTATCAAGCCCAACCTCCTCTTGCACGATACGATCAATGCAATAATAACAATAAGGGTGAGAATAAGGAACAATGTCTACATCACCAGTTCACACCTTTGTCAAAATTGATGACATAGATATTCCATCAACTATGTGAGGTGAATACCTTAAACTTACTAGAGATAAAATTAATAGACCTTAATCAGCCTAAGCCAAAGGGGTATAAGGATGATCTATACTACACTTTACACATGATGAAAGGACATGATATCAAAGGATATTGGAGTTTCAAACACGTAGTACAAAACATGATCAAAATAGGTTAGCTAATTGTGGACAATCCTTAGGTGCCAAAAAATTAGAATATGGGGATCTTCAAGAACCACTTACTGGATCATGAGCCATCAAGGAACAATGTTGGTCATGTGAATCAAGTGTGGGTCGAACTACCAAATCAAAGATTTGTTGGCATTTTTAATATTGTCACAAGGCAAGGGAGGTATGAACAACCAAATCCACCTTCAGCTCCCATTAGAGTGCATGTTGCACCTTAGTAAAGGCTAGTGTAGAATATTCTAGGCCCACCAACAAGACCGGTGGTGACCATTAGGAGTAGGCTAGTTCAAAGCCTACAGACAACTCCAACAAAGTTGTCAATCTATGAACTAATTTAGCAGTCTTCCAAGCACAGGGAGATGCTCATGGATATTTTAAGATCAATTAAAGTTCAGTCCTAAGACCCTGAAGTATTTACAAACTTCATGGGATATGTGCAGTAGTATAGTGAATTGGTAATCCAATTTCATGATCATGATATTAAAATGGTTTCAACTATTATAGCATACCCACCGCTACATATCATTACGTGTGTTAATCACACACCATTCAAACAGGTTTTGATTAATACAGGGTCATCAATCAACATAATTACTACCAAGGTACTGACATATCTAAAGTTGCCAAATTCACACATAGTACCTTCCTCTTTCACCTTGAGAGCATTTAACGATGCACTATGCTCAATGGTAGGTACCATAGTTATTCCGATTCAGGTTGGACTAAAGACCATCCCTATGATGTATCATGTGATAGAAGGTGCCATGCAGTATAAAAATATACACGAGGGACATCCTTCTTGATAGGACTTGTATTAGAGAAATGCATTGCATTCCCTCAATATTACATCAATGTATAAAATATATACACGAGGGACAAGTTCACATGGTACCTTCTAATGAAGAGCCATTCAAATATGTGAACCTAGCTGATTTTCTAGGGGATTTAATTCTCTCCTCATCGCATGTGGATATACAACCGACATCGCCAATCAAACATCTAGAAGGTAAGCTCAAAGGAGTGTGTGCAAAACCTTTCACGGAAACATCATAGTTATAAAAGCTCACTATAGCAGCTTCAACTAAACCTTTGGCATCCATAGTGCCTAAGAATGACAAGAAACTTAAGACAAAACTAGGTGGCAAAGAGTTAAATCAAAGGACCAAATAATCAACTGTCGAGGGTCCTAGGCCCATGGATGAAGAAGACGTTCAAAATCAAGTCGAGGAGGCACCTCAACCTGCCTTGCCTACATATTTAGCAGGGTCATATGCATCGCAGGTGACTATAGATTTGGTTAACCCTATATTAGTAGAATATATCATGTATAATGTGATATTCATACCATTTAATGAGACTACACAAGACATGGGCTGACCTAAAGCCCATCACTTTTCCATGGTGACGGTGGTACCACTAGGGTTCCGCCCAACCAAACAAATTTTATTTATGAAGGGCTAGATAAACTAACAAATTACACACCCATATATGATGATGATGATGATGATGAACCATTCATGGTGAATGTTCATTACCTATATAACCCTAAATTCACCTTGCGCTATTTTGAACATTACCATTGGTATGGTTATGGCTTAAGCTTATTCGAGCAAGGGTGTAAAGTTCCCATCAAACCATAGTATCAACTACCAATTGATAGGTTTGGATTAGGCTATCATAGATGAGGATAGGATGAGCTCTTAGCAGAATATTTAGATCACCTAAACCTCACTTTGGGGGATGATGTGGATTGGAATCCTTATCACCCTAATCCTTCTTACATGCAAAGGGGTAATAGGCTAGTAACCTATGTCTCAGAAGCACCACCAAAGATCTATCACGAGTACATTGTGGTAGAGGTAAATCAAGGAGACAATCCAAAAGTCAACTTGGACAATGAAAGTCATGAAGCTACCAACAACACAGGTGTGTAGATCCAGAATTTGGGTATAGTAATAGACACTAAATCATAAGTCACTTCTAAGGATGTGCAAGTAGAGTCCATTATCGAAAGTGATGGACCATATTGTGTTCTATAATGGATGATAATGAGAAATCCTCACATGATGAATGATATGAGGATGAAAGTGAGTTGGCCTAATTAAGCCCTTTAAATTTATATCATCTGTTACCCATGGAACAAATTGGTGAGAATGAGGAATTCTTCATGGTTGATAGCGATTATGAGGATGAAACAAAGTGGGCTTACCTTGGGCCTCATCTTACCAATCACCAAATTCCAGTGGGTAGGGGATAAGGAATCATTTATAACAATGATGATGATGATGATACCGAGAGAGCTTATCTCGGGCCTCACTATTTACAACATCATCATGAATAGGTTGACATTGATGAGATGTATCAGAGAGTCTATCCTAGCTCGTGCCTCAGAGGGAGACCACCTAATTTGCATATGATTTATCATATAGTCTTCCGTGATAATCCAATGTTCATGGATCTCCTTGAGCCCAGTGATACCATACAATAGTCTGTTCATAAATCATATTTGAAGATCCCCATACCCCCATAACCATATATTGGGGATGGAATTTATATCAATATAGAGTCACACACACATGGTCCTGGAGATCTAATCCATTCCATAAATATGATCTCCATTTATCTAACCACTCCACTTCACAATCCATCTGATCCTTCTAAAACATTATGTATTTATGTAGACAGTATTGATTGGGACCATTCTGACTCATCACTAGAGCCTAAATATTTATTCTCTAACAAAGAAATGTTATAAACATTTCATTTTATGCTAGGCTGTGAACATGATTTTTATCATGCTGAGGATAATTCTAATGTGGAACCTATAAACCTAGTTTAGGATATCCAGTTGATTCTTATGCATCATCAGCTTGAGGAGGGATCATATATGTCAGTAGAGAAGACCGTCAATGTGGATATCAGTATTGATCCCATTAATCCTAAGAAGGCCAAATTTAGAGAGAGTCTATCTCCTGATGAGCATGCCACACTCATCCCTGTACTAAAAGAGAGACTTAACATTTTTTCTTGGACTTACAAAGATATGTCTGGTCTAGATCTAAAAATGGTTACTCATAACCTTTGCTAGACCCCGCTAAAATACTTGTCAAGAAAAAGCTCAGGAAGATGCATCCAACAATCACTTTAATGGTCAAATACGAGTTGCAGAAGCTATTGGACATAAATCTCATTATCTCCATTGACTATTCAGAATGGGTATCAAACATGGTACCTATAGTAAAATCTTATGGAAGGATTCATATCTGTATAGATTTTAGAGACCTCAACAAGGCAACACCAAAGGATTCATTCCTATTTCCGAATATATTTGCTCTTGTATATGCAACTACAGGTCATGAGATGCTCTGCCTTATGGATAGTTTTTCTGGTTACAACTAGATTCGGATGAAAGCTAAAGACCAGCATAAAACCATGTTCACAATTCCATGGAGAACATTCTACTATAAATTTATTCCATTCAGCCTTAAAAATGTTGGTGCCACATATCAAAAAGCCATGACAAACATTTTTATGACTACATGCATAAAATATTAGAATATTACATTGATGACTTATTGGCAATGTCATTGCTATGAGAAGAGCATGCTGAGGTACTGAGGAAGGTCTTCGATCACCTGATAGAGCATAATATCAGGTTGAATCCCAAGAAGTGTGTATTTTGTGTAACTTTAGAAAATATCTTAGGATTCATTGTTTTAAAATGAGGCATCGAGGTCAATCCAGTGAAGGTCAAGGCCATATTAGAGGTGCATCCTCCCAAAAATATCAAAGAGCTAAGAAGCCTTCATGGTAAAGTAGCATCCATAAAGTATTTATTGTATAATTATCGGATAAATGTTGACCCATGAATCGACTACTACACAAGGGGGTCCCATTCAATTAGGATGAGGACTGTCAAGCGGCCTTCATAGAAATCAAGCAATACATAGCAATGTCATCAATGCTAGCTACACCAAGACTGGATGTGCCTTTTTTGCTATATATATCAACAACTAACTTTGCATTGGGAACAATGTTAGCCCAAAATAACATGCAAGATAAGAAGTAGGCCATATATTACATCAGTCACACCTTAGTGAGTTATGAGCTCAGGTATGTATACGTGGAGAAGCTATGTTTGGCAGCAGTGTTTGCAACAAATAAGTTGCATCACTATATATTAAATCATATGATGTACATAATATCCAAACAAAATCCTTTGTAGTATATGATGAGTAAGATATATCATAATACATGTACTATGAAGTGGATCATGCTATTAACATAATTCAATTTGGAATTCATCAACCAAAAGTCCATCAAGGGATAGGTCATAGCTGATCAACTGGCAGAGGTGCCTCTCAAGAATAGTAGGCCTCTCACCATAGATCTTCTTGATGATGCAATCTTCACATTATTAGAAGCATCCAAACCCAAAGAACCAGATAACAAAGCTGATATGACTATGTTCTTTGATGGTTCAAAGTGTGAGCAAGGGGGTGGTGCAGGAATTATCTACTTCATGCCACAAGGTGCTCCAATACCCTTGTCATTTATGTTAGACTTTCCTTGTGCCAACAATAATGCTGAATATGAAGCCCTACTCTTGGGTCTCCAAACAATAGTCACCATGAATATTAAATATTTAAATATGTTTGGTGATTCTCTTCTCATAGTAAATCAAGTGAAGGGACTTTTTCAATGTAGGTGTTCCATATTGAAATCTTACACGGATCTTGATGACACTTATCTACCACAAATAGAGTGGTATGAAATTAAGGCAATCCCCTATACATCGAACAAATTCATAGACACTATGGCATCTTAGGGATCCTTAAGCCCTTAGAATACATCTATTGACTTTACTACCATTCATGTAAAGATGCTATCGCATGTCGCGATGCAGCATGTGGCTTTTGATAATAAGGAATCAGTCAACATGATTCATATAGAACCAAACTATGAGTGGTTCTATAGAGCCAAATACTTTCTCAAGAAGGTGCCCTAGGGGTCTTTGATCTCAAGGGTGGTACGGGGAATGGCACCACCATTCACCACAAGGTTGTATCCTAGTATGCATTCACACATAGTGAAACACCAGGGAAACAAGTCATATTATCAATTGAGATAAAAGCTTATCAATATTGGAAGTTACAATTACATGACTTCCTCAAGCTTAGTTTAATTATGTAGGGATTATCACATGCTGCAAAATGCACATTCAGATAGAAAGCAACAAAGTATGTCTTTCTAGGAGACATCTTGTACTGTAGAAGCTACAATGGAGTTATCCTTCATTGTCTTGACCCCAATAATAAGCTTGGGTAATTTCATAATCTCATGATGGTACATGTGGTGGCCATTTTAGTAGCATGTCCATTGTCAAGTGCATCATTAAAATAAGGTTATTATTGGCCCATTATGGATAAGTATTGCACCGTGTATGTCAAGAAATGCATTAAATGTCAGAATCATACTAATCTTACATACTTGCCATTGCAGGCCTTATAGACCATTCAAGCAACTTGGCCATTTGCTCAGTGGGTTTTGGATCTAATTGGTAATATTTCTCCCTCCTCATTCGGTTGACATACATTTAGTATAACCGTTACTATGTATTTTACTAAATGGGTGGAAGCAATCCCTGTAACAATGATGACTGGAGCATGTATTGTGGAGTTTATACTTCATAATATCATTAGTCATTTTAGGATACCATCCAAGATAATTTTAGATAATGGAACATCATTCAAGAACAAAAATGTGAAGGCTTTTATGTATAAGTACAATATACATCATAGTTTTGTGACTCCATACTATCCATAGGTAAACGAGTAAGCTGAGGCTTCAAACAATATAGTGGTAGCCATATTAAAAAATATGGTATAATAAAACCACAAAGATTGGCACATCTAGCTGCACCTTGTATTATGGGATTACAAGACTAGCATACGGATACCCACTGGGGCAACCCTATTTTTTCTATTATATGGCATTGAGGCCATTATGCCCATCAAGTTGGAAATTCCAATGCTGCACATCACATTGAAAAAGTTCATCGATGATGACACTACGTGGCAAGCTCACCTAGATCAATTGACACTTCTTGATGAATGTCATGTGAATGGTCTTGAGCATCTTTGGATTTATCAAGAGAACCTAAAATGAGCTTACAATAATAAGATTCATCTAAGGGACTTTAAGGTTGGTGAACTTGTGGTGAAAGAGAACCATTAGAACTCAAACCTGCCACTACACTTGTGAGATAAATTTGCAGCTAACTAGTTAGGTCCTTACATCATATCAAAGTAGATTGGACCTGGAACATATCACTTGATATCATTCGAAGGGGTTGAAGAGCCTGAATCTCTCAAAATCCTTCATCTTAAGGCGTTCCATATAATAATTCAAAAACCTAAAAATATGGAAAATTTCAAAATCCATAAAAATTGAAAAGCAATAAAATCTAAAAAATATTGCATTTCATCATGCACCATGCATTTCATTTTGCACTTGCATTTAGTTAATTGCATTGCATTAGGCATTTCCATCCATCACACTTGCATTAGGATAGGTTGTATTTACAATATTACAAATGATACCACATTTGTATTTCAATCATACATTTTTTGCACCATCATATTCCATCACCCTCGTGAGTAAATGTGTTTCTCAACACAACCCCTCCTGTTGCTATGAAGAATATACTAGGGTTTTATGGTCATTCAACCATACCTAGTGGTCTTCTAAAATTTAGTAGAAAGTTTTATTTGATTTTGTATATGAGGTCTAGTTTTCTTAGAACTTAGCATATCATAATCTCGTCACTAATCAACACATTAACAATCCTAATTAGGGTAAGGAAGTATGAGCACTAAAAAGTGGTTCAGGTCACCTTAAGTGAAAGGTTTTGTTACTTTCTCATTTGTGAGGCACAATGGTCTAGGGTAGTGGTCATTGGCAAAAGGACAAGTTACCCCTATCCAAAAATTCCTTGCTTACAAAAGGAGAAAAATCCCAAAGTCAAATCAAATCCCTTGCTCAAAACAAAAGAAAAAACAAAATAAAAAATAAATAGTGATTATTATCACTTTACATGAGCAAGTATCCCAATAAATTAAAGAAAAAAAGGGGGTGAAGATCTTGAATCCCTATAATGATCAATAATCGAAAGCCATAAAGTGATCCCCAATACAACAATGGGTTGAATGAATCCCACCAAACATTGGGGTAGGTCTAAGCAATTTACAAATGAGCTAGCTTTAGGTGGCCTATATCGCCTAGTGGTCTAGTATGACTAAGTCCAAACCTAGGATCAGATAGATATTGGAGGATCCCCAATACAATAATGGGTTGAATGAATCCCACCTAGCATTGGGGTATGCTTATGCCTTATCTAATATATTCATGTGCACACACAAGGATAATGAATAGCTTGGTCTTTCATAGCGAAAGCTTTATTTTTTAAAAGTCTAGTATAGTCATTATACAACATGTTATAAGTCAACTAGGGTGTTTGAGTTTTATGGAAAACATAAAAAATTCCCAAATAGCAACAACTCATTTCAATAAATCAATTATCAACTTCTTTTTATAAGAGTTTGCTTGTTAAGGGGTGTTCATAACATAGGTTAGATATCGGATGGATATCAACAATGATATTTAGATGACCACTGACTATGTTGTGCATTTTATTTATATTTACAAAATCTTATGAATAGAAACAATAAATATTTTCATAGCATATATGGATGCCTAATTTATTAATTATTATGATAAGATATATCAATTACATTAATGATTGTTATACATTATGCGGTATCATCAATTAGATTGTTAAACTCATATTACATTCATACATTATGTTTTAAGTGATTAAAGCATACAAGTTCATTTACATTAGATCATCATCATGTAAATACCACATTAAATACATTGCATATCATAATATCATAAATTAAATTCATCTAAGTAAATCAAATTAAACATACATTTAACATCAAATAGTGCATCCATATGCATACATCATAGTAGTCCATATACACATCTAGATCACAACATCTAGTCATACATCCATTATCTAAGCTAGTGCATGTCATCCATACATCACATCATATAGCATCAAATAAATATAGCATATAAGCATTGCATCCATATGTATCTCATAAACATAAAATAAATAAACACATATAATGAGTCAAAATAAATTTCATATATATATATGTGTGTGTGTGTGTGTGTGTCAAAAAGAGTACATCGGCATATGTCCAAAATACTTGTAGGCTATAAATGTATAGGTCCTCGACCTTACACTCAAAAATGATATAGTGTGATCAATTCATGATCATGACTAGCCTGCACCCCCAACTTGTGAGGCTCCTCCATCACCTCCATCCTCTTGATGAGTCCTCCTAGAGCTGGTACCAGTAGACCTCTCTGTATTTTGTGTCCTATGGATGGATCGAGCTGAAGACTATTCTATATATTGTGTTTGAGTCCTTTGGGTCCCTAGATCTATGGACCTCTTTAGAATATTACCCTCATGTAGCTCGAACTCCCCCTCTAAGTGAGAAATGCGAGCATCATTTGATGCACACCAATTGATATGAGTTTGGATGATAGCTTGTAACCTCCTGATCTTTGCCATTGGATCCAAGCCTATAGAGCCATGTACAACTGGAGCGGTAGGAGCAACCTATGAAGTCAAGGAATATACCCTCATTTTTTGAAGTAAATCTCACTTTGTAGTGATAGCATCTAGTCGATCTTGGAGAAGATTACATTTTCCAGTGATCTCATCTATCTCTATGTCTACGATGGTAATTTGTGCTCGAATAGTTGTCCTCTCCTCCTCAAATTCTTGCCACTACTCCTATGCCTAGGATATTTGATCTTGCATGACTCTCAGTTGTGCCTATAGAGTAGCCACGAAAGTATCCCTCTCTAAAATTTGTGTTTGGAGGGTCCCTAATCATGTATATAAGCTAGCCACTTAGGCCTTGAGCTGGGACACCTCATCATTAGGGTCCTCCTCACCCTCCTCTACCTAGGGATCCTCCTCTATGACTGCACCCTCACCCCATCCACCCTTTATCTATTGGTGCACTTTGTGTCCATTAAGTTCTACTCTATTTAGATACACCTCAAGGACCTCAGCTGCCTCTACCTCTACTACTATTGCACCATCTGTAGGTCTACCTAGTGGGCCATCACCCCGCCACAACCCAGTAGTCCACTAGGTGTCATAGTCTGCTATGGTTCCTACATATGATAGTTTAGACTCTTGGAAATCATCATCCTCATCCCCCAATAGAGTCACCTAAGGCCATGCTAAGTTTATCTCTACCTTAAGGCAATGATAGATAGTGGGAGTGGGAGGAATATCCTAGCAAATGCTAAACTACCTGGTCATATGGGAGAAGTATAAGAAATCTCGTATCTTGAGCTTGCACTCAAGAATCCATCTATTGCATCGCATCCTCTGGAGGTACATGTTTGCCTTCGACCATGCTGGGCAATCCAAGTAAGGCCTCCATAGCACCTACCTAGGCTATAGTCATGCAAGCTAATCAATGTAGTACTATGTGTCCTCTACTCGAGAACTGCTCCAAAATCCCTCGAACTCTGGAGGCTAGCATGAAGCATAGCACTAGCTCTCCTCAAAAATGTTGATAATATCATGGGGTAGTCCCATGGGGCATTCAACTTTGATGTGCTGCCACACCCAGATATGTAGTAGGAGATTGTAACCGAATCTTGTGTGGCTCCTCTATGTAATATTTTACAACTCATTAAAGAGCTATGCAAGTAGAGAACTCCCCGAAGATAGGATTAGTGGCTCTCTGGTGTTGCTCACTAGAACGTCTTGAGTCATCATTAAGAGGTTCCAAGGGAGCCTCACTCTTGATTTTTTTGGAAGCATGATCTGGACTATCAAGTGCACAAGTATAGCTACCCACCATGAGAAGACATTCTTAAGGTACCAGTCCTCAATGTGGAACCCATCGTGGTCTGAATATACCTGTATCTCATCACTCAAGGTGCCAAAGATCTACTGAAAGACAACATCCTTTGCCATGGTCAATGAAGATGTGATGGCCTCACCATCGATTAGGATTTGAAAGATGTAGTAGACATCCTCTAGAGTGACAAAAATCTCACTTGTAGGTATGTGAAAGGTGTTGGTCCTTACATTCTAGTGATGGGCCAAATTGATCATGTAAACCTGGTCAGCTTTGATAGATGCAAGTCATAGCACATAGCAAAATTTGATGGCTCCAAACTAGGCCCACTCTATTTCGTTAAGGCCATTGCAAAGGGTACAAAGAATATATAATTCTCTCACCTTGTGGTTACATTCTAAAGAGAGATAAATAATAATAACACATAAAATGACAATTTAGTGATTGATTAATTTGAAAAAGGCTCTTTGATTAACGGTCACGAGGCAACAGATATCTAGTTTTATGAACAATTGTAGAGAGGGCTCTACTAGGGTTTGATTACGAAAAACTACTCTGTAGGGATGACAACAGCTTTTGGAGGAGGTCTAAAAAATTGGAGGAATGTTGTGATGGCATCGGGTCTGACATAGAGAGTGCATGCCCATGATGTTTTTTCATCTGAAAATGACTGGATGGAACATGTTTTGCCAGTGCATGTCGAGAACCGCTTGTTAAAGGATAATGGATTTTTGGAACGATGTGAAGCCATGCCAGTTCTAGTGGTTCAACCAGGCTCGATGGTAGAATATGTGGAATATCTAACCAAACATGCTCTTATTGGTAAATTTTTGGGCATCTGATTTTCTCTCCTCTTTGTGGAGGCTTGGGTCAAGAAGACTTGGAATCCTGAAGGCGATGCGGAGGTGATGCTGAGTGCGAAAAACTATTTTATGGTGGTTTTATATTGTATTGCAGATCGTAACAAAGCATTTGAAGGGGGTCCTTATTTCTATAACCAAGTGGGACTCTTTCTTAAACCTTGGCATGTGGGTTTCAACCCATCAAAGGAGCGATCGTCATGGATTCCAGTATGGGTGTGACTTCCATGGCTCCCATTGGAATTCTGGAGAACTGATATCTTGCATAAGATTTCCCTTCTACTTGGGAAGCCGATTAGACCATCACAACAGACAATGGATAAAAATGTAATCTCTATTGCTCTTATTTGTGTTGAAATTGACTTAAATAATCCTATTCCAGATTCTATTGAAATACAATTTGGATCAACTACATGGGTTCAAAAACTTGACTATGAAGCTCTTCCATTTTGTTGCCGGATTTATCGTGAATATGGCCACCTGCAAATAAAATGCCCTAATTTTTTCCCACATGTGGTTTCAAATCCTAGGCCCTCTCGATCTGGACAAAGTTTGGATAAAGGAAAAGCCTCGATAAAAGAAGGGGAACGGGATAAGGAAGGTTTTGTTTCGGTAAAAGCCTGAAACAGAGGACGAAGGGCAAACAAAGACCTTAAGGATAGCCAACCAGATGCTCTACTCAACCATTTTGAAATATTAGATGATCTTGATCAGTGCATAGAGATACCTAAAATGTCACTACCTAATGCAAATATAACAAGGCTGAATCAGATGTCTCTTCTTGAGGGGGAACTTAAGGAATCAGATCTAGGGAGTTTAAATGAAGAACAAAGGGCTTTGGATTTGAGTATAAGGGACATGGTTGGGTATAGCCCTATAAGGGAAACTATTTTGGAAAGTGGTACAAATTTAGTTATGCCCTCTCCTACTTAGGTACTGATGCAGTCATCCTTGGACTGCAAAACTCCTACGATGTTGGGATTGCAATAGAAAATAATTAAAGAATATGAAGGTGGGTCGGAAGAAGGACCAAGATAAAATTAAGTTAATGAGGGAGACTTTGGTGGATTCAGGATTGGTTAGAAAATTGGACTCCCATTTTTATAACCCCCAAAAATTATTATCCTCTCATGGAATGTAAGGGGATTGAACAACATCCCCCAAAAAAAATCTATTCGTGATTTGGCTCATGTGCATTCTACGTATGTGGTGTTTATTCAAGAGACTAAATTGGCTATTGATAGTATGTTCAATATTGCTCCCAAGTTGTGGAGAAGGGGTCAATGCCAGTGTATTGGTGCATGTGGATATGCTGGTGGTGTCGCTTGTTTATGGGATCCGGTTAAGATATCCCCTCTTACTTGGATTTCTAGTAGATGGTCTATTTTGATGGTCGGGCATGATAATGAATTTGGTGAAACCATCCTACTTACAAATATGTATGCTCCTATTGATTATAATGGTAAAGTGAATTTGTGGGAGCACATTTTCTTTGTGAGAAGTTTGGTTCCCCTGTACCCATGGATTTTGGCTGGAGACTTCAACTCTATCACTTGTCTGGAGGAGAAACGTGGTGGGGTGGACCATCTCGAGCCTTTTTCTTCTATCTTCAGTGCTCATATCTAGGCCCTAAACTTGGTTGACATCAATCCAGATAATGGGATCTTTACTTGGCATAATATAAGGTGTGAGGAAGCTTCCATATCAGAGAGACTAGATAGGTTTTTGATATCTAGTTATTGGATGGGTAATAACAGAAGTGCTAGTTCTGTGATTCTAGAGGGTAGGGAATCTAATAATTAGCCTATCAAACTCTTTGCTTTGGAGTTAGGGCTAAAAAAGAATCCCTCCTTTAAGTTTTAACTTATGTGGCTTCATGATCCTAAGCTTCATGATTTCATGTGAGGCTGGTGGACCACTGGCAAACCTCCTCATGGCACTGCTATTTATGCCTTTATGAAGCGACTATAATTTGTAAAGCATACATTGAAGAGATGGAATAGACTGAATTTTGGGAACCTTTCCTTGGCTAAGCTAGCAGCTCTTAGAATGATGGAAGAAGCTTCAAGGAATATTAGAGATCAGGGATTCACGAAGGAGCTTCTTGTTGAGGAATCTGAGGCTGTGAAAGACCTTGCTAAATGGGAACTAAGGGAAGAAATTTTTTGGAAATAAAAATCTCGAGTAGATTGGCTTCAGGAATGGGATAGGAACACAACCTTCTTTTATAACTCAGTTAAGGCTCACCGTAATGGTAACCTGATTACCTCTCTTGTGAATTCTCGGGGTGCCCTACTCTCTTCTTTCAAGGATATTTCAGAAGAGACTAAGAGGTATTTTTCCTCTCTCTTCAAGGAGGACTCCCTATCAGATGATGAGAATGAAAATCTTATTCTAAACTGTATTCCAGCGATTGTTTCTAGAGAGATGACTGAGCACTTGATGGGTCCAATTTCCCTTGAGGAGTTGGAAAATGTTGTATTCAAGATGAAAAAAGGAAAATCCCTAGGCCCAGATGGATTCTCGATTGAGTTTTATCAGGAGTTTTGGGATTTAATCAAATTTGATCTTTTGGAGGTGATCCATGAGTCCCAAAACAACAAATATATGCTAAGGGCCCTAAATGCTACCTTTGTGGTTCTTATACCCAAAAAAGAGGGAGAAAATTCCTTGGATTTGTTCAGGACTATTGGTCTCTGCAATGTTGTGTATAAGATCATCACAAAAATTATTGTTGAGAGGTTGAAGATATGGTTGAGAAAAATCATCTTTGAGGAGCAAGGAGGGTTTGTTGTTGGTCGAAAAATCTTGGATGGGGTTTTTATTGCTATAGAAGTTATTCACTCGATGGAAACTTCTAAGGAGAAAACTATGTTCATTAAGTTGGACATGGCCAAAGCCTATGATCGGGTCAAATGGTCCTTTCTTTAGAAAGTTCTTGCTACTTTTGGATTTGAGGAGGAATGGATTAGATGGGTGATGAGCTATGTTTCTTCTTCCTCATTCTATGTTCTTGTTAATAATTAGCCATCCAAGTTATTTGAGGCCTCAAGGGGATTGAGGCAAGGAGATCCTTTATCTCCTTATTTGTTTATCATTATGGCGGAAGGTTTGGGAAGATTGCTCAAGTCTTAAGTCATGCAGGGTCTCATTCAAGGGTGGAAGTGGGATAGTAGTTTGCCACCTCTTTCCCACCTTCAATTTGTTGATGATATTGCTTTGTTGGGAGTTGCCACTATCAGGGAAGCTAGAAATATTAGACAATCTCTTGAAATATATCTTGGTGCTTCTGGACAGTTGATTAATGAGGACAAGTCTTCTATTTTCTTCTTCAATACCCCTGCTCTTATTCAATCCAGGATTGCTCACATTCTAATATTCCAGGTTGGTACTCCCCCCTTCATTTATCTTGGTATTCCAATTTCATCTCATCCTCTACCTAGATCTTCTTGGCAGTCTATGCTTGATAAGTTTAGAAGGAATGTGAATCATTGGACTTTTAGATGGCTATCCACTACAGGTAGAGTGTTGCTTTTAAAATTTGTTGTTCAAACTTTACCCATTTATAGATGTTTTGTACAAATAGCTACCACTCACTTCATCAAGGACATGGATGCTTTGTCAAGACAATTTTTATGTTCTAGAAAACTTGATCAATCTAAATGGAGTTTGGTTAGGTGGGATTCTATATGTAGGCCGATGCAAGAGGGAGGCCTTGGGTTGCGATAGACAACTCTTTTTGGGCAGGATTTGGCTGCAAAAACTTTATTGGAGATGGTGTACCTCTCAAGATCATATTTGGACTAAAATATTATATTGTAAATACTTGAGAGGTATTTCTGAGGTTGATATCCCTAGAGTCAGCGTGGTTGGGAAAGGTTCAGTTATCTAGGACACTCTGAACATAGGAGCTAATTTAATCAAGTAGGGTTTATTCTATATTTGCAATCAGGGATCAAATGCTCTTTTTTGGGAGGATTCTTGGGATGGTCACCCTCCTATCTTGAATAAATATCCTAGATTACATTCCCTAAGAATTTTTTTCTTGGAAGCAGGTTGGTCTCATGTGGAGGACTTTAAAAAATCTAGTCTTTTGGAAATATGGAGATGTATAGGTGGAAAGATCCACAAGAATGGCCCCAGGGGGGACTGTCCAAGGACAGAGAGGTGCTTGCTCTTATTATTATGGGGAGACCTTGTTATTCATTAAGGGGTAAAGATATTCTAGCTTGGAACCCTGATCCTAAAGGAACCTACTCGGTAGCCTATGGTTATCAGGTTCTTGATAAGCAAAATTATGGGAGTCTTCCTATCACTTGGTGGAAAAAGGTGTGGAACAAATTTGCCTAGCCAAAATGTAACTTCTTTCTCTGGTTGGTAGCTCATAATAAATGCCTCACTTGGGATAATGTGAGGAAGAGGGGATTTTAGGGTCTCTCTTTTTGTGTCATTTACGATGTAGCACCCTAAAATTGGTGCAGTAAAACTTAGTAAATAATTAAAATTACCTTAGTAATAATTCAAATTCAAATTTCAACCCCAAAACCGCTCCCAAACCACCTGCTACCCGTTTCCTTGTTTTCCATGCCATTTTTAGAGTTTGTTTCATCCGTTGGATGATATCATCTCTGATCAGACGATATCGCCTCAGATCGGATGATTTCGTCTGGAGTAGAACGTCCAGACGATTTCGTCCCAAAACTGATTTTTCATAATTAGCTTCTATTTCAACAGCTTCTCTAACTCGGGCAGAGACGCGTCTGCACCGTTAGAGTCTCCCCCCGTTGGAGATCTCCCAAAATGGGATGATCTCCAACCTCCCAACCTCTTTCCTATGCCTATTTAATCTTAGGCCCTCCCCTTGACATTCCCCTGGCTGAATTTTTTTGTACTTTAAGTTTTACATGCTTCAGGATATCCTAGATTATTGTTCGCCTTTGTCCCTTTTTGAATTTTCTTGCAGGAACTTTGTTATTCTTCAGCCGGAGCAAAGCTCAGATCGTCGCAGATGATCCTATCCAATTCGAGACGATTTCGTACCAATCCGAGATGATTTCGACTACAGTCAACATTGGGGGCAATCAGTGCCCAAAGTTTGTGTTTCTTTACTCTTTTTTGTTGTTTTGCTTTGCATTAGTTAAGCTTATTACTGCTTTGCATCTTGGAGTTCACCTCATGTAGCCTAGATGCATAATAAAGTCAAAGTTAGTCATTAAAACCATGCATTTTACTTAATTTGTTATCTAAAGTTGTCATTCTAGCATTCATACTTTCATTTCTATCATTTTCCCTTGCTTTTGCAATTGTATTTTTTGTTCTTGGTATCCATTTTTGCAATTGCAGGTCTCCAATGAATTCGTCTGACGAATTCGTCAGATCTCAGACGATCCTGTCAGATCAGAGACGATCTTGTCAAATTCCAGACGATCTGGACTGCTTCAAAAATTAGAACCTCCATCAGACATCCGGATCAGGTATGGCTCTTTAATCTAGCTTATTCTCTCTATTTTCTGTTCAAATCTTGTTTCTGTATTCATTTAATTTGCATTTTCATAATAGAACAACTTAGATTCATTTGGCCAAACCTAGGACTTGGATGTTTAAAGCTAAAATTGAACACATTAAACTCATTCCCAACCTAGGCATGGAAACTACCACTAAACGTTTCCTGGTGAACCCCACCATCCGTCAAAAAATCACCTTAATACCCCTCCCCCGAGAGGCGGGACCTTCAAAGGGCCTCTCAGTCCGAGGTACCATCCCATCCTTTTCCCATCCTCCTTCCGGGCACGGATCCTTTAGCCTGAAGGTAAGGATGCAAAAAATTTGGAGCGATACATTTTGGTGAACCCGACGTGAATAACATAGGCATCTTTCTGATTCAAAAATATAAAAAAACAAAATATATATATATATATGTATACAAGAAAAACAAAAACAAAATCATCATTTCAAGTTTGTATGTTTTAGATTCAATTCTAAATAGTAGATACTAAATATTACTTTTAGAAGTACTAAAGAAACCATGAGTTTTTACTCAAATCAATATGAGCCCATCAGTAATGTTGGAAGAATTCAGCTAAATACATTTGTTGATTATGACCAACCTCATCCCTATTCAACACCACCTCCATCACACTTTTCTCATTTTTCATCCATACCCCAACAGGACAATCCCTTTTCCAATCCTCTTCATAACGATATTATCTATTCTCCCATATATCCATATTATGTCTATCAATCCACATACAATCCTCCTCCACCCTTTCAATATTCTTCTTTCAATACAACACATCCATTTCAACAAGAAAATACTTATTCTTCCAATTCTACCATGCACTCACCTCATACTTCGCAATCTTCCTATCATCATTCTACCCATAATAAAGAAAGTAGAGGTGAGAAACCATTAGGCCCTTTTATGACTGAATTCCTAAGGCACGTATCAAAAACCTCTCGAAAACCTTCATCACGTACATTTACAAAGCTCAATCAACCAATGGATATAATTCTCAAGTATTTACTTGACACAAATAAGATTGAACTCCCTTCCATAAGACAACTTGATACCATAGCAGATTGGTTTAAACCTGAGCTACATTGTGAATATCATAGAGTGGATGGACATATGACACAAAAATGTAAAGATTTAAGATGTGCAATTCAAGATTTGATTGATGAGGGTCTTTTTAATATAAAGGAATTACAATCTACAACTGATTATAAATCTCCAGTAAACAATCAAACTCCTACACAACAAATACCAATAATCAATCAAGACATGGGGATCTCCCAAGAACCCCTATTCAATTATCAACAACAAGAAACCAATCAAATATTGCATGTTAATGTGTCCCATCATGATGATATTATTAATATTGTAACAAAAACTACAAATGAGCAACCTCAAGTTCAATCAACTCAATCTGATATTCAAGATATGGATTCCTCATTTGACCAACCTTCAAAACTATCTTTGGCTCTAGAGAATGATCCAAAATGGAATGTAAGCATAGAAAGCTCATATTTAGAATCAAAATCTCAATCTGAAATCCACTTTGATAGCCAACAACAAGTGATTAATCCTCAAGCAAAGATATCCCTTTTAGAAGTATTACAAAGTTCTCATAAGGAAACTTTGTTCAAGATACCTAGCCAACAATTTGTTCCTCATCATATTTTCTCTAAGAACATAATTAATGGTGTAAACCCTCTTGAGGTTAACCATATTTCATTCTATGATGAGGAGATTCCTTCCTCTACTCCACAAGAAGACTACTATCTTTACATTACAGGATCTAGTAAAGAAACACCTTTTAAAACTATCATGGTAGATAATGGCTCCTCTCTTAATTTATGCACTTATCAATTATTCCAAAAACTCAAAATAAAGGAAGAAGATCTTAATGAATCAAATGTTATTATAAAATCTTTTAACAATGAAATTCAAGAAGCTCAAGGTACTATAATTCTTCCCCTTAATATTGGATCCAAGATCTTGGATACTTTGTTTTATGTAGCATATTGCCCTTCATATTACAACCTACTTCTCAGAAGTCCTTGGATTCATACGATGAGGGTTGTCCCTTCCACTCTTCACCAATGTTTGAAGTTTGAACTTGCAAATAAAAGTGTTACCATACATGGTGACCCAACACCATTTGAAGAATATTTAACGGTTGAAACATCAAGTTCTATACATTCTCCATTGTCACAATTATCTTCTATCCATCACTTTTCTTCATCCATATATGATCATCCTTGTTTACCAAATAACACCCATGCATATATTTTATATATGCTCCCTCCATCTTATCAAGACTTGGAAGATAGTGATAAGAATGAAGAACCTTCTTATCCTTCTGACATTTTATTTTGTAACATGATCAATTTTACACATATAAAAGTCAAATCTTTTGCTACATTATTCTACATTATAACAAAGCTTTTGTTATCGCTACCTTTTATTCATCACCTTTTGTTCTTACCTTCAACACAACCAAATTATCCTTCAAAACCTCCTTTGATTTTGAAGCAACCTTAGACATGCTATACTCAAATAACCTTGTATAGTGTATATAGATCATCTTGTATATACCACCAATTCCATCATCTAAAAATTCATATAAAAATATAAAAGTTTCAAAAAAAAAAACAATCACATTGTATTTCTTTCAATTCATCAATTAAAATCAAAATATAAAAACATCAAAATCATCAAAATCTTCAAAAACATCTTTTATTTTTGTATCTCTCAATTTGTGAAGTATTGCAGTTATATTTTCAATTATTTTGGATAAATTAGCATTTATTTGGAATCCCTCACTTTCACAAACACAAAAATAAATATCTTGATTTTATCTGGCATGATTACTAATCTCTCTTATATCAAAGTCCACAAAATTGAATTAAATAAAGTTTGAGCACAGAGAATTGATCTTGTTATTTACTTAAACCAAGCATATCCTTTCACAATAAAATGATTATATTTGTAATTTCCATGCTATGCTACATAGTAGAAGTGGTTTCCTGAGCGAAAAGTTTCCCCTGCTATCCTATCATGCACATGGTCTAGAATCTTTGAGAATTGACAAAAGGACAAGCTCACCCCTACCCAAAATAAAAATCCCTTGCTCTACAGCTAATCCGAGCAAGTATCCCTAGCATAGGAAGAAAAGAAAAGTTCAAGAAAAAGAGAAAAAGAAACAAGTTATTTCAGCATTATCTCAAATATCAAGCCAAAATACAAAAATACAAAAAAAAAAAAGAAAAAAGAAAAGCAAAAGCAAAGAGCAAAGAAAGCAAAAGCAAAAGCAATAAAATCCCTTTCCCTACCCATTGAAAAGAAAAGAAGGGTTGATGAGCTTGAATCCCTGGAATTCTCAATTATTCGAAAACCGTGAGGTAAGCCCCATAACAGGTGGTTTGTGCCCAACCCGCTTGGCCTTGGGTAACTCCTAGCGTGGTGATATGTCCGTCACATTAGCGACCTTCTTTTGTACGGACCTATGTCATCTTATGGATTAGCTAGCTCTTGATAACCCGACCTACATAGTAGTCTGGTATGGTTATATGCATCTAAATCATGGTTAACGAACACTTATTTGGTTAATTCAAATCACTTGTATCATAGTATCTTGCTCAAACCTGGTAAATGAACAATGCAATTGCACACACATTTTGTATTTGAGATATTTTGTGTATCATTATGATAAATCAAGATTGGTAATGAACTCACCTACGCACATAGGATTCCTTATAAATCTAACTTTTGTCTTTAAGATACTTTGAAATATTTTTGCAAATTGTTTGGAATAAATTCATTTTCCTCTTTAAAGAACAGTTGTTTAGTATAAAGACAACTATATGCATTATCAAAAATCAAAATCATTTTCAAAACATGCAATAAAGTTACATTTATATATAACTTTTGACTTTCACGATGATGGTATAGTTCCAAAACCAAAATTGGAATTTTATGCCTAGCGCAAGTCCTCATCTTCATATTTTCTGACTATTTTCAAAAATTAAAAAATCAACCATGCAATAAAACTATTATATTATTTTCTTCTTTGGATTTCATGATGATGGTATAAGTCTATACCTAAATATTCTATGCCTAGCGCAAACCATTGTACCAATTTTATTTTCCATTTATTCAAAATCATAAAAACATATGACTTAAATCATTATGTTACACAATTATGCTTTAAAACAAAACAAACACTTACTCTATTTTCATGTCATTATGTCAAACTTCAATTTTGCAATGATGGTATAATTCCTAGGGAATTATCCAAAAATTTTATCACACTTAGGAATTTATGCCTAGCAAAAGTCATTTTAAAATATTTCATGCATAATATTTTCATGGAAATCTGAAAACAAATCATCATCATCATCATCATTTGCATCATCACACCAAAGTCTTAAGACAATCTCTTAAGCACTCTTTTACTTTTAACAATATTTCTATACTCGGGATTAGCTTGACGACCGAGTGAGCGGCGACTCCATGAAATGGTCTATAATAGCGACAATGTCCTTTGAAATTATTGTTAGAAGTCCCTTTTCTTTTTTATCAAATCACATCACAAACAACCAATTTGTTTACATCAGATTATTTCATTTAAATTTTAAAAAACATGACATTCAAACCATAATATTTCCAACCGACATAATTACATGAATCATCAAATCAATCACACCACAACAATAAAGCATCATACAAACACATAAGACAAGTCATATGATCAAAAATATCATATATATATATATATCTCAACAATATATGTACATCATATCAAAACTAGATTGGTATGCCACAATCTACATCTTGGCATACTCAATCCTCTCAAATCATATAATCAATGCATGCAGGTGCAGGTAGCCTAGCCTCGAGAACCCCTCGAGCTCTCAGCCTCATCTCCTCCCCCACCCCGAGGTGGACGAGGTGGCCCCATCGTAGTATGTGTGGTACTACGAGTCCTAGTCGTCGATCGGGATGAAGTCCTCAACGACCCAACCCTGATCGGATCCGCAATGCCGGTTGGCAGCTGTACCCTCCCTTTGGCACCATTTGGAAGTAGATACCCTGATAGAACACGGTCTGAGCAATCGACCGTGCCAGCTCCTGAGCGCTCGCTCCTCCGCTCCGTGCTCTGAGGCATGCAACCTCATCTCTGAGCTGTGTAGCCTTTGCTCGGTGGCGTGTAGCCTCATCCTGTAGAGTTTGCACCTATTCCTAGAGATGGACAGTCTCCACCCGGAGAGTAGCCATCTCACTACTCTCTCCTATGTCCACACCCTTGCCCTTATCGAGCGATGGTGGCCTCTCTCTCCATGGAGAAGGGGGTCTCTCCTCCCTCCTCTCCCACTGTTGTGGCCTCTGCTGAGCCTGTGGTCTCCTCTGCTCTCTCCCTCTGTGACCCTGTGCCGCCTCAATGGCTACCTGGCACCACCTCCCCATCTGACACACAACTGCATGAATCGGACCCTATGCATCATAGACATCTTCTTGCCGAGTTTGACCTATTATGTCCTGCTCGACTTGTTACTGTATGTTTCGACCTGTCACGACCTACCTGACTCATTTTATAACCGTAGATCCGTTCTTGCCTCCCGTGTCATTTTAGCTTGTTTGATGCATTTTGGCGTACTCCAACCCTCCTCGCCCATCTATGACCGTTCTGGTTGAGTGCAACCCATCCCATCAACTTTGACCTTGCTTCCCTAGCCCATTTCATCTTGTTGCTTCTCATTTCGATCGTCTCGGCCTATGTTTTCCTACTCGGCTTGTCCTAACCGAATCCATCTGTGTTGGCCTGGTTTGACCCGCTCGGCCCATTCTTGAATGTTTCGGCATGTCATTTCAACTTGTTTGATACATTTCAGCTTACTTGAGCCCTCCTTGCCCATTCACGATCGTTTTGGCTGACCCCAACTTGTCCCATCGACTTCGACCTTGCCTTCATAGCCCATTTTGTCTCGTTGCTTCTCATTCTGATCGTCTCGGCCTATGCTTGCCTGCTCGGCTTATCCTGGCCGAATCCATCTATGTTGGCCTGGTTTGACCTGTTTTGACCCGCTCGGTCCATTCTTGTATGTTTCGGCCTGTCACGACCTACCCAACTCATTCTTATATCTTTAGACCCCTTCTTGCCCCTCATGTCATTTTGATTTATTTGACATCTTCTTGCTCGGTTTGACCTATTCCGTTATGCTCGACCTATTACTGTATGTTTCGGCCTATCGCGACCTATCCAACTCATTCTGATATTTGTAGACCCGTTCTTACCTATTAGGTCATTTCTGCTTGTTTGACATATTTCGGCCTACTTGAACCCTGGTTGCCCATTCACGATCATTTTGGCCGAGCCCAACCTATCCGATCAACTTTGACCTTGCCTTCCTAGGCCATTTTATCAACTTTGACCCTGCTTGTTTGAGTGCAACCCATCCCATCAACTTTGACCTTGCTTCCCTAGCCCATTTCATCTTGTTGCATCTCATTTCGATCGTCTCGACCTATGTTTTCTTGCTCGGCTTGTCCTTGTCGAATCCATCTGTGTTGGCTTGGTTTGACCCGTTTTGACTCGCTCGACCTAGTCTTGTATGTTTCGGCTTGTCACGGCCTACTCAACTAATTCTTATATCTTTAGACCCCTTCTTGCCTCTCATGTCATTTCGGTTTATTCGACATCTTCTTGCTCAGTTTGACCTATTTCGTCCTGCTCGACCTATTATTGTATGTTTCGGCCTATCCTTGTGTACTATGCATCATAGCCATCGGCTACCCCTATGTCATCCCCATCCACTGGCTAAATGGGGGCATCATCTATGTTCTGACTCCAGAAGCGCTGCATATTTGGAGCCCTGCTAACTATAGTGTTATCCCAGACAGTCTAGGAAAACTCGTAGTCTCTGAGAGATGGGATCCCCTACTGTAGACCGAACTGCCTCAAAACTTGATCGTAGCGGTGGAGCTCCACCTCTCCCCTCTCCATCCTCAACTAGCAGGTTCACCTAATGCGAGCCAGCTCTTGTCTGTCCTCGACCCACCCTAGATGATCTCTCCAAGGCCTCCAGGTGATCTGATCAGAGACAAGGTCGTCAAGTAGTATTTGGGACATTGGCAAATCTATCCACTGCTGTGACCCTCTCCAAAGCCACCAGTAGAAAGCTCGAGGCCTCTCCTCGTCAATCCCTATTAGTGGGAGCCCTACCGGCCACCGTACCACGATGTGCTCCCAGCACCAAACCTGAAGTAGTGATGTCATGACCAAACATCGATCGCCCTTGTATATGACCCCATGTAGGATCCTATACAATCTACATAGTACTTAACTCCCCCAAGAAAACTTGTATCCATGGTCTCTCATGTCGCAGACCACATCTGTCAGTAGCCATGGTACTCTGCATCCACTCTGGTGGCATAGCAGCAGACCACCTACAACCCCAACCAAAACCTGTGTCAGTCTAGATGCCCCAGGCATCTGGCGTAGCGACTTGATATTCACTCTGCCCTTCTCCAGGTCAAAGATTGGATCTCCGCACAGTCGCATCATCGCATGGCCCTGATTGGTCGGGGGAGTTATCAACCGTCCTTGTATGGGGATCCTCATAATCCTCCATACATCCTCTAATGTGGGAGTCATCTCACCTATTGGTAATTGTTGGTCATCAAATCCGCACAAGAAAGGACTTTCGGTGGGTTTGCGTGCCCTGGACCTGCGACCAACATTGAAAGGCCGAGAGGAAGAGATGCCCCTCGTGCCAATCTCCGGAGAAAGGCCGGCTCCTATACTAATCTACTTTTGGGGTTTGAGATAAGAGTGCAGGAAAGAAATAAAAGGAGTTCGGGTTAGAGAAAGAAATAAAAAAGGATAAGGGTTAGAGATTGATGATTTAAGGTGGGGAAGAACAGGAAGCACGATCACTCACTAATAACTCAAATAGCAGCAAAAAACACCAAGAACAGATGAAAGAAACGAAGTGCCGAACTTCCTATGTATCCTCTGGACGGGTTCGCAGGGTTCTCCTCTCTCTCTCGCTGGAATTCAGGGTTCAGAGTAACAACGATTAAGAAGAGGGAATAACAGAAACCTCGATCCACCAGGCAGCATAAAAGAAAACGACAAAGCATTTTTCCTCTCCTATGTATCCTTCAGGGTGAATTTTAGGGTACAGTTCCCAATCGCACACCGGATTCAGGATTCAGAGTCTCAGTATACGAGTGCAAACAGACAAAAGAATTAAGCACAGAAGGCAGCATAAAAGAGAGAAATGGAGCATAAAAATCTTTAGTATTAGACGCAGGACATTGAGTTACAACAGCTTTCTAGCAAAAAGTTCCCCCCCTTTTACATTGCAAAGCTTGGGTTTTTATAGAGGACCCGACCCTCTGAATCATTATTACAAAAACGGCGGAGTACACTCTCGGGCTCTGAGAAATCGGCTCCTCGCGGCTGCTGCAATTGAGTTTTCAAATCGGTTGCCGAAACTGGCAACTGTGGCCGGGTCAACCATGGAAACATTCATTTAATGCGCCGCCCGAGTGTCCCTGGCTTCTGGATGCTGTGCTTGAGTGATCGTTATGCCCGTCGGGTTTTACTCCGAGGACTGTTACGTCCCTTTCGTTTGCCAGAATTGGTCAGCGGACTTATCGGGCAAGAAAGGGGGTACTTGTAAGGGGCCTTTGATCACCTCGGGAAGCTGCCCGCCTTGGAACGTGGGCCCGAAAGTGCTTCGCTACATATCCGCCTCGCCAAGGTCTTGGGCCGAAGTAGATTCTCCTTAATTTGTTCTTCGCAAAATAATGCTTCGCATAAACTCCTTCGGGGATGATGATTGCCGATCGGGTTCCATCTTTGAAATGGGCCTTTTGTCCTTCGCTGGCGAAACTGCTTCGGCTGGAAAATGTTTCGGCCCGATTCTCTCTCAAAACTGTGGTTCGGGGCATATCCTCCCGAAGCACTTTGTTTTCGACACATTGTCATTTTGCTTCGGGCGCCACTGCTTCGGGTGAAAACTGGCCGAAGTAGGTGTTGGAAATACTTCGGGCCCGAAGTAGTTTCCTTGCCTTGGCTGATTTGGGTTATGCTCTCCTCCTTCGGCGAAGTCGTTTGGGTACTGCTTCGCAAAACTTCCGCCCGAAGCGGCTTCTGAAAATGCTTCGGGTGCGAAGCGTTGTCTTTGTATTTTCTTCGACAAAAATACTTCGCAAGGTTTTCGCCCGAAGTGGTGATTTAAAGTGCTTCGGGCCCGAAGCTCTTTTCACATCTTCCTCTTTTTCTTTCGGTGAAGCAATTTTCCTTGGCCTATTTGGTAGCGAAGCTCTTTCTTCTTCATTTTATAAAGGGGCGATAGGGAGAGTCAAAATTGCTGTAACTTAAAATAAAAGAAAAACCTTCAACAAGGAAATATTATACAAAATTCTACTATTCTTCTACCCCTTGTATAATGTGACAAAAAGTGTCAACATTCTTGGCGGCTCGCGGGGTGACGAGCTCGTCTCGATGGAAGAACCCTTTAGCCCTGATCCATTGGGCTATGGAGTCACTGGTCTTCTCCGGACCCTGCTTCTGCAGTCTGTCCCTCCTCTTGTTCTTCTTCTTCTCCTTCTTCTTCTCCTTCCTCCTCTGGCGTGGCTTCTGGCTGAGGCGATGGTTCGAGGCGATCACGGATGCGCTTCATCGTCTTTCGGACATGGGTCCAGGCACTCTTTTGAAATGGTTCTTGATCCTGTAATGCCTTTACCAAAACGTGAAACCGATCAATTTTCCCGATGTCGGCATGTTTGGCCCTGGTGAACAGATCATCCAGGCAAGCCTTGATCTTACAGTATCTCAAGATGAAATCTGTCACCTGCCCTTCTGTGATTGGTTCTTCCCAGCCATCGATCTCCGAGACATCGTTCTCAAACTACAGCCAGACTGGCTTGAGGTCATCCTTGCTGAGAAGATTTTCGTCATCGTCCGTGAAACTCGGGAAACCCAAGGAAGAAAGGTCCTAAAAATAATTCATTGAGGCACGTTGTTCATTGTCAAAATTGTCCTGGAGGCTCCTAGCTTTCTGAGCCTTTCGCACCTTGGAGAAAAAGGTGCGAACCGTGGCCTGGGCTGTGGACCAGTCCCTAGCTGTCCGGGTCATTGCAGTGACCTGCAGGTCTTGATACCTGGCATTCTGAACATCGAACGCTAGCTTGAGTCGGCTCCGGGCTTTCTGTGTGACTTCGTCAATGATTGGCCCTCCTTCGGCAATAGCGCGCTGGGCTTCGGTGATGAAGATCAATATCGTGAGAGCACTGGAACATCGAGACCTAAAATTTTTTAGCAAATGGGCACGAATCTCCTTAATTCTGGCCCTGTCAAACAGCGTTAGATCCTCCTTTGCATACGGCGAAGCTTGCATCTGCGCGATTTCGTCCTCAAGCTTCCTGACCTTCAGATCACTCTCGGTCTGCTTCTGCGCTTGGCTTTCGGCTGTAGACTGGAGTTGTTGAACCTGCTGCTTTAGGTCGAACGTCTCCTTCTTCATGGCCTTGCACTGCTCCTCGGCCTCTGCCAACTTGGAGCGGACCCTTGCCAAATCCTCCTCCAGCTTAACATTGGTGGCCTCGGCCTCAACCCTGCGTTGGTTGGCGATAACTGCATGAGCCCTAAAGGTCTCAACTCGGACATGCATGGAGGCCGATTCATTATCAACATTCAGGTGTTCCAGGTCCTTAGGTGTCTCTTGGTAATCATAGTCTGCTGGAGTCATTTCATCCAGAGGCTTTTGCACCTTGGGGACCTTCTTGATTTTATGCACCTTTCCAGCTTCTAGATCAAAAATAGCGCATTTTTCAACTGACGTTGTCGCGCGCCCTCGTATTTTCCTTGCCTCCCTTAGTATTTGCTCAGTGTTTTGCCATGCTTGGAATAGCTTCTCGGCAAGGGGGCGGTCCTTAATTAAGGACATTTCTGATTTAGACAAGGCTAGATCTCCAACCGAGGGAGTAAACAAATATAAAGAATGTGTGGGGGATGCCTCACCAGAAGGCTCGACGACAGACGTGGTGGGGCTCGGCATTGAAGTGGGATCAATGGTCTTACCCTTATCATGATCATGGGATGAGGCCGGACCGGCGGTAGGTGACGTGTGATGGGGTGATGGGCTATGCAGGGGAGACTGGTGAGAACTCTCAGCAGGGGCTTCGACAAAACTGTGTGAGGCTAGGGCAAAGGGTGGAGAATGCGTACCTGCGTGCCCTCCTGGCATTGTGGCAGAGGTAACTTTTGGTGCAGCCGCATCTTGTTCTTTCTTGGTTTTGGCACTTGGTAGGGCTGCGACCCCGACGCTTGCTTTGGATGGGTCTGATACCAGTCGCCCAGTGGAGGGGCTTACAAGTCCTGTGCGAGGTCGCTTTGGGTGCTTTGTGGGTGCCAGGGTCTGCTCTTGCTTCTTCCTTTTCCTCCTTACCAGCGGTTGCTCTGACCCTTCAGTGCTCGAGTCGTGGCCTCCTATAGGCCCCTGCGGTGATCTTGGAGGTGTAGCTTGGGCCTTTTCCTTTCCCGAAGTAGTGTCATCTCTTTCTGGACTTTCGCCCGAGCCTGGGATAGCTGGAGGGATGAGGGCGGCGAAGGAAGAAGGCTTCCACTTTCCAGCGTTGGCTTCATAAATTTCTGTGAAGTCCTTGTCCGTTGCCAAGAATCCATAAGAGTTTGTTTTCTGCCGGTGGACCCTCATTATCCACCATTCTCTCAGCTGAGCCGCGTCCCAATCCTTTACTCCCTCCTTCAAGTCATCTTTCGCTTTCTTCCAGAAGGTGGAGTTGGGGCTCGGGAGTGAATGCCGATTTGGGTCATATGCGACCTCCATTGGGTAGAATTCGTGCCAGGGAGGTAAGGCTTCCATCCTCTCCAGATGCCATTCTAGATCCTTTCCCCGAGGATTATTCCTTTGTTTTACAATTTTTGGACAAGGGCAAACATGGAAGCTCTTGACCCGTATATGGTCCCTCATTACTCCCAAAGGATCATAAAGCCATTGCTGGGGAATTTGGAGTAGGCCGAACTTGGCAAGCTTTTCCTCCAAGAAGATGTTCTGATTTAGGGCGAACACTTCGATAACTCCTATCCTGAGAGGGAAGTCACAAGTGTGAGCCCATTTTCGACCCTTGCCATAGATGGCATTGGTTGCATCGCTCTGCCTAGCGACTTCCAACGCGAATTGATACTCGAGAGGGTAAACTGGCAGTAGGAAGGGCTTCCCTATGAAGCCGAAGATGCGAATCACCAGCCCCTACGTTAGTCAAAAAATGTCTCCCCTCTTCTCATGGACTACCTTGTTTCTTAAGCCGAGGGGGACTCGCGGGGAGGATCCTGCCAACATGCGCATGGCGGGTCCCAAGAATTGTTGATTAAAGGAATAGTAGGACTCTGACCTCAACAGTAGGGGAGTCCACTGATATACGGGCAAAGGACTTCCATCCTTGCCACTTGCCGTAATGGCAACATGAGGAAAACTATTATGTACATGAAAGAAAAGTAACCAAACAAGAAAGGAGCAGGGGGCGAAGTGCTGGCTGGTCCCAGCATTCTTCATGCTGGTGAGTTGCGCATGCAAGCCTCTGGCCACCCACTCTGCCCAGTCTACGAAGACTGGGTTGGAACTGGGTCTCGAATTATCGGGGGCATTGAACTCCCCTCTGGAAATGCATTCGGCCAGGGACACCTGCCAGGGATATACCGAAGCGTCGGTAGATAGTCCTGCCACCCATGCAATGATGGAGAAGAGGTCGGCATTCTTAAAAGCCTCCAAGGGAAGGGGCATTTGGGGCAGTCTGCCCGAAGGAAGCCCGCTTTTGAGGCTTTGCTACAAAAAATTGATCATGTAGCCAGCAGACGTGAACCTCTGCGTTTGTTCGCTCAAAACAATGTTGCGAACTATACATCCCTTGGGTGGGCCCTGTTGTGGCGCAAAAGCTGCCTGCACGTCTTCTTTCAAAATTGAAAATAACTTTTGGCCCGATGCGTCTAACACCTGTCTGGTGGCGGGCTGGTAATTCTGCGCGATGGCATTGACCAGCTCAGGGCAATGGTGTGTGGGGGGCACCAGATACCAGTATATCTGGGAGTAGTAGGTTGCAGCTTGTATGCTCTCTGTCGGGAGCCTGCTTCTCATGAGCTCAATGGTGCTTCTGAGCTCAGCTACACTCTTTGACAACTCTGTATCCCTGATTCTTTCCCACCTGTCGACTGGTGGTTCTAGGGGTTGCTCATCTTCGGAATCCCCCTTTTCTTCCATGACACGCTTATCTGGGCAGAGGCCCGAATCAACGGGCCTTGGCTTCGGCCTTTTTCCATGGCCTTTTACCTTTGGTTTCTCGGGGGCTACTACTTCTAGCCCTTTTCCCTTCTCCTTGGAACTTTCCATCGTTGCTACTTAGGGCGACGAAATTTGTAGTATGGAGAAAATTGGCGTCGAAGCTTTAGAGTGCGAAGTGGGAAAAAATTTGCAGGTTGGCAGTGGGGTCTGTATGAGTCGTTGAATGAGTAATCCTCTCGGCTGCTTGAAGTCTACGTTATATAGCCGCCAAAGACAACTACCCGCATTTATGGCCTATGCCACAATTAATCCTGCACTTTTCACCTGAGAGATCATCGGTTCGTCGGATTGGCCCCACGGTGGCGTAGTACACAGGGCCACGTGTTATGACGATTGTGGCTGCTTTGGGAACGCAGCCGGCCGCCACCTGGTACCTGAGGGTGAACTTTTCTCTCAATCGAATCCCCTGAGGATGTACCCGATGCCTTTTCATTTAACTCGCTTGCTTTGGACGCTTTTGAAGGTGACGGTCGGC
The DNA here is from genome assembly GCA_028583015.1 of Wollemia nobilis. Classification (NCBI taxonomy): domain Eukaryota; kingdom Viridiplantae; phylum Streptophyta; class Pinopsida; order Araucariales; family Araucariaceae; genus Wollemia; species Wollemia nobilis. The sequence continues at coordinate 4,456,303 of JAQPPZ010000932.1, forward strand.
ACGTTCCTCTAGGCGAGCAATAAATGCTTCTGCCTTGTGCATCTTTGGGTCAGCGAAGCCGAGATTGAGGCTGACATACTTCGCGGTGAACCTTTTCATACCTTAGTCGGAACCTTGCTCGGCCAATCGCACTTCGCTGTGAACCACTTCGCATGCACTACTTCGCAAGCCAAGTTCCCGAAGGAGTTTTTTTTTTTTTGGATATAGCTGCCGAGGCAAAACTCAACCTGAGTCTCTGAGCAGCATTTTATTTAATAGCCAAACTTTTTACAATATTCACATAGGCTTGCGGCATAATGGGCATGCCGCCACCACAAACTCAGCTTCGGATGTTTATCCGGTGAATCTGCAATGCCCGGACCAGATCAAATTGAACTTCAGTTGACCCTTGAAGTCCGGACGGCTCCTCTCCAAAGTTCTCCATGCTGCGAACCGAAAGCAATACAATAGTTCGCCGCTCTTACCAGTACCCACGTTGCTGATGCAGGAGGTGGCGAAGCAGTTTGCCATATGCGGGCCCTCTTGGGGTACTGGTTGTAGTAATGGTTGGAACCAAAATACCGAAGAGTCTAGCAACTGTGGGCTGGGTACAGGTTCTTTCACCTCTTTGATGCTGTAATAGGGCTTTTTCGGCAAAGAGCAAACTTCTATGATCTCTTCGGCTTCAGCCTCTTGAAGTAAGCTTGATGGATTCTGGCTGAACACCTGCATGCCATGCTCTGGGATACAAAAAGGGTGCAAAAACGTTCCCTCTTCGTTCTCAGGCGTTATCACTCGAGCTTGTTTCTCTTCTTGGCCTGTCCTCTGACGGAGATTGCAAGCACCCATATTGTTCATCTTCGGGGCAAAGCTCGCAAATTGCCATGGTTGGACTTGGATGGGATCTGCCTCTCGAGCTCCACATGACTGCATCTCAGGCTTCTGCTCAGTATGAGGAGTCTGCCATGAAGAATATTGCGTTGGACAGACGGGAGAAGTGATTATCGAAGAAAGTGATGGGGCTTCTCCCCATTGCCACTTTCTCGATAGAAACCGCTCCGCTCGTACTGCTTCCTCAAAAATCTGAGGGAATCTTTGTTCGCCTGATCGCAGCAAGAGGAGGCCTATGTCCGGGTGAAAAGCTCGAACATAGTAGAGGTGAGCTTGGGCGGGCGTTGGTTGAATCTCTCCTGGAACTTTCTTCCAAGTTCTGGAGAATCGGACATTGAAGTCCGTGACGCTCTCCAAGGGTGTTCTCTTGATGGTGGAGAAGTACGTCAGAAGTTGGAAGGGATCCTGAGAGCCATCAAATGTTTCGAATAGTGCTCCCGCCAGGTCATCCCATGAACAGATGCTTTTAGACCCGAGCAGCCTATACCACCGCAGCGCCTTTCCTTCTAGAGACGCAGCCAGAAGTCGGACCATGACATCTTCATGGATTATGTCGTAGAGGAACGCTAAAGCAGCAACAGCTTCAAGGTGTTCTCGGGCCATCCCCGTGGTGCCATCATATATTGTCAATGCTTTCAAGGCGATCTCGGGGATCTTGTGGTAGCTTTGAAGATTCAAGGGGCCTCGGTCATCCCAGCTGGGAAAACTTACCCCTGCCATTATAGCAATGGTCTGCGAGAGATCACGGTTATCGCCGCTAGAATCAGAGTCGCCAGATGAACATTCTTTCTCCGCTTGTGAGGTCAAGGCTGCTCACCGAACCTTGATTCCTTCGGGATATCTTCTTTCGGATCTGAAAGGTGCCTACGACCAAGAAATCTGGATCTTTAGCTCAGTCGAGTCGCCAGGTGATTTTATCAGATGAAGACAGGCCAGAGATTCACCGAACTCGGACCTTCTTAAGGCATAGGGGCTCCTGGTTACGAGAACCAGGTTTAGGCATCGGTCTTTACGACTTTAGAGATTCTTCGGGTAAAACAGAGTCGCCAGATGCTAGGAGTCTTTCGGTAATGAGGGCATCGATTCTCACTACTACTCAGAAGATGAGACTGATCGGGTCTCATCGAAAACTTGTTAGAACTACTGGCTCCGGTGAAGACGGGCTAGGGATTTTCTCAAATATGGGACCTTGAGTCCCATCGAGCGTGCCAAAAACTGTTGGTCATCAAATCCGCATAGGAAAGGACTTTCGGTGGGTTTGCGCGCCCTGGACCTGCGACCAACATTGAAAGGCCGAGAGGAAGAGATGCCCCTCGTGCCAATCTCCGGAGAAAGGCCGGCTCCTATACTAATCTACTTTTGGGGTTTGAGATAAGAGTGCAGGAAAGAAATAAAAGGAGTTCGGGTTAGAGAAAGAAATAAAAAAGGATAAGGGTTAGAGATTGATGATTTAAGGTGGGGAAGAACAGGAAGCACGATCACTCACTAATAACTCAAATAGCAGCAAAAAACACCAAGAACAGACGAAAGAAACGAAGTGTCGAACTTCCTATGTATCCTCTGGACGGGTTCGCAGGGTTCTCCTCTCTCTCTCACTGGAATTCAGGGTTCAGAGTAACAACGATTAAGAAGAGGGAATAACAGAAACCTCGATCCACCAGGCAGCATAAAAGAAAATGACAAAGCGTTTTTCCTCTCCTATGTATCCTTCAGGGCGAATTTTAGGGTACAGTTCCCAATCGCACATCGGATTCAGGATTCAGAGTCTCAGTATACGAGTGCAAACAGACAAAAGAATTAAGCACAGAAGGCAGCATAAAAGAGAGAAATGGAGCATAAAAATCTTTAGTATTAGACGCAGGACATTAAGTTACAGCAGCTTTCTAGCAGAAAGTTTCCCCCCCTTTTACATTGCAAAGCTTGGGTTTTTATAGAGGACCCGACCCTCTGAATCATTATTACAAAAATGGCGGAGTACACTCTCGGGCTCTGAGAAATCGGCTCCTCGCGGTTGCTGCAATTGAGTTTTCAAATCGGTTGCCAAAACTGGCAACTGTGACCGGGTCAACCATGGAAACATTCATTTAATGCGTCGCCCGAGTGTCCCTGGCTTCTGGATGCTGTGCTTGAGTGATCGCTATGCCCGTCGGGTTTTACTCCGAGGACTATTACGTCCCTTTCGTTTGCCAGGAATTGTCAGCGGACTTATCGGGCAAGAAAGGGGGTACTTGTAAGGGGCCTTTGATCACCTTGGGAAGCTGCCCGCCTTGGAACGTGGGCCCGAAAGTGCTTCGCTACATATCCGCCTCGCCAAGGTCTTGGGCCGAAGTAGATTCTCCTTAATTTGTTCTTCGCAAAATAATGCTTCGCAGAAACTCCTTCGGGGATGATGATTGCCGATCGGGTTCCATCTTTGAAATGGGCCTTTTGTCCTTCGCTGGCGAAACTGCTTCGGCTGGAAAATGTTTCGGCCCGATTCTCTCTCAAAACTGTGGTTCGGGGCATATCCTCCCGAAGCATTTCTCTTGTTTTCGACACATTGTCATTTTGCTTTGGGCGCCACTGCTTCGGGTGAAAACTGGCCGAAGTAGGTGTTGGAAATACTTCGGGCCCGAAGTAGTTTCCTTGCCTTGGCTGATTTGGGTTATGCTCTCCTCCTTCGGCGAAGTCGTTTGGGTACTGCTTCGCAAAACTTCCGCCCGAAGCGGCTTCTGAAAATGCTTCGGGTGCGAAGCGTTGTCTTTGTATTTTCTTCGACAAAATTACTTCGCAAGGTTTTCGCCCGAAGTGGTGATTTAAAGTGCTTCGGGCCCGAAGCTCTTTTCACGTCTTCCTCTTTTTCTTTCGGCGAAGCAATTTTCCTTGGCCTGTTTGGTAGCGAAGCTCTTTCTTCTTCATTCTATGATAGGGAGAGTCAAAATTGCTGTAACTTAAAATAAAAGAAAACCTTCAACAAGGAAATACTATACAAAATCCTACTATCTTCTACCCCTTGTATGATGTGGCAAAAAGTGTCAATGGTAACCGAAAATAGGAAGAACCTGGATACCACCTCTCTGCTAGGGCTGTCAATAGCCCCATATCTATAGAAACCTGTGGCATCTCTGCCACATTCTACAAGCCGACTTGTGCCTACTGATATCGCTCTGCCTGAGATAGATCGGCCAAGTCATCCCTTAGCCCGCCGTATTTCCATTCTTTGCTCTTTAGTAATCCTCTCTACAACATAAACAACAAAACAATAAAAATCATTAATAAAACAGTGATTAAAAATGCAAGTAAAGCAAGTTCAATTTCATCAATGATGATATCATCCACTATTGGACGATATCGTCCACTATTGGACGATATCATCCACTATTTGATGATATTGTCCAAAATTTGAGCAAATTCATCTTCGATTTCGCAAATCGAAATCATCCCTTTTTTGATGAAATTGTCCCCATTTTGTCGATTTTGCCCCTGGACGAAATCGGCGATATCGAGACGATTTCGTCTCGACGACGTCAATGGCCCAAAAATGGCCGCGATGCTCAAAAATCATCAAAATTTAATCTAAAAAGCATATAAAATCAAAATTCAAGCATTCTAAAGTAATTTTAGACCCTTACCCATAGCCCGCGTCGGACCTCTGTCAATCTGTGCGTTGTCTCGACCATTTTGTTTGCAGAGCTCTAGAAACCAAGAAAATGAATAGTAACAATGAATTAGGGTTTTTCCCTATTTTTTAATTTTATTCAAAAACAATTAAAAACATTTTAATTTTTTGCTTTTTGCGTTTTTACCTCAAACATTTGATTTGGGTAAAAACACGGAGGGGGCATCATAGTAAGCTGTCGTACGATTCGACCAAGAATCGTCGCCTAAAAATGGGAATAATTTTTGCTTTCTCGTAAATCGAGAAGAACTCATCTTTAACGCATTTTATTTAGAAAATTCGCTAAAGAGGGGGAAAAATGTAGCACCCTAAAATTAGTGTAGTAAAACTTAGTAAATAATTAAAATTACCTTAGTAATAATTCAAATTCAAATTTCAACCCCAAAACCGCTCCCAAACCGCCTGCTACCCGTTTCCTCATTTCTCGTGCCATTTTTAGAGTTTGTTGTGACCATTTGATGATATCGTCGTCGATCAGACGATATCACCTTAGGTATGACGATTGCATCTAGACTAGGACGTCCAGACGATCTTGTCCCAAAACTATTTTTTTATAATTAGCTTCTGTTTCAACAGCTTCTCTAACTCGAGCAGAGACGCGTCTACACCGTTAGAGTCTCCCCCTGTTGGAGATCTCCCAAAATGGGATGATCTCCAACCTCCCAACCTCTTTCCTATGCCTATTTAATCTTAGGCCCTCCCCTTGACATTCCCCTGGCTGAATTTTTTTGTACTTTAAGTTTTACATGCTTTAGGATATCCTAGATTATTGTCGCCTTTGTCCCTTCTTGAGTTTTCTTGCAAGAACTTTGTTATTCTTCAGCCGGAGCAAAGCTCAGATCGTCGCAGACGATCCTGTCCAATTTGAGACGATTTCGTACCAATTCGATATGATTTCGACTGCAGTCAACATTGGGGGCAATCAGTGCCCAAAGTTTGTGTTTCTTTACTCTTTTTTGTTGTTTTGCTTTGCATTAGTTAAGCTTATTATTGCTTTGCATCTTGGAGTTCACCTCATGTAGCCTAGATGCATAATAAAGTCAAATTTAGTCATTAAAACCATGCATTTTACTTAATTTGTTATCTAAAGTCGTCATTCTAGCATTAATACTTTCATTTCTATCATTTTCCCTTGCTTTTGCAATTGTATTTTTTGTTCTTGGTATCCACTTCTGCAATTGCAGGTCTTTGATGAATTTGTCTGATGAATTCATCAGATCTCAGACGATCCTGTCAGATCAGAGACAATCCTGTCAAATTCCAGACGATCTGGATTGCTTCAAAAATCAGAACCTCCATCAGACATCTAGATCAGTTATGGCTCTTTAATCTAGCTTATTCTCTCTATTTTTTGTTCAAATCTGTTTCCTGTATTCATTTAATTTGTATTTTCATAATAGAACAACTTAGATTCATCTAGCCAAACCTAGGACTTGGATGTTTAAAGCTAAAATTGAACACATTAAACTCATTCCCAACCTAGGCGTGGAAACTGCCACTAAACGTTTCCTGGTGAACCCCACCATCCATCGAAAAATCACCTTAATACCCCTCCTTCAAGAGGTGGGACCTTTAAAGGGCCTCTCAGTCTGAGGTACTGTCCCATCCTTTTCCCATCCTCCTTCTGGGCATGGATCCTTTAGCCTGAAGGTAAGGATGCAAAAAATTTGGAGCGATACATATAGTAAGAATGAGGATGACTCTTCTCATTTATTTTTCCAATGCTCCTTTGCCAGAGACATTTGGAACCGTTGGTGGAGCACTTAGAACCATCCATGTTTTCATGTGTTGTCCCTGGTGGAGTTTTGGAGTAGTCTGGGTATACCTCCGGCCAAGGCCCCCTTACTTTGGGTGGCTTGGAATTTGGGCCCTTATTGCATCATCTGGCAAATTTGGCTCGAACGAAACCAACGCATATTTTAGGGCAGTTATTTGGCTTTTCAACAGATCTAGCAAAGGATCCTATATATGGTTCAAGAAACCATGCATAACAAATGTGATGTGGACCCTCTTTTGGATTCTAGGGAGGAGAAGGTACAACAAGCCCTTGGTCTCTTTAGGGATGGTGTGAACTCTTCTAGCCCTAGTAGGGTTCCTCAGCTCAACAAGAAGGTTAGGAGAGATGGTAGGTGGATGCCACCCCCTAGAGGAGTTTTAAAAATTAATACTGATGGATCATCCAGGGGTAATCTTGGACATGCTGGCATTGGTGATGTTGGGAGAGATTCTACTGGTGGTGTCAGTTTTTTCTTTTCCATTTATAAAGGTGTTCACTCCAACAATTTTATGGAAGCTCTTAAAATTCTTGAGGTCTTGCAGAGGGGGTTTTATCTTGAGTGACATAGGATTATCTATGAGTCTGACTCTCAAATTATGGTTAATATTTTAAATAGTAAAAATATGGAGGAAGTTAATTGGCAGTTGGCCTCTGTAGTCGTTCAGATTCTCAGAATGAGTGAAGAGTTTGAATTTATATTTTTTGTGCACATTCCAAGGGAATGGAATGTGGTTGCTGATTACCTGGCCAAAAGGGCTTCTGAGCTGCTGGATCCTTGGAGTATCGATAATTGGGAGAGTCTCCCATCTGGGGATTCTCAACGCCTGTGGGAGTTTATCCATAAGGATGTACAGACTTAATGTGGTTTGTTCTTGTTGTCTTTTCTAGGTGTAATTCTAGTCTAGTAGTTTTAGCTTGTTTAGCTGTTTATTTGAGTCCTGGTTGGAAGCTTAGTTGTACTCTGTAATCCAAAATTTTATCAATAAATTTTTACCCCTTTATTTAAAAAAATAACACATAAAATCAATCAAAACATTAAAAATGACTTGAAAAAAGTCAAAACTCAAAAAAATTCAAATAATCTTCAAAAAGATAAAAACATTTACAATTGAACTTCAAACATTAAAAAAAAACAATTAAATCAATCAAAAACCAAAAAAATCAAATTAATTTTTTTTAAAGTCCCTCAACCGCAACTAGGACCCGCGGCCAATGACAATGATCAAATTTATGATCATTGGGATTTGAATCCCATCACAAATGACAATCATGGCCCCCAATTTGCTAATTGGGAATCATGGATGCCACCCACGACTAAGATAAGTACCCCTTTTGAGGTCACTTACCATCCTAAAAAAGCCCAAAAATTAAATTCCACCCTCTAAGATAAACTATACTAATCCTAAACTATGATGAGGTTCTTTATCGACAATTTAGTGTGGTTCAATTAGTCCATTAATTAATGAGGTTCATTTTAATCGGGTAAAACAAATAAGAGAGATGTGTGTGGCTACCTTAGTCACATCGACTCTGCCACTAGTGGATGCCTTCTATTGGTTTGCCATGAGGTATTTTGCATGGGTTTTAGCAGTGTTTTGTGTCAAAAGTGTAAGTTTACCTCTCAGAGCTCTCAGTTTTACAGCTTGGTAGTTGAAAATAATGACTTTTAAAAAGATAGATTGTCTTTTATATTTTCAATTTTATCCTTGACCATGGCTGACAATCGTGAGCATAGAATTAGGGTTTTCTAACCATAGGTCAGAGTTGTGGCTAAGAAATTGGCTAGAACTAGCTGCAATTGACAAGCGCAACTAGCATCCAACAATAAATACCGTCAAAATTTCACCATGAGGGGCTTCTGAATGTAAAACCATAAATATTCAATGGTGCAAAACCCTCAAAATTTTCAAAAATAACAAAAAAATCATATAATTTAAAATTCAAATGCACCTCATATCCAATTATTTACCCTATAAACTTGGCGGTTGTAGCGACTTGCGATCCATGCAATCCGGCAAGATGCATAAATTACTAAAGGACCATTTGGGGTAAATTAGTCATCGTTGAATTGATATGCTTCAATTAAATCCCTAAGAAGGCCACAACGATCGAAATTATCCATGAGAATGATGTATTCATCTCAAGTCTTTGATGATATTTTCAGAAGATCATCGAACATTATGATTTAACATAAACCTAATTTGAATTGCTATCATCTTGATTTCCCAAGAAGGCCATTATGATCGAACTACTTCATAGGATAGATACATACAATTACTATTAAAAGTTGTAAATCATGGCTGAATTAGGCCTTGCCAAGTAATATCAAAGTGCTAAAATATTCAACTATTCAAATCACTCATTATGGTCAAGCAACTCGTCGCTTCATTCAATTGTCCTACCCTCATCGACTCGTCACTTGAGGGGGTAGTCATAATATCAATTATCATAATAAAATTCAATAGGAGATCACTTGATCTTGTCAAATTGGGTTTGTCTTACGAATAATTTCCAATGACTATCATAAGCTTACCATTTACTAGGGCAAAAATAAATTATAACAAATAAGTTAGTAGCTCTCCACCTATCAATACTATTGTAGCACTGAAGCTACCCGATTTTTGTTGGAGCTTGCAAAAGCTTTGCAAATTTAAGCCTTCTCTACGTTGGAAGCAATTATTCTAAGATGTGTGTCCTTTGGTAGGACTGGTCATCTAATTTGATCATATCAATGATCATCATTCAACCTACAACATCATTTTAGGAGGTATATTTTTGCTCAGCATTGTCTGTTCTCACAACGCATCCTAAAAGGAGCATCTATAGACACCTAAAACACATCATGTCGATGCAACTACTCATATGGGACATGTTAATAGACCATATGAAGTATCTTGGAAAGCTCCAAGGTGAAGCAGTGGTTTTAACCACTCAATTTGGGAAAATGTGGGCTAACTCAGCCTTAGTTGTGGCTGACACCCGTGACTAACAAAACTAGTCATGCCTCATAGCCACGACTAGCATCAAAACTATTTTGAATCTTAGTCTGAGATAAATTCGGTTACAATGGTCTGGGCAATGAGAATTCAAATGGTTTTGGATGGGAAATCTTTGAGAGTTTTCCTCCCAACTGATACAACCTCCTAGATCTTGATATTGGCTTCCTAAGCAAGCCAAGATTAGATATTAGGAGTCCTATAAGACCCCCCCCAAATTGGGGAGAAGTATAGAATTTTTATGAGTTGAAATGCAGTGAAGCTCTACCAAAATGGATAGCAAATTGATAACCCTTTGAGGAGAGTTGAAATGCTGCCCAATTATGGAGTGATAAGCATGAATTTGTCAATGGAGCTTCCAAAGGACTAGGAAGCACAATCGCACAATCAAGCCAATTGAATGTGAATCTCATCAAATTCGACTACCAATCCATCTTGGGACACAAAGGTGACCCTTGATCATCAATTCCATGAAGGAAATTGGAGATCCAAACCCTAATTACAAGAGTAAGGATATTTGTACCTCAGCTACGACTATCAACTGTGGCTACTAGTGCCAGCTATGCCTTAGACCCACGGTGAGGGTTTGATCTTTGATTTCCTTTGTTTTAGCATTAGATTTATATTTTCAGTTATGCAATTAGCTTAATCTAGCATAGATTAACATTTTAGCAGATATTTGACTGGTTGATTTAGGATTTAGAGGTAGATTTGCTTCCATTTCCTTGTAATTTTCAATTTAGACTAGTTTCATGTTTTTTAAGTTTTAATGGCTAATTAGATTGCTTATTACCTAGATTATATTCTTTCTTTTATGCTTCATAGTAATTTTATGATTTTATGCTAATATTCATAGATTTACTTGTTTCTTGTTTTCTTTATCATCATTTATGCAAGTTTCCATAAAAAGCCTCATCAAGAGAGACCATATTTGCTTTTAATCCTTTCTTGTTGTTTCTTGAACGTAGGGTTTACAGAATTCATTCATTTCAAGGCATTCAAGGCAAGAAATACCTCTTTTTATGAGAGAAGAAGGTCGTCATTGACCTTGAGTATTTCGTGTCATTTTGGAGAGTTTAAGAATTACACCACCCCTTTTTTAGAGGGTTTTCAATACTAGATTAATTATATCAACATTGAGTATCCCTAAGAGGGACATATATATAATGGGATTTGACAAAGTTTTAATAAAAGGAAATCCTATTTCTTGTTAAATTCATTGTTTTCAATCTTTTATGTTTTAATGTTTGATATCAATTGATACATTAGTTAGGTGTATGCTTTCTACATGGGTACACTTCCATTGAATGATATTTGGCTTGTTTAGGTTCATCATCCTTACCTTCTATCCAACCACCTTTATTGTTCTCTTTATCAGTATCTTCATTTGATTTTGATTGTTGATAACTGAGTAGAGCATGGTGCAATTGTCCTCTCATATTCTTGATTTTGACTCTTCTATGCTTACCTTTGTGGTGTACTGGTTTTTCATTTTCTAAAACCCGTTCCTTTGAAAATATGTTAGCATTATTTTGAAACACCATAATATCTTATGAGATTTCCATTGATTATAGGATATATGTATTTCCCTGGCTTGATTCTTTTGCTTTTGTTTCACCTTGATTCATGATGAGAAAATGTATTAATTCCATCCATACATCCAAATTTGATCATATAGTTGTTTTCTACTAACTTGCTTATTGAAATGAGATTGAATGTTAATCCAGGAACATACAATACTTTTTATAGTAAAATATTTGGAAATTATTTGCTAGGTGTTACACATCCATATCCATGTATATAATAAGTTTGGCTATCTGCAATTCTTAGTTTGTAGCCTTTAAAAACTTAAAGATAGTCAAACCATTGTATATTTCCTATCATATGATGACTAGCTCCTGAGTCAATGTACCACATGTTTTCATGTTTTGTAGACTAGTTCCTATTGGAGAAAATTTTACATTCATTGTATGACATTCCTTTTCCCATTTAAAGAAGTAGAATTGAAGAAATGAGATAGGATTTTCTTTGTAGTCTACCTTATGAATCCCTATATTAGGATATATGATCCCTAATTGAAGTATATAAACTTGATTTGATAAAGCCTTTATTAATCCTTAGGTTTGTAGGATTCCTTATGTCTCCTTAGTAATGAGAGTATATACACCTAATGAAATTTTAGGTTTTATAGAAAGCATATATCTTCCAAATTATATATAACTTGATAATATTTGGTAGATGCTATTATTACCAAGTTTTATAGAATTCCTTATGACTCCCTAGTGATTTTGGAATATGATATAGTGCTTTTGTAAGATGTAGTTCAATTTTTGGTTAATTTTGTAAAGTTTTGTAAATTTCAAAAATCAACTTTTCTAACACCTTATTACTCCTATTGAACTAATTTATTTTCTAATTTTGAAGAGGTTTTAATGTTGGATTTACTTGATCCCTTTTGAGAAAATTTAAGAAAGGAATATTATAAATTTCCAACCTTAGAAAAAAGCTTAATAACCTCTTCTAATGTCCCTTAGGATTTTATTTTAGTGTTTCTAATTTTCAATAACTAATTTGGTGTTGTAACCCTTAAAACTCCCAAATTTGAAAAATTAGAACACAATAATATTTACAAATATCAATGGATTAATTCCAAGTAGTATCCCTTATTTCTCCTAGGTTGTATTTTACAAATATTAGACTACTTTGATATTTAATTTCCCTAAGTTTTGCTTTCAAATAAAGATTAATTTTCTTTAATTCTTCAACCTTAGAATATAATATTATAACTCCCTTTTTAATGAAATAAAATTAGATAGGGGAAATTTTAGCTTAATAAATCTTTGCACCTTTATGAATCAGATGTTTATGGTTGTAATATATCCTTATTGGGTACTGTGAGTAATGATAGGTTCTTCAACGTGCTTGATGAGGCCTAGAAATACCTCATTATTACACTATGTTTGACATATAAAAACTGCCATATTACCAAACATGACAAAGTTAATTTCCAAATAGTTGATTAGAATATATTATTTGTTAAGTGTTTGCATGATTTTATGTTAGGAACACTATACCCCTATTTTGACTATTTTCAAGCATTTTGTGACTATTTTTGACATGATTTTGTTGGTGAAAATAACATAGAAAAATAAAGCAGATAAGCATGTTCAAATATTTGGCTAACTCCAGCATGTTTGAAGTGTCATCCCATTTCAAAACCAAATTTGTCAAGTGATTTGGCATGAAAATCATCTCTGCTGCAAAACAGGGCAGTGACAAGTTTTGTGCAACATACAAAAATCAGCCAACTGTCACATTAAAGGAGCACCTTGAAGTTGTCAGACAAAGCAAGAAAAAATGGATGGAATGTGTTCATAGAGACTAAAGAAGACTTCTGACCTACTTGGATGCATTCCCACATGGTCTAAATGGACAACAACAGGGCATCACAAAATAAGGACAGTTGTGCAGTATTTTCTGCATTATTTCAGTTTGATTAATTAGTGGATAAAATGTGTAAATTCAACTATAGTATATTGTGTGATGATGTCTATCACCTCACAATGGTGTTTGAATTATTTTCCCACCCTCCAACTAGTTTAAAGTGCAAAATAGTACCAAGTTTTTATGACTGTGCAACAAAACTGTCAACTGTAGAAAATAGTGCATACAAAATCCAGCAAGCTGTCACTTTATTAGAAGTCTTGGAATTTGTCAACATTTACATGTAAAACCTATTGGATATGAATTCTAAGGGATAGGGCAGATGTCCTATGCAGTTAAACTTGCTTTTCAATCATTTTTATTGCAGCTGAGCATAAAGTCTATTTATACTCCTATTATTTCGAAGATGCTCCGGAATAAGGGGGAAAAGTGGCCAATTTGAGTCAAAAAGATATTTGAGCATCCAAAATGGTAGGGAAAAGGTATTTTAAGGTGGATACAGGTGTATAAAGATATTTCTAAACATCCTCCAACTCACTCCCACCACTAGAGATGCATTCCAAAGGCCAATGAACATTGTTGCAGATATTATCTTAAATTAGACTTATTCAGATTCAGAATTATTGGTAAATCACTAGGAAATAGTATACAGCTGAATTTGAGCATGATGCAAATGTAATAGTATATTATAAATAACATAACTCCCTCATTGGTTGAGCTAATTAGAATAGTGAGTAGCAAATAGCATAGTGAATATTTTTAGTAATATTTGCAATATTGTAATGTTGTGCATCAGTTAATAAAAGTGTAGTTCTTTTATCAATTTCTATTCATGAGTGAGTGTGAGTGTTAATTAGTTAAAGAGCAAGTTTTCCACCTTCTTCTAGATCAGGAAGCTTGGGCCCACTTTCAGGCCTAGAAGGAGGACTGTTATGACATGTTTTTCTGTAACTTTGCTGTAGTAGAATTAATAGATTGCTTGTCAAATTTTCTTTTCTTGTTTTAAGTTAATGTGATGTTTTTATATTTTCAATTATGTTTTTGTGCAGCCAATGTGTGTGTCAGCTGAAAAATTAGTTTAGACCTATGTTTCCCCTGTTTTCCTTTTTTTCCTTTTTTTCCATGTTCCCCTATTTTTCATGTTTCAACAACTTTTATCAAATTTTTAGTAGATTTCATTTTGCTATCAGTCATTATAGCAGAAGCTTGATGACCTTCTATGATAGGGCACTGATAGGTGTTTTTAGCATAAATGTTATTTCCAAGTATCATTTCAATTCTGCAAGTGTAACTAGGTTTCAATTATGCAAGTGTAATTTAGGATTTCAATTCAACAACATTTCAATTTAGTAATTAATTTCAATTCTTAAAATTAGTAATTAAATTTCAATTTTTGCAAATTAGATTTGTTTTCAATTCTTGTAAGTAGACTAGGTTTAGTGTGACACCAAAAGGCTAAACCAACATCTGTTTCACCAAATAAATGCTTGTAATCTGAATGTCTAAATTGTAATCTGCCCTAACCTTCTATCGTAGATAGCCTTGGACACCACCCTGGATTGATAAATCATAATATTAAATGATGCTATTAATGACACGCATCATTTTTGGCATCATTGTTAGGGAACATGATGTTGTTAGAAGGTAAAAGTAGCCCAATAATTGTTAATTGTGCTAAGTTGTGAACTTCAGAGTGAAATCTGGATAAATGACTGGTATAAGTAATAGTTTTTGGTAAATTACATTTCAATCCATTTAGAAAACAAGCAAGAAACCATAGGGAGGTGATCTTCACACTTAGGGGGTTGAAATTGTCTATTTTTGAAATTCTTGATAAAATTGAAAGAAATTCATCATCCTCATTGTCAGGAAGCATAAGATCTCTTGAAAAAATTAGAGGAGCCATCTGCTTGTACTACCCTTTTTGTATCCATATCATCAGGGTAGTATAAACAAATTTGTACTAGGTATTGGGAAGACATCATGGCAGATATACAAGACTATCCCTTAAACAAAACATCTATATCAACTATTTGTAGCCTTTGTTCACAAGGACATATCACTGATGAATGCCATTTACTTCCACAACTCAAAAATATCCTAGAGACACAAAAATTGTTACCTGGTTCTACTCAAAATTCTTGTCAAGAGAGATTCCAACAACAACAAATAGGGCAAGTAAAACAACCACCACCTCCAGCCCAACCTATGGCTAATCTGAATAATACAAGATAGGTAGCCCCTGTCTATGTAGCTGAATCTGGTAAAAATACTACAAAAAATGTTATTGACTGCAACAACATCCAACTGTGCTCAAACAAGACCTTACCTGAGCTTGAAGAGATAAAATTCAATGGAGATACACAAAAATCCTTTAGTCCAGACACACAAAAATCAACCTTGGATAAAGGAGAAAAACTAGAAAATCTGCACATAGAAAATTTACTTCCATTGAACTCCTTAGTAAGCAATTACAAAGGGGTAAATTCTATCCTCTTAGGAATGAAACAAATTGAAGTACAACCAAGAAAATTCTTGAACATTATTAGTTGGCTGACTTATGAACAAAAAGCAAAATTGTTTGCTATTTTGAAACAATATTTCAATCCCTTTGCATGGAAATACAAGGGTATGTCAAGATTTCATCTTGATGTATGCACTCATAGGATATATATTGAAAATGTTAAACCTGTGAAACAACTGCAAATGCAATTAAAGTCTACCTTAAGAGATATTGTCCAAACTGTAATAAAGAAACTCTTGGAGGTTAGATTCATTTATCCAATTTTTGATAACCGATGGATTCCTCCATTAGTTATTATTCCAAAGAAAAATAGGAAACTGAGAGTGTGTGAATATTATCAAAAATTGAATACATTCACACATAAGGACCATTTTCCATTTATTGATCATATGTTAGACATACTCAGTTTCACACTGTATGAACTGGTTTATGATAAGAAACCATATTTTCCTATTGAAATTGAGTTACTAATGCTTTTAACATCTTTGGGAATTGGAATTGAATTGTTGCAAGTACAGATTGACAGGATTCTACAACTTAAAGCATTTGATGAACTTTGGTTGGATGCATTGCATCAAACAAAAGTGATTCAAGAGCAACAAAAGTTGTGGCATGATAGTCATATTCAGCAACAAAAAGTTCAACAAGAAAATTGGGCTTTATTGTTCAATTCTTGTTATGAAGATGTTCTTGAGAAGTTGCAGACTAGGTGGCTTGGACCATACTTGATTGAAGAAGTATTCAGAAATGGAGCAGTGCTTCTTTCTCCCATTGGTGATTCATGGAGGAAGTTAGTAGTGAATGGACATTGCCTTTGGGTATACCATGCACCATTAACTAAAGAAGAGTTCTTGAGGGAGGTTGAACAATTGGATGTACATAGGATGGAGGAGAATTTCTCTTCCATGTCAGATTCAGAGTGATGATAAAAAGTTTGAAAAAAAGAAGAAAATACAAGAAAAGCAAAAAGAAGAATAATCTTGTTTGTGAACTTCCTTCATGGGCACAAGCAAGACAAGAGAAAAAGTTGAAAAAGAAAGAGAGAGAGAGAAAAAAAGGAAAAGAGAAAAAGAGAGAGAGAGAGAGAGAAAAAATTGAAGCAAAAGGCATGTCCCACAAAATGAGGATACATGAGGACAAGCATCAATTTCAGTAGGGAAGAGGAACAATGGAGTCAATACTTCATTTCTAGCAATAAAGGAGGTAATGATGACATAAGAAGATTCTTACTACTCATCTAGAAAGGACGGTTGCATCATTGTTGCAGGTTTTAACAGAAAAAGATGATGTTTTCATACAAAAATTGACATGTTTTTGTAGAATAAGGATTGTTCTTATCCAAATAAGAGTGAGAGACATTCTCTCTCATTGTAGCCTCATGAGAGATATTCTCTCTCATTGAAGCACTTGAAAAAAATGGGATAGAAGTTGGTTGAAAACCAGAAATGGCAGCCTCTTATGATGAAAAAATGAAAAAAAGATGAAAAAAAGAGATAAAAAAAGAAAGAAAAAAAAAATGAATAATTTAGTAGTGAAAACCTCCTTGGAGGCGTTGCTGAGTTGGCTTGCATGAAAACTAGTTTTTTGGCATGCATTGCCTTGTTGATCCACCCATCATTGTTCCACCATTGTACAAATCTCACACTGCACATGTGTTATGTTTATGTTTTCAGATAGCTTGCTAACAATCATTGGAAGCAACTTGTAAGGTGCATGATAAATTTTTAGGACAATAAGGTATGTGTTTCTTGCATTTAAGTCATAGTAAGCATTTAGCATTTAGTATATGATAATCGGTATTTGGCATAAACTATTTATACAATATTGGCAAGTTAAAAATGGAATATGTTCAAAATGTCAAGAAACACCCCCTTCTGCCCTTAGTTGCATGGAAAATTCAAAACTGTGCAAAAACCTGATTTTGGGACAAACATGGCAGCAATTCTATTTGAATTAGCAGGGTAGGTTTTAGAAGGAGAACTACAAGTTTATATCTCACAATTGCCTCATAAATTTGAGGAGGATAATCTGGAAAATGCACCTGAAGATTCTATTTTACTACTACTGCAATAAAATAACAACATACAAAATAAAGAATAACATCTAAACAAAAGGATGGAGAAGGAATTTTTGATGTTATGGAAGGCTTATACACTCTAGAGATGGGCCCACAATAGAATATACAGCTAAATTTTGCATAGGAGGCCATTTCAGCATTTTTTTACACATCTTCGGAATAATAGTCTCATTCTGAAGCATCTTCGAAACAACAGTCTTATTTCGAAGCAAGCTTCAAAATGAGAGAAATTATGCCAAAAAATTCTTGAAAATGTTGTAGAATAGCAAAAAGAGTAGGGCACATCAAATATTGAGGTTCCTAAAGCTCAAAATCATCCTACCACAAGTAAGTACATCCCTCAAGCATTTCAAAATCAAAATTTTGTCAATTTTGTTTCAAAGGTGCAAACAACAGAAATAAGTATCCAGGCTAAAATATTGTCAAGATAGAAAATTCCACCAGTAGTAGTGCATCTTCCAAATATGGTTCCATTAGAAAAATACAATAAGGCTATTGCAAGATGAATCACATGATATCAAGCCTTTAAGAGGTACCTTGCAACACTAAAACTTGTAGAAGGGCAGAAAAAGAGTCAAAGCTTCAAATTACAAAAATTACAATATTGAAGGATGAAAGTGCAGAAGTCAAAAGGATTGCAAGTTAAAATGAAAAAAAATGCAATAAAGGAAAAAAAAAAAAAAGCAAAAAAAATGAAATTCATGTGCTTAATTGCAAAATGCTTGATATAGTGCAGCAAGGAGAAATTTCTCAAGTAGCAGGTGGCAAAGGATGTTTTTCACAAGGATAAAACCTGCATATTACTATGGCCTACTAGGATGCATGAGGGCATGCATCAGTTCAAGCTGGGGGGGATGATGAGGCCTAGAAATACCTCATTATTACACTATGTTTGACATATAAAAACTACCATATTACCAAACATGACAAATTTAATTGCCAAATAGTTGATTAGAATATATTATTTGTTAAGTGTTTGCATGATTTTATGTTAGGAACACTATACCCCTATTTTGACTATTTTCAAGCATTTTGTGACTATTTTTGACATGATTTTGTTGGTGAAAATAACATAGAAAAATAAAGTAGATAAGCATGTTCAAATATTTGGCTAACTCCAACATGTTTGAAGTGTCATCCCATTTCAAAACCAAAGTTTTCAAGTGATTTGGCATGAAAATCATCTCTACTGCAAAACAGGGCAGTGACAAGTTTTGTGCAACATACAAAAATTAGCCAACTGTCACATTAAAGGAGCACCTTAAAGTTGTCAGACAAAGCAAGAAAAAATGTATGGAATGTGTTCACAAAGACTAAAGAAGACTTCTGACCTACTTGGATGCATTCCCACATGGTCTAAATGGATAACAATAGGGCATCACAAAATAAGGACAATTGTGCAATATTTTTTGCATTATTTCAGTTTGATTAATTAGTGGATAAAATGTGTAAATTCAACTACAGTATATTGTGTGATGATGTCTATCACCTCAAAATGGTGTTTGAATTATTTTACCACCTTCCAACTGGTTTAAAGTGCAAAATAGTACCAAGTTTTTATGATTGTGCAACAAAACTATCAACTGTAGAAAATAGTGCATACAAAATCCAGCAAGTTGTTACTTTATTAGAAGTCTTGGAATTTGTCAACATTTACATGCAAAACCTATTGGATCTGAATTATGAGGGATAGGGCAGATGTCCTATGCAGTTAAACTTGCTTTTTCAATCATTTTTATTGTAGCTGAGCATAAAGTCTATTTATGCTCCTATTATTCCGAAGATGCTCCGGAATAAGGGGGAAAAGTGGCCAATTTGAGTCAAACAGATATTTGAGCATCCAAAATGGTAGGGAAAAGGTATTTTAAGGTGGATATAGGTGTACAAGATATTTCTAAACAGCCTCCAACTCACTCCCACCACTAGAGACGCATTCCAAAGGCCAATGAACATTGTTGCAACATATTTTATCTTAAATTAGACTTATTCAGATTTAGAATTATTGGTAAATCACTGAGAAATAGCATAAGCTAATTTGAGCATGATGCAATTGTAATAGTTTATTATAAATAACATAACTCCCTCATTGGTTGAGCTAATTAGGAGAGAAGTAGCAATAGAATAGCAATTGAATACTTTTAGAGTAATTTCACAATATTGTAATGTTGTTTATCAGATAATAAAAGTGCAGTTCTTTTGTTAATTTTTATTCATGAGTGAGTGTGAGTGTTAATTAGTTAAAGAGCAAGTTTTCCACCTTCTTCTAGATCAGGAAGCTTGGGCCCACTTTCAGGCCTAGAAGGAGGACTGTTATGACATGTTTTTCTGTAACTTTGCTACTAGATTTAACAGATTGCTTGTCAAATTTTCATTTCTTGTTTTAAGTTAATGTGATGTTTTCATATGTTCAATTGTGTTTTTGTGCAGCCAATTTGTGTGTGTGTCAGCTGAAAAATTAGTTTAGACCTATGTTTTCCCCTATTTTCTCTACTTTCCATGTTCCCTTGTTTTTCATGTTTCAGCAACTTTTATCAATTTTTTAGCAGATTTCATTTTGTTGTCAGTCATTGTAGCAGAAGCTTGATGACCTTCTGTAGCAAGACACTGACAAGTGTTTTTAGCATAAGTGTTATTTCCAAGCATCATTTCAATTCCTGCAAGTGTAACTAGGTTTCAATTCTGCAAGTGTAATTTAGGATTTCAATTCAGCAACATTTCAATTTAGTAATTTCAATTCTTGCAATTGTAGTTAAATTTCAATTTTTGCAAATTAGAATTAGTTTTCAATTCTTGCAAGTTAATTTAGTTTCCATTCTATAGACTAGGTTTAGTGTGACACCAAAAGGCTAAACCAACATCTATTTCACCCAATAAATGCTTGTAGTATGAATGTCTGAATTGTAATCTTCCCTAACCTTCTATCGTAGACAGCCTTGGACACCACCTCAGATTGATAAATCATAAGATTAAATGATGTTATTAATGACACACATTAGTGCTCCTTGGATTCAAAACCGTTCTTTAATGCTTCCCTTAACTTATTATACCGAGAGTTCTTACACTTATCTTTGTTGCTTCTGAATGCTCCTGAATGCTATGTTCTCCCTGGTCCAAGGTGCCTTTAATAGGTGGTCAATAGTTTGATAAGTGATAAGTGTCACAATGGTTTCATTCAATGCTCCAAGGATGCCTTGGACACTTGGTGGAGTCACCAACTCTGTTATAATGCCTATTATAAGTGTCACCTTTTCTTGGAACATTTATATTCCCTCTTTGTGCGATGTCCAAGTGGCTTATCTGCTTTAACGTATGTGAGACCTCTTACTGTAATGCTTCTAGCTGAAAGTAACTCCTCTTCCACATGAAATATGGGTACCAAAACAATGTTGTAATGTCTTCTTTTACATGTGTGAAATTTGTTACAACACCAATATAGCCAGGTTGGATATATTTCCAAAGTTCACTTATTCATTGATTTATTATTATAAATAGAAGTAGTTTTATTTAATTATTATCATCAATCATCTGAATTCCAATTGCACATTTGCAAGAGATTTAGCCCCCTCTAAGTGGCAAAGGACTTAGCCCTCCTAAAGTGGCAATTTTATTTTTCCTCATTCGTATCATTGTTCACATTGGTTTAACAAGTTTTATGTTTCAAGTGGTAACAAAGCACAACCTGGGAAAAGAGGATGTAATTTTTTTTTGGGTTGAGTTACTATGTTCAAAATTCCTCAAGTAAATAAGCATTGCATTGCAGAGTCAAAATATTCATAGCCTTGTAATTTAATGTTGTGAAGAAAATAAATAATAAACATTCTTCATAGCCTCATACGACTTCATAGAAGTAAGTTGCCAACACAGTTCAAAGACTTTTCATTTACAATGTCATAAGACTTCAAGAAATGTGCAACTATATGCATTTGCATCATGTATAGTGTAATTAGTAGAGCACAACTAGGAGATTAATAGATACCAGTGGTTTGGTATAATCTGTTCACACACATCCTTCATATAGGTATCTGTAATTTCGTCCTTGCCCTAATCTATATATATACAACTAGGAGCATCCAAGTGTACATCAGATGAAGGAGTGTTAGGGTAAAGCCATTCTGGTAAGGAGCGAAGAAGGCAGTACATTCTGGTTACGTAATTTCCAACATTGACATAATAAACATATCAAGATCATCATTAAAGAGCGTCGTGTGGTGAACAACAATTAATATCCAAATATTCAAAGCAATTATAAGAAATTTAATCAAGATGTGCAAATATTGCTGCCAACCAATCACATCATGAATAATTAAGGAATTATAAGGTGAATTTATAATTGACGTTGAAAAAAAAATCAAATATTAATAAGGTAACATCCAACAATTACAAAGGATATTCCATTATACAATGACATTATAATGACAATTGGGAATAATTATCAAAGATTATAAAATACATTATAAAGTACATGGTGAATAAAATATTATACAACAATATTTTAAATATTGGCAGATCCTTTGAGCAAAAAAACCTCCAAGCCAAGTCATTCCCTTTCAAAATTGCATTACAATATATTGGGTATGTGTAAACTTTCAAGGTTTTAATTTGTTAGTAAAAATTTTTGTTTAGGTGCGTTGTATAGAATTATTTTATTTTTTAAACCTTTTTTTATCCCACATTACCTATCCATATGGTCATAAGTAATTTATAATTGCCAAGATGTCATTCAATACTCGTGACTTTGGTCACATAGCCACTTGTTTACTACATGTCATATCTTCCTAAATGTGGGTTGTTTTCATTGTATTTGTCCTCTCACCTAAACATATGGTGTTTTTATCATATCCTCTATCATTGGTCGTATCCCCTCTTTGTTTTATTGTAAAGTATCCATGCATCGTCTTGAGTCCCTTCTTCCCTAGGTCGTAATAATCCAAAATCATGTCACCCAAATCAGTCTTGAAAAGTCACATAGTCTTGTAGTCTCATAAGTTAGGTTTGGTTGTTTCATGAGAGTCACAATAATCCTTCCATTGTGTTCAATCAAAATAGTTGTTGGTTCATCCTTTCATCGTGTCCAAGCAAAATTGTTGTTGGTTCATCGTGTCCACCAAAACTAACCGTGGACACTATATAGTCATTGATAATCAAAGCACAAACTGACGTCTATCAAAACTAGTTGTTGGATACCATATAGCCATTAAAATAACTTCGTAGTTGGATCGAAGGTTTCATAGTAGGAGCAAAATTTGAAAAAACAAACACAATTTTTTCCAATTAACAAAATATTTTTGGCAAAAGAATAACCAATTTTTGGTCAACTTGGTCCAAAAGTTTTTACAAATTTTATAAATCAAGTGCATGAATGATAGGTGGAATCAAATACAAAATGGAATATTAAATAGCGAGTATATTCCAAATAAAGGAGCAATAAATCCACCAAGAAGACCATAAAATAAAGGTACACAACATAATTCTCCTTTATGCATTAACAGTTTTAACCCCAACCACCCTGCTATTAACCCCATGGCTCCTTCCAATTCATCCCAAGAAAATCTCACACATGAAGAAATAGTAATCCCCACTACATGCAACCAAGAATTACAAGCATGTTTGACTAAAATAACTACTAATATGAACAATATGTCAATAATTCTTGGATGACTAGTAGATAAACAAAACCAAGAAGCTCCTCCCTCCCCAAATAATTACCATAGACAAAATGATAATGCAAATCAAGATACAAGAGTAATTTTATCAATATGCAATATGGCCTACAGGTTTTAATATTCCATGTACTGATATGTCCACTTTTGAGGGTGGGGATCCATGTGGTTGGTTAGCTAAAATGGAGGGTATCCTACACTTATATCGTATTCCTGAAGCCAAAAAAGTTTCTTACACCTCTTCCAAATTAGGTATAGAAGCTTACCAATGGTTCTCTTGGCAGCAACGTCAACATAATCATCCCATATTATGGCCTGAATTTAGAGATATTTTTCTCAAGAGATTTGATGAAGGTAGTTCTTCTTCCTACATTGTTCACCTATTAGGTCTCAAAAAAACTGGTTCTATCCAAGATTATGTTTTAGAGTTCATAAGTCTTCTCGCTTACACGAAAGAAGTAAACACTTATGTAGTGGTTTCTAACTTCCAACATGGTTTAAAAGAAAATATTAAAATTGAAGTGGACTTACATGATTGATACACTTTGGATGAAACTATAAGGATTGCTAAGCTTGCTGAAAATAAGTTTCAAAATTGGACATCTTCTAAATGAGACTCTAATACACGTCCTCAATATCGCAACAATTCCTTCCATAAAAATGATCAACCATCAAGATATTTTTGCTATAAATATCATAATCATCATCCAATAGATCAAGCATGTGTACCAAGACAAATATTTCAAATAGAATACAATAATAAGGATGAATAAGATGAAGCAAAGGATTTCAATCAGCCAGAGTCACCCATGTATGCAGAACAAATAGATAATAATGAAACAATACCAAAGGAGGATACTATGGCTATTTTAGTGCATGCTCTTATGGGATTAACAAATCACCATGCAACTAAGTTACTAGGATTTATTAGGCATAAAAAAATAAATGTGTTCATTGATTTTGGTAGTACTCAACTTTATTGACATCAAGACTGCTAAAGCATTGAATTTACACATTAATTCTTCCAATCAAGATAAGTTTTAAGTTTTAGTTACAAATGGAGGAAATGCTCAATGTATTGGTAGAACATATTTAGTTTTAATACAAATGGGAAGTTACACATGGTGAGGAACTCTCTTCGTTATGAGTTTGGGAAGTTCAGATATTATTTTGGGTGTTGAATGGCTAGAACAACTCAACACTATTAGTTTTAACTTTGAAATAATATTTATGGAATGGAAAGAAAATGGGAAGACTATTTGACTCCAAGGAATTCAAACCCCACAATCATAGGTAGTGAGTTCTCACATCATGGAAAAATATTAAGGAAAGGAGGTTATGGTATCATAGCTCAAATTAATTACATGGAGGTGCAAGCACAAGATACCCAAGTAATTCCCTCAAAGGATATTCAAGATATTATGGCTAACTATGATGAATTTTCCAAGGAACCAAAAGGGCTACCTCCCAAGTGATCTCATGACCATGCCATACATATTGTCCCTAGAAGTCTCCCTCCTAATGTATGTCCTTATCGATATCCTCAACCTCAAAAAACAATAATTGAAAATATTGTCCAAGAACTATTAGAGCATGGATTTATTCATCATAGCACTGGTCCTTATTCATTACTAGTGGTGTTGGCCTATCATAAAGATAATTATTGGCGTATGTGTCCTAATTTTAGGCCCTTTAACAAAATTACAATCAAGGACAAGTTCCCTATCCCTGTCATAGATGATTTATTAGATGAATTGCATGGTGATAAATTCTTCACAAAATTGGATCTACGTTTAGGTTTTCATCAAATCAGATTAAGAGATGAGGACATTCCCAAAACTTCCTTTCATACTCATGAAGGTCATTATGAGTTCTTAGTCATGCCTTTTACTCTCACCAATGCCCCCTCCACCTTCCAAAGTCTCATGAACCATGTCTTTCATCCATTTCTTTGCAAATTTATCTTAGTCTTCTTCGATGATATTTTAATATATAGTAAATCATGGAAGGATCATTTGATACATGTGGGGAAAGTTCTTCATGTTCTACATAAGGAGAAATGTTTTGTCAAATGCTCCAAGTGTTCTTTTGGTGTTCAAGAAGTTGAATATTTGGGTCATATAGTTTCTCATGAAGGTTTTAAAGTGGATTCTAATAAAATAAAATCCATTTAGGATTGGCCTTTACCCAAAACCATCAAGAAACTTCATGGTTTTTTGGGCCTTATAGGTTACTATCGCAAGTTTATTCGTAATTATGGTAAAATTGCAGCTCCTCTCACCGCCCTCACAAAAAAGGATGCCTTTCACTAGTTGGATGTGGCCACTCAAGAATTCATGGCACTCAAGGAAGCTATGTGCACTACTCTAGTTTTGGCAACTCCAAATTTTCACAAACCATTTTTTATTGAATGTGATGCTTTGGGAACAGGTATTGGGACAATATTATTGCAATATGGTCATCTCTTGGCATTTGAAAGAAAGCAACTTTCAAGTAAAAATTTGGAAAGATCCACATATGAGAAAGAAATGTTGGCTATTCTACATGCAATCGAGAAATGGAGACACTACTTAATCAGTAGTCATTTCATTATAAAAACATATCATAGTAGTCTCAAGCACTTTCTAGAACAACACTTTTCCTATCCAGAACAAAACAAGTGGCTAACAAAATTATTGGGATATGATTTCGTTATCAATTATAATAAAGGCAAAAAAAATGTTGTAGTAGATGCATTATCTCGTAAATATGAAAATGAAGTTTCTATAAACACTATTTTGGGTCCTTGTTCTCATTGAGTTTCTCTGCTCCTAGAAGAATGATTGGTGAACATTGAAACTACTCAAATTATTTAATATTTGATTCTAGGATCATCCAATCATCCTCATTTTTCATATAGTGATAGGGTGTTAAGAAAGAAATATCACATTTACATTCCACAAAGTTCCATTATTAAATCCATGGTCCTTGAAGAATCACATGCTTCTCCATCAGTAGGGCACTCAGGATTTTTGAAGACATATATGCGGATAAAACAATCCTTTTATTAGAAAGGATTGAAAATCGTATGTCAAGAAATTTGTGGACAAAAGTGAAGTATGCCAATGCAATAAGGATGAAACAGTCAAATATCTAGGACTTCTTCAATGATTACCAATTTCTAACCGCTAGTGCGAACACATATCAGTGGATTTTATTGAGTCTTTCCAAATCAAAAGGTAAAACAATGATTTTTGTGGTAGTGGATCGTCTCTCTAACTATGCTCACTTAAATGCTCTACAACACCCATATTCAGCAAGAAAAGTGGCTAAGGTATTTATGGACTCCATTTTCAAGTTACATGGAATACCCAAAAATATTGTAAGTTATCGTGATCCTATATTTACTAGAAATTTTTGGCGAGAATTATTCTATCTTAGTGGTAAAAAATTAAATATGTCTTTTGCATAGCATCCTCAAATAGATGGCCAATATAAAATTGTTAACAAATGTTTGGGTACCTATCTCTGATTCTTTGCTCAAGATAAGCAGTATAAATGGAGTCACTGGTTATCATTAGCAGAATGGTGGTACAACACTTCGTACCATTATTCCATCATGATGTCTCCATTTGAAGCATTGTATGGGTTAAAACCACCAAAAATAACATATTATATTCTAGGATCCTCCAAAGTAGCTCAAGTAGATGATTGGTTCCAACATTGATAGATAATGCTTAACATTCTCAAGGATAATTTGAGCTAGGCACAAAATCGTATGAAGCAGCAACAAGATTCACACCATTCAAAATGACAATTCAATATAGGAGATATGGTTTTCTTACATATGCAACCTTACAAAAAACTATTTGTAGGTGTTTTAGGGTTCTTTCGGAGAATGACATGTGGCACCTTCTTTCCTTTGCATACCCTTATCTTATCAATGCCTTCTTGTAAGCCCTTTAACATTTTTTGCCACCTTGTTCTTTGTTGTACTTTGTTTATGCTGAGATTTTTCTAGCCAAGCAATGCTTATGGTGGATCTTTGGTGGAGATTTGGAGCAGCTTTTGTGGAGCTTTGGTGGCTCTTCAATGGAGTTTGAATGGTAATATTTTTGTGGAGACTTCTTGATGCTCCAATGATGGTATTGAATGCTCCTTTATTGGATGTATGATTCCAATTTTCTTACTTTGATTTCCCTTGCTTATATGCTACTAGATTTGTCTCCTTTAGTGAGCAATGTGACACCTTTCTTGTGCTTTACAGGTTACCTATTAGGGTTTTCCAACCCGTGCATGATGTGAACCCTTATGAAAGGCTTCTTTTTGCTTAGAGTGTGATAGTATTAGGTTGCGCTCTTCTTGAGAATAATGTGTCTTTGAGGCACCTTCAAATATACCCTCTTCTTAATTAGAATGTATTAGAGAAGTTCAATACCATGTAATAATATTTGTATATAAAAACCTTTTTATTACACCCTTTCTTGCACTCTTTTTGCAAGTTTGGTTTTTTAGTTTTGTGGCAGATTTTTGAATGCAATATAAGGGTTTTGAGGATATCTCTTTGATTAGACACCTTCCCCATTTTGCTTGGTTATTTTACAAATTAACCCAAGCATGTGACAACTTTATAGAAGCTCCCTTTTTGCTATATTTTTCTGCACTATTTCTTTGTAACAAAAATCTTATTGTGCTTTGAATTTGAGACTCACCAAGTCTCGATTTGAGGCTTCCTTTGCTGATCTTTGGTGGCTACTTTATTCTCCAAAACTTGGAGGATTCGAGGCTGATTTGGTGGCTTATCTTGGTCACTAAAAGTTTTTTATTTTGGTGCACTAATGGTGTCTTTAGACACTTGATTCTAATATGATTTTGTGCCTTTCTCAAGAACACAAACACTAAGCTTTTTTAGAGTAATAAATGAACCCACTAATATTTCATTTTTAATGCACTAAAAATCACACCCTATCACTCCAATAAACTCTCAAAATAATTTAAAAGTGCACTTAATTAATTTACTGCAACTAATAAAGAATAATCATAAATGAATCTTCAAGAATTATTCTACAATTTTACTACAAATAAAGTTGTAGGAACTAGTCTTCTTTTTCTTTCCAAATTAGATATTTGGTAGTTGATAGATAGTTGTAATTTTGAAATTTAATCAACTCCAAAGCTAATGTGCAAATAAACCTTAAGAGGAAATTTTCTCGTTTGCACTTTTAAAGACTATAATTCAATTTTCCTCTTTTGCAACTCTAATCCAAATGAAGGCTCTTTAACAAATCTGATAAGTAATCCAATTAATGAATCTATTTGCACCAATAGTTGCTTATCTTTTTGAAATATTTTGTAGTTCTTTTGTAGCTTCTGTAGAGGATGTATATCTTGGTTTATAAGATCACCAAGTTGCTGCTTTGAGTAAGATATTTCTGTTTCGTTTCTTCTTCACCAAAAAGTGATCTCGAACTTTCTTTACGAGCCTATATTTTGATGATTTGATCCTTTATGCAATATTCTCCTTTTGATATAGATTTGGATAAGTATTTGTCTTTGAAATGGTGTCTTCTTGTTGTGAGAGTTAATATTCAAATATCCTGGATTTGGTAGGCTTCTCCAATATTCAAGTCTTCATGTTAAATTTTGACTTCAAGTAGAATCTTCTTCTCAATATTATGAATGTCTTGAGGTCTTTTGAGATTTGGCACTCCTTGCCAAATTCTTCTTATTTTGGGCTTGTTTTTGTATTGCAATAATTATCCCAAATATTCTTCTCAAGATTCTAAATGTCTTGAGGTCTTCTGATATTTGGTACTCCTTACTAAATTCTTCTTCTTCTTTTGGGCTTGTTTTTGGATGGCGATAATTGTCCCAAATATTTCACTATATTCTATAGTGAATTTATCCAATGAGTTTTCCTTTGATGATTTATTCAGTAAGGCTCTCCAAGACTTTTATTGGATGCTCATTGATACCTCCCCGAGGTATTTTATCTTACAACTTTTGGTCTTCCTTGAGAACTTTTCTTCAAACTTATGCTCATAGAAGTATTGGTGGTGAGATCTTCTGGATATTTGATTCTACTACTTCTGGATTCGAGCAGGACTCTCCTGGTCCTTATTCTTCTTCCATTACTAGAAGTTCTTCACTGATATCTTATCCTAATCTCTTTACCTTCAATTTTTCTTTAGGTGTTGGATTGATTCTTAAGAAGATACTCTTCCTAACTTTCTTGTAGGAAGTTTCCCAACTCACCGAATCTCCTTTCCATGCAATAAAGTATTAAAACTAAAATCTTAATTTACTTCTAAATTAGATACTATCTTTTAGAGTATTCTTAAGGATTAAGGCTTATGTGGCATTTTCAGTATCAATGCTTATGTGGCATTTTCTTCAGTATCAAGGCTTTTGTGGCATTTTATTATGGTACAAGGCTTATGTGGCCTTTTCTTCAATATTAAGGCTTATGTGGCCTTTTATTTTGGATCAAGGCTTCTATGGCATTTTCTTCTAGAATAAGACTTCTGTGGCATTTTCTTTTGGATCAAGGCTTCTATGGCCTTTTCTTCTAGATCAAGGCTCCTATGGCATTTTCTTCTTTTGTGAAGTTCTCAATCTACTAATGGATATCTCCAGTCTCCTAACTTCACCATGACTCTTCTCTAGAAGTCTTCTTCCGTAGTATTATTTTCTTGTATAAGGAACTAATATCTACACTATGAATGCACACCGACCTTTGGCCAATGAAGTTGAAGTCTTCTAGCTTTCTATTGTAGGTGTCCCAATCATCTGAGAATAAATTTTCTGCAATAAAAGAAACTTTGGGTAATAGTTAACAAATTTAATATATCCTTAATAATATTCATGAGATGATTTGTCAATCTAATGGATTGAATGCTAAGTCCTAGTCTTCATGAGTTTTTCTTGCAACTCTGTGGAAAGAATCTAGCCAAATATAATCTCAGCATTTTTAAAACTGAGATTTATTTTATTCCTCACTGCTCTTCCTAATTTTGCTACCTAGACTCTTTTGAGAGTTTTTGACAATGGCTGGTCTGGCAACGTGTCAGGTTGATAAAAAACTTAGGCTCAATGATAATGGTGGTTTTTCTATTGATCTACTATGGCTAGATCTACCGTGGATCTAATACCACTATTATATTTTAATGCAGTATGCAATGGGAGATAGCAATCACAAGATGCATAATAATATGAAAGAAAGTAAATTTGCAAGATGACTAAAATATGCTATAAATATAAATGATGAAAATGAATACAATGTATCTATGGAGAAAATGGAAACTCCATGAACAAAGTTACTAGACTACATTACACCCATCACCAATATATAGTGTTGTACACAACACTATGCTACTTCCTATGAATATGCTCTGAGATTTTATATCCTGCTTGTTACAATGAGGCCATTTTTATATAGGAATATAGGTTCATTGGCCAACACTCTATCTAGATGTGCAAGGTACACCTTGCACATATGAAACTTACACATTGATACTTGTGCATTTATTACATTGCATGAAGTAACTATGTCCTGAGTATGTACCTAGGAAGGTACATTTACATGATCCAAATGATGTAATATAATCTATTTCTAACACCTATCACTTGTATTTATAAGCTACAAAAACTTCTAAAAATAAACCAAAGAAGCAACTTGTTATCTACTATACTCGAGAGAAGCAAGGAAAACTAGAGGGATTTGACCTCCACCAGAAGTATTGAAATTATTGGCAGAGTATTTAGATACAAATCTAGTAGAAATACTAGTTGGCTTACCTCCCTCATGAGGTATTACACACCATATTGATTTGGTTATAGGATGAAAGCTTCCTAACCAATATGCATATAGATTATCTCCTAAAGAAAATGAGAAAATGAGAAGACAAATCAATGAATTGTCATAGAAAGGGCTCATAAGGGAAATCATGAGCCCTTGCACCACACCAACTCTACTCACCCAAAAATAAGGTAAATGGAGAATGTGTGTGGACTCTAGAGACATCAAAAATATCTCAGTAAAGAACCAATATCCACTACCTAAAAAGGATGGCATACTAGACTACTTAGTTGGCACTAAAATTTTGAGAAATGGTTACCATTAGATTTGGATCTAGGAAGTGTATAAATGGAAGATGATGGTCAAGACCAAGGATGATTTATATGAATGGTTGGTGATACCATTCATAATATCTAATGCCCTTGCTACTTTTATGTGCACCATGAACCATGTATTTAGACCATACATTGGGAATTTTTTTATAGGTTATTTTGATGACATTTTAAAATTTTAGTAGAAACTTTGAAGAGTATTTGAAACACTTGCAATTTGTGTTTGACACACTTAGAGTGGAAAATTTGTTTATAAATATTGAGAAGAGTGATTTTGGTAGAGACAAGTTGGTTTTCCTTGAAAATATGATTTCAACATGAGTGAGCATGGATCCAAAAAGGAATAAGATTATACTTGAATTTCCTATCCATCAAAACATTATAGAGGTAACGGTTTTCATGGTTTAATGAATTTTTACAAGAGGTTCATTAGAAACATTAGTGGGATAAGTGCTCCATTGACAAATGGAAGTCCTTTTCTTGGACTCAAGTAGCTAAGAGAAGTTTTGAACAACTTAAAATGAAGGTGACAGAAGCTCCAATACTTGTATTACTAGACATTGAGAAGACCTTTACCCTTGAGTGTGGTTCTTCTATAGTGGCCATTTTTGGTATGTTGAGTCAATTAGGCAAGCCACTAGACTACTTTAGTGAAAATTTAAATGATACCAAGAAAAGGTGTCACTTATGATAAAGAATTGTATACTATTGTCTAGACTTTGAAATAGTGGAGGTACTACTTATTGCATAGAGAATTTATTTTGTTGACTAATAATCAAGTGCTTATATACATCAACTCTCAAGTCAAGTTATCCCATAAGTATGACAAATAGGTCTTATTTTTACAAAGTTATAAATTTATAGTACATGTGAGTGAAAAAACTAATATGGTGGTTGATGCTTAATGTTAGCTTTTATTATTAATACTTAAAGCAAAATAACCACAAGATATAAAATAAATTTGCTATATAAAATATAAGATAATTAAAAAAATCTACTCATATAAAACTCATAAATAACATTGTAACAACTCATAAAATTTCTATTAACAAATGCTCACGAAAATAGTATCTTGATATAGAACAAATATCTCAAATACACCATACTTTTACACTCTCACTTTACATTATGTCATTCAAACACATGCACATAGAAATATATATAATGGGATGTGACTCTTCATATGGAGTACCCTTGCCCTTGACTCTTCTTGATACTCTTCACTTTCCTACTCTAAGGACACATGCACTCTTATATAATGGACACTTGTGCACATCTACACTCATCATACTTGCACTCTTAACTACAAGACACTTGTACATTTCTTTTACATTATTACATTACATAAAATATTTAATCACACTCTAATATAAGACACACTCCTAATATAAAGGTGTACCCAAGATGCTACACTGACATGTACCAAATTTTGTAATATACTCTAAAATCCCCCTGTATTACATTATTTGGTTATTGAAGACTTTAATATTCAATATTATCTTCATCTTTCATAAGTCTTTCAACTTGATAAAGTTATTGTTCTTCTTATTTAATATGTATATGACCAATTAGTTCAAAGTATTGTTGTTGTCTCATATTTTTTATTATGAATCTTAAATTTGCCCATCAAATTTTATGATAAATAGATTTTTCAAATGCTGCAAACTATTCCTCAGAAAATCCATTAGTGTTATTTTGAACTACAATAATATCTTGTGAAATCCTAATTGAGTCTAGAGTATACATATCAATGTAAATTGATTTTTTAGCTAATATCTCATTTTAATTTATAATGAGACACTTATTGACAATATTTAGATATCTAAACTCAACCATCCTTTTTCTCTCAACCAATTTGGTTACTGAAATAAGATTTGATGTTAATACAGGAACATACATTACATCATGTAACAAAAGATTTGGAAAATATGTACTGGGTGTTACACACCCACATCCATGCACAAGATAGGTTTTTCCATCTAGAAAATTCAACCCAAGATTTTTTATGACTTCAAGGAAATAAAACCATTGTAAATTTCCTATCATGTGATGACTTGCACCAAAATCAATAAACCAAAGGTCTTTTCCATTTTGACTTGTAGAATTATTTGTGCTTGAAGTAATTTTATATTTTTGATATGAAATATTGTATGGACTTTGATCTTGGATCCTTTCATAGTGTACCTTGTGATGATATGTTCCTCTTGCTAATTTATCCATTACTACCTTCAAAAATAGTTTTATTGTCTTATCCCTTATATCTCCCTAATTTTTTAAATAACAATTT
Source organism: Wollemia nobilis (assembly GCA_028583015.1). Classification (NCBI taxonomy): domain Eukaryota; kingdom Viridiplantae; phylum Streptophyta; class Pinopsida; order Araucariales; family Araucariaceae; genus Wollemia; species Wollemia nobilis. The sequence continues at coordinate 4,489,705 of JAQPPZ010000932.1, forward strand.
TAATATAATATTCAACTTCTACTCTTTAATATGAATACCTTGTATTTTCTATTGTTTGGATATATGATAAAACAATAGTTTTTGACAAAGGTTTCAATTATTCAAAAATCTATGTCGAATTCATTTTATCTCTCAAATTTCAATAATATGGTTTCTAAATTTCAAAAACCTAATTTGATGTTGAATTTATTATAAATTCAAAATTACAAATTTAGAACTCTAGTAAAATGTATTTGCAAAAGTATTATTCCTAATTTGATGTAGGAAACCTTATTTCTTTAGAATTCAAAATATTTACAAATATTTGAAATGCTTCAATAATTCAATTATAAAATTTTATAAAGACTTCTCAAAACTTGAAATGGATTCCTAAAAATTTCTCAAAAATATTTAAAGGCTTCTCAAAACTTTCCAATAATAACTATTAATGTCTCTAAGGTTTCAAATTGCACTTTTATGTCTCATATTTCCAATAATTAAATTAATATTATAATCAAACAAATTAATTTTCCTTCTACATTAGAAAATAACAATAATACTCAACCTTATAATTCATAACTTGGGTAAAAAATAAAATTTTAAATAACTTGTTTTACCTCCAAACTTTAGGCATGAAATATTTGGTCAAAGACATTTTAATTTCCCTCAAATGGTGCTCTTCCATAAATACTCACTCCTTTGCTGCATGTATGGCACTTCTCTCCACTCTACCACACTCAGACCTTATGCTCCAAAAAGATGGATGAATCTTCTATACTCAGGTTGAAGTTAAATGGTAGTGTGTCAAATGGAGTCTAATTCCATTACATTTATGAGGACCTAACATATTTCAATAACCTCCATAATATAGTTCGTGCTCCTTGTGGAACTCTATATTTTTAGATGCTAGATGTTACATAGGTTTCTACTCAAATATTTCAACTTACTCCAACAAACATTACACAATATTCCTCCTCCAAACGACATGGGTAAAGAGTAACTCCTCACTATATTTTCTTTAGTGGTCACTCAATGTTGAATGAAGTTTATATAAAATGCCAAAAGATGTTTTCTCCCATGCAACAACTTCTCAAAAAACCATTCACTTTCCTTTATTAAATATATCTCCTCTTTGATGTCAAAGAGATCTCTTTAGCTTCTTTGTGTACCTGATGTTAACTCTTCCAATGGTGGATGGTTTTTCTTCAGTTATGTGGTGTTTAGTGCCTCTCCAACAATGACACTCTTCCTTGGTTTTTTTCTCTACCGAATGGTGGTAGTTTTCCAATGCTCTTCATTGGCTCTTTGATAATAGTGGCTACTTCCTCCAATATGGTGGTTCCTCCACTTTTGCCTAGTGGTGCTACCACTTCTTTGGTGGCTTCTTCTCACCACTATCTCCTACAACCTTTATTGCTTCTTTTTTTATGTCTTTAAACACCTTTAATATTGCCTTATCTTGAACTCTATTCAACCTCCAAATGCTTCAATAATACTACACTATTTTATATTTAAAAAACAACATTCACTATGTAATATTTCCTTCTTATTATTCATTTCAAACAATTTTTAACTTTACTTTATGTTATTGTATTTTGCAGGTTTGAATATGACAACAATGTCTCCTTCTTTATCTTAGAGACACTCAACTTTGAATTTATTTTTTATGGATTTAAAACTTGAATATGTAGCTAATAAAACACTTTCTTTAATGCTTTAATAAAACACTTTTATAGCTACATTTTTGCTCACCAATATTGCTATCCAAAATGGTGAAATCGTAGCTCCTTTGCTTCTCAAAATTGTTGCTCAATAACCTGCGTTATTGTTGTCTAAAAATATTTTAATTTGTATCTATTTTCTTCTTAGATTATCACCTTTAAAATTATAAAACATCTAGCTAACTTCCTTCTCCAATTTCTGTTCAAAATTTATGAAATTTGCAACTTTCAATAATTCCCCAAAACTCCTTCAATTTGTTTGCTTTTTGTTGTTCGTAAACTCTGTATTTTTGCAGCTCTAAATGTTGCCAATATGCTACCTTTTGGATATCCAAAAACTACCTCTATCTCCTCCAATTCTCTACCTTAAATTTTTGTCAATTCTTCCTTAAAATGACTATCCAAAAACACTTTCAAATTTATCCAAAAATTCTCCAATTCGTATCTCTTCTATGTCCTTCTAATTCTGCCCAAAATCACAGTCATAAACTCTTCAAATTATGCTATGAAATTCTGACTTCTTCTCCTCCATCTTGCTGTCCTGAAACTCTTCAAATTCTGCCTTGAAAAATCTGCAATCTTCTTCTTCAAATATCAGCCTTCAAAACTTTAATGACTATCTCCAAAAATGTCAATTTATGGCCTCTTTCAATCTTCTTTCTCCTCCTTAGCTTCCACTGAATTCTCTCTTCAAATTTGACCCCTTTGGTAGCCTCTTATTCAATAATATGAATTTCTTGAAGTCTTCAAAAATAATTTCTCAAATTTAGCAAACTTATTGCCAAAAATATTCTCCCTAAATCAGTTTCACAAATCCTTTTGGGCTTGTTGTTGGATGACAACAATTTTTCCAATTTTGTTGTGATTACATATTTTTAGGGGTTTCTTCTTCTTGAAATATTCTATCTCAAACTTTATTCAAATATTCTCCAATGGCCACTTCTTCAATTTATCAATAGAGCTTCTTAGTTCTCCTTTTTTTCCTTCGAAATTTGCTTTAAACCTTTTCTCTTGGGTTCAAATTCTTCAATATTCTATCTCCTTTATCAAACTTGTAATGGGGACCTCTTCTCTCGGGTCTCCTCTTTCTTCAATCTTAAATAGGGCTTCTCTGGCATCTTATTCTCTTCTTCCTTCAACTTGCAGCCTTCAATATTCTATGGGACCTCTTTATTGGGTCTCATCAATCTTCTATTTTGTATGGGGACCTCTTTCTTGGGTCTTCCTCAATCCTCAATCTTCAATGGAATCTCTTTCTTGGACCTTCTTAATATTCAATGTTTACTATTTTGTTGCAACTCTAAAACTAATCCTTGCATGAGGAAAGCACATAGACTTTCAAGAAATCAAAGGTGAAACTCTTCTCTATCTATTGTAGGAAGCTTCTCAACTTTTGACAACTAGTTTTTTAAAACAAGATCTTAAATAGCATCAACCAAATACATCCAAATATCCAAAATTATAAAATCAATAAACTTCACTAGTTATCCTTCAATCTAGTGGAAATAAATATATTTTGAGTCCTAGTCTTCATGAGTTTTCCTGCAACACTATGGAAAGAATTTAGCCAAATAAAAACTTTCAAATTTTATAAACGAAATTTCCCTATATCCTATCAATCTCCTTTGTGATTTTGATACCACTGTTAGATTTCGATGCTTAACACTTAAAGAAAAATAACCACAAGATCCAAAATAAATTTGTTATATGAAATATAATATAATGACAATATTCTAATCATATAAAACTCATAAATAAAATTTTCAACAACTCATTAAATTACCATTAAAAATGCTCATGAAAATAGTATCTTGATATAGAATAAATATCTCAAAGATATCAAATGTACTCTCACTCTACATTATATCATTTAAACATACATAAATAGACACATATATAATGGAATATGAATTTTCATATGGAGTACTCTTGTCCTTCACTCTTCTTGAGACACTTCACTTTCCTACTCTAAGAACACGTGAAATATTACATAATGAATATTTGTGCACATCTACACTCATCATACTTGCACTCTTAACTACAAGACACTTGTGCATTTCTTGCACATTATTTCACTACATGAAATATTTACTCACACTCATTATCTAAATATGTACCCAAGGTGGTACATTGGCATGTACTAAATAATGTAATATACTCTAACATTTAAGTAGGAGGTGTCACCTGCTTATCTCAATGATCAATGAGATTGTATGGTTTGAATAAATGAAGGAGAATATGCAGTTGATATCTATTGCAAGCATTGAGTTCTATGATAAATTCTCTAGAAGAAGGTGTTTTGTTTAAAGAACTCCAAATTTGTATTCCCACAAGGTCTATGAGGGAAAAATTGATTAGAAAAATGCATTAAAATGGCTTGGGGTGGACACTTTGGAAGGGATAATACTTATAGTTTAGTGAGTGAAAAGTTTTTTTGGCATTAGTTAAGAAAAATATAAATAACTTTGTTTCTACATGTAGAGTTTTACAAGTTTCTAAGGGCAAAAAACAAAATATAAATTTGTATAAACTCTTATCTCTACTTGATAGACCATGGATTGAAATTTCCATGGATTTGTTTTGGGATTGTCTCATTCTTAGAGAGGTAATGATTCTATTTTTTTTTTTTTATAGATTGATTCTCTAAAATGATCCACTTAATTCCATGTAAGAATACTAACAATGCAAGTAAGGTTGTTGATTTATTTTTAAAGAGATTATCTGCTTACATGGACATTCTAAGACAATCACTAGTGATTGAGATACAAGGTTTTTGAGTCACTTTTGGAATGTCTTATGGAGAACGATTGACATTAAAATACAGTATAGTTCTTCATATCACCTCTAGATAAATGAAAAAATAGAGGTGGTGAACACAATTTTTAGGTAATTTGCTTTGAAGCCTAGTTGGTGAGAATCTAAGGCAATGGGATTTGGTTTTGAGGTAGGTTGAGTTTACTTTTAATTATAGCATCAATAGATCTACTGGTAAGTCTCCCTTACAAGTTGTTTTTAGAAACAATCCTAAGGGAGTAGTTGATATAATTGAACTTCCCGAGAGAATATGGATTAACCATGATGTGGTGAACTCTATGAGACATATCAACGAATGTGTATATGTTAGGCACCAACTGCAACTAAGTAATGAACATCACTAAATAAATGTGTATTTGCATCAGAGAGAAAAGGTGTATCAGGAGGATGAAAAATCATTGTTTATTTGCATAAATAATATTTCCTCAAGGCACTTATCATAAATTGAAGCTAAAGAAAATTGGACCTTACATAATACTAAAGCAAATAAATGAGGATGCCTACTTGATAGACTTGCCTGATAATTTTGATAGTAGTCCTATATTTAATATTATGGATATTTACCCCTATATTTTAGGTAGTGGAGAAGTTCAATATGAGAATGTGTTTGGAGACTTGGCCAAGAAACTACCACAAAAAAGAGAGTAGATTGAAAAGATAGTAGACAATAAGGTTGTTTCTACTAGATCCAAGAATTATAAGATGTATCTAGTGAAATGGCTTGTTTTACTAGAATACAACAACACCTAGGTCTAGGGTTATGCATAAGCACAAAATATCGTAAATTGGCTATATTTAGGATTTTCAAAATTTTAAATTTTCTAATTTTGGAACCTTTCACTAGGGCCCATTCGCTCAAAATTTACGGGGTGGAAGTTTTTTTGGGTTCAATTCACCCGAATTTGATAATAATTATCCTATTTTTATTTTAATTTGCCAACCACTTTCGCCCAATTCCATGGATAATTCACCTTCAAATTATAAATAATTTTATTTTTCTCACCCAATTTGCCACATATACTACCCGTATAAATACTAAAGGGGGTACCAATAAATATACATCTAAAACACTCTAACTCAAAAATATCTCTAAAGCAATGAAAAAACTATTGTTAGTCGATATATTTAACAATTTTTTGTAGGGTATTATCAATCGAAAGACACCGATCAGTCCCACAAACTTGACAAGGTTGCAAAGGAGTGCTTCTCAATATAAACTGATCCATTGCAAAGGAGTGTCAGTTGACATATGCTTTTCAACATAAACTTGATAGGTATTGATTAGTTACAAAGGATTGTTTGAATATTTTAACAAGTTTTATGTGTATATCGCATCGAGCTAGGTGGTTTTATTTTTTTTTGAAAATAGAGCTCTAGTTCAAAATTTATATGTCCTAGAAGGTTCTTTGTAAAAGTGCACCTCTTCAACCGATCATATTATGCTGATTGATTGTAGAGGTATGTCAATAATCCTAAGTCGATCAATTGCATAGTTGCAACCGATCATCTTAGGCTAATTGAAATTCCTCTATAACAGATTAGCTTAGGTTGATTTACACGTCTCTACAATTAATCGACTTATACTGATCGATTGTAAAGGTGCACTTTTGTAGAGAACCTTCTAAGAGGCATAAATTTTGATCCAAAGCTCCATTTTTAATTTTTTTTTTTAAATACCTGGCTCGACAAGATCTACACAAAAAACTTAGTAAAATCCTCAAAAACCCTTTGAAACCAACTAATATCTCTACAATCAACCAATACCTCTACAACTGATTGGTTGTAGAGTTGTTGATCGATTTCAAAAGGTTTTTTGAGAATTTTACCAAGTTTTTTGTGTATATCTCATCAAGCTAGGTGGTTTTAAAAAATAAAAATTAAAAATGAAGCTCTAGATTAAAAGTTATACCTCTTAGAATATTTTCTACAAAAGCACACCTCTACAACTGATCGACATAAGTTGATCGGTTACAGAGGCATGTCAATCAACCTAAGTCGATCAGTTATCGAGTTGCAACCAATTGACTTAGGTTGATTGATACACCTTTACAACCAATCAACTTAAGCTAATTGACACGTCTCTATAACCGATCATCTTATGCCAATCGATTGTAGAGGTCCTTTTTTGCAGAGAACCTTCTAAGAGGTATAAATTTTGATCTAGAGCTCCATTTTTATTTTTATTTTAAAACCACCTAGCTTGATGATATCTACACAAAAAACTTAGTAAAATCCTCAAAAAAACATCTAAAATAAATTAACATGTCTATAACCAACCGACACCTCTGCAACAAAATGATTGTAGATGTGTCAATTGGTTTTAGATGGTTTTTTGAGGATTTTAATAAGTTTTTGATGTAGATATCATCAAGCTATGTGGTTTAAAAAAAATTGAAAATGAAGCTCTAGATCAAAATTTATACCTTCTAGAAGGTTCTCTGCAAAAGTGCACCTCTACAATCAATCAACATAAACTGATCGATTGTAGAGGCATGTTAATTGGCCCAAGCCAATCGGTTGTAGAGTGTAACCAATTATCTTAGGCCTACTGATACGCCTTTGCAACCGATTATATTATATCAACCGTTTGCACAACCTATCATCTTAGATTGACACATCTCTACAACCGATCGACTTATACTGGTCGATTGCAAAGGTGCTCTTTTGCAGAGAACCTTCTAGGAGGTATAACTTTTAATCCAAAGCTTTGTTTTCAATATTTTTTTTAGGAACCACCTAAATCAATGATATTTACATAAAAAACTTAGTAAAATCCTCAAAAAACCATTTGAAACTGATCAACACATCTGCAACCAACCGACACCTCTACAACTAATCCATTGCAGACGTGTCCATTAGTTTTAGATATTTTTAAAGGATTTTACAAAGCTTTTTGTGTATATCTCATCAAGCTATGTGATTTTAATCCTCTGGATCAAAAGTTATACCTCCTAGAAGGTTCTCTACAAAATAGAACCTCTGCAACCGATCAACATAAAATCCTCTGCAATCAATCAACATAAAATCCTTTGCAACTGACCTACACCTCTAGAAATATTTTTCAATTGATTCACCATGGTTTGAAAATTTTTGGTGAAAAATGAATGCAATTCGTAGGTATTTTGAGACAATTCACCTTGATTTTATAAATAGATTTTAGGGCCGACCCCTTATGCATAACCCTACCTAGGTCATTGAATATGAAGTCATGAAGTTTATAAAAAATCAAATTCCTCTGAAGTAGGAGGATAAATTTTTTTTAAATATGTGAAGGATGATGCATAATCATATAATTGATGGACTTATGGCTTACGTTTCCTTGTGTTCTTGTTGTTTTCTTTTATTTTGAGTATGTAACTATCCTTATAGATGTGGTTATTGTTGACAGTGTATTATTTTACTGCTTGAGTTTTCTATTCGTAGAGTGTGGTTTTATAATGTTAATTGGGGGTTTGGAATGCGTGAATTTTTTTTTGTTTTCCCTAGGAGTAGTTATGTTTTGGGGCTGCTTTTTTTGGGGGGTTTTGGAGGTGAATCAAAGAAGAGAAAATATGTTATTTAGTCAAGAATGAAGGAAATATTTATTTGTGTTATTTTGTTCCTATTTTTTGTGTATAATTTTCCTATTGTTCTATATCCTTTAGGCTCTGTTATTTTTTTCTCCAATTGCAGTTACAACTATAGTAATCACTGCAAATCTGCATCAAATTTTAATTATTTCCTTGTCAGAACACCTAATTTAGTATGTCCTTGGGCTCTAATAAAGGAGACCCAAGTTTAAATCTTAGGCAGGGTGGTTCCCATTGTGTCTAGTTATACTTTGCATCTATCTTTAAAAACATTTCTAATTAATTAATTATTTAGTTTATAATTTAAAAATAAATTAAAAAGTATTTATGATGTCGAGATGTTTTTTCCAATTTAAGATAAGGATTTTTATATTTTTTGTTTATTAAATTATTTATAAATGTATTATTATTTTATATATTTTATTAAAAATAAATACTAATTTTTAGTATTAATAGTTTTCAGAGTTATTAATGTCATTTCTTCTCTTCGACACTTGCAACATCTCTTTAAGACTTAGGCTTTAATAATATTCACAATCCATTATTAAAATTAGTATGGAAAGTTTATTATTTAACTATTGAAAAATGCAAAGATTTTTTTTTTTGGTAAGTAGTGTTTGTATTTACAACGGGTTTTAACAAGGATCCCAAAACCTGATTACATAAGCAATGGGCCTAGGGCATCAATCCCTTGAAACTGAACACAAAACAGAAATCCCGCCCAGCGGTAACAGTAAGCATGAAACAATCCCTCTCATCAGGAAACAAACAAATAAGAAAGAAAGTAGTTTTGGAGATCCCGCCCAATGGGTAGTAGCCAAAAACCACCATCGAGAAGATCCCGCCCAGCAGGAAGCAAAGAAAAAACATTACAATAAAATCCCGCCTCGTGGGAAGCAGTCAAAACCACCACAAACAGTCCCGCCTAGCGGGAAGCAACAAGGAAATCCCGCCATCCGGGAAACCAGCAGAAAATAAAGGATCCCGCCTCATGGGAAAATCGGTGGATTTTGTGGATCCCGCCTTGTGGAGAAACCAGCCGCCCACCGGGAAAACATTTCGTTCAGCGAGATCCATCCTGTAGGAAGCCGACAGCCAGCACAGAGAGGATCTAGCCCATCAGGAAGTGACCAAAGAGTTGTACCACAAGGAACCCGCCCCGGGAAAACAGAAGAGGATCCCAGCAGTAGGGACCAAGAATCCTGTCCAAGCACAGAGCCCGCCGAGGATTCACAAGAAAAAGGGGGAAGCTGTCCAAACCCTAAACCATCACCTCCATCGCACCGAGAAACGCAGGGGACCAGATCCATGCGAATAACCTGCAAAAAACCCCAGGGGGAAGCCTGAGGGAAAAAGGGAAGGGATCCCCAACCAAACAAGGATCCCTGGGAAGCACTAGTCTAAAAAAACAACCAAGGAAACCCTAGCCGGCCGGGAGGGGCGCAGATAGTGGAGAAGGATCTCCCCCCAGGGAGATCATCTGCAAACAACCACTCCTCGGGAGGGATGACCTGGGTTGAACCAGGGACTGGGCAGGAACCAGGAGCCATGGGAGGGGGAGCAGGGGAGGGACCAGAGCCCTCCCCTCTCTACTTTCTTCCCCCCATCAAAAATGCAAATATTTAGATACCATTATTCATTTATTTATTGTGAGGTTTCTTCAACAATTTGATTCTACTAGCATTTTTAATTGGAAGAGATTGAAGCTTCAATTTCTCATTGCTAAGTTGAAGCTCCTTCTTATTCTACTTGTTTTAGATCTTTGAAGAGCATGTGTTATTGAAACAAATCTTCCTATGCCATTTTGTGTAGTTAGGTTGTGATATTTACTTCTTTGAACTAAGTGCTCTTCCAACATCCTTTAGTAGAGTCCTCCATTATTATTAATAAAAGCTTGAATTTAAAATAAGAGATGGAATAATTGATTCTTTGATATTATGAGATGTGCTTGAATTCTAAATAATAATAATGTTCAAATAGCATTGTGCTCCAAATAACATTGTTCTTATTCTTATTTTAGGACAATAATACATTCTTAATATGCTTGTAGACTGATCATTTTTTTTTTAGTGTTTGTTATCTTGAGATCGGTGATTCCAATCCCAAGCCCCTCCAGGTTCCCCTCGGTAGAGTAAATGCTTACCAAGATAGGCTAGGAGGAAAAAACCCCTATATATACAAAAAAAAACAATGGTCTATTGTTTGTTATAAACATTTATATTGAGCAAGTTCAAGGACAATAATATATTCTTGATATTCTTATTAACAATGACCTAATTTCGATTATAAACAATTATGCTAAATAGGATTGAAATTTGAAATCTACCCTAGCCCATAAAATGGAACTTTTATGATGAGTGAACTTTGTGAAGCCTTTCATTTTATGTTTTCTTCACATTAATTAATATAAAATTCTACGCATGTTAAAAGAGTTTCATCTTCAAGCTAAAAAAATAAATATAGTTTTAAATGAGCAAAATCCATTTGTAAACTTGTTTTCCTTTTAAATTTTTGACGTCCATAATTCAAAATAAGTTTAGAATTATTGATTAATTTAAGTCTTGATACCTTTCATTTAATGATTTTTTATCTATATGAAAGACAATTGTATCAATCCCATATAACTAACTACCTTAACATATATTAATTTTAAAAGTATACGATACTCTTGATGCTTTGAATATTCTAGGTATGGAATGTGCACCCTAGATCAAAGTCAAGAGTGGATGACTCAATTACTTCTATATAAACCTCCAAAGAAGGTTGAATCCTTGTAAAATTATCGTTGGTTAAAGGCTAAAGAAATAAAAGTGAAAGACGATTGAAAGAAGGGTTAGAGATATTGATTTGAATGTGGCTAAAACTCAGCTAATAATATTTCCTTTAATTGCACAGGTAGAGGCCATCTTCTACAAGAAAAACCTAATATTTTTTCTCAATTGAATATTACAAAGGAAGCATAACAAGCACAAGAATCACAACATTCAATATTTGAGCATTCCAATTAAAATAATTCAAATAGGTTAAAAGTTAATAGATAAAACCTTATTTTCTAAGGAATACCGAACAAATTTGAACCTAACAGATATTACTCCAATTGAAACATAAGAAGGAATATTGAAAGTGTAATTTTCATAACAAATATCTCATACACTTCAACAAAGAGAAACCAAATAGCTCTTAATTGTATTAGAGTAGAATAAAACTACAACCTATGATTAAAAAAATACTAAAATATTAGACCCTTTATAATGAGGGACATTCCCCTATTTATAATTTTTCTAAGCTAAGATAAAACTAACTCCTATGTATAATTACAAACAAAAATATCTTAGGCATGATTAAGGATAAGTTGGCACCACTCAACATATTCAACACATATTTTGTTAGGCATGATTAGGGATAAGTTGGTACCACTTAGCATAGAATTTTTTTGACTCACCTCCTTTGCAAGTCTGGAAGTAAGCTAGTCTGGACAAGAGCTTCTAGTTTAAAATAGTAAGAAAATCTTAAGCAATTTTAAGCCCAAAATTATCTACTTGAGCTTTTGGAACCAAGTATTTAGAAGAATCATGTATCCAAAAAAATCCTTAAATCTTGAATATTAGTCAGATTTTTAGTTGTTATCTTATCAATTCTTCTCTTGGCTTGATGAATGCCTTTTATTGTTGATCCACTTCTTGATTATTTTTTATGCTTCAAAGATTACTTCCAAACAAGGATTGCTATACTTCTTAATTTTTTTGAGTTATTATCTTTGTCTCTTTGTATGATTTTGACCAATTCACTCCCTACTACTCTGTCACATCCTTCTAGGTTGTCCCCCATATGGGCCAAAAACCCTAGACAATCTACGAAGGATTCACAACTTGATATCTCTAAGTATTAATATCCTCTTGATGAAAATAGGAGCTTATCTTCATGATCCCTTGAATGAACAACTTAGGTTTCTTTTCTTTCTTCCTTGTTCCTAAGTCTTCTTTACTAAGGATCCTTGTTAGACAATGATTGAGTTTCCCATCACATGTGGAGTGAATTTCAGTTTCTAAACCCACCACCAAGATGATGGGTGAATTAGCGATCATTGTATGGTTTAAAATTTTGTCATACATATAACCCTTTTAGTTGGCATCAAAAAGGCTATAGGAATTTTACCAATGGTAACAACTAGCTTAGCTACCATCGAAAAGGTTATGAACTTTTATCTATTCAATTTTGTTAATCCCCATAACCTCATGGTGTAGGTAGTTTGGAATTTGCTATTATATTTTGATGAAATCTCTCCCTTATCAACATATTTGTCATTTTACAACATAAACTACTTGATAGATAGATGGAGCTTCAAGTCCTCTCATATTGCTTTCTTCAAAATCAACTTATCAACTATAGGTGGTAATCTTGCTCAAAATTCCTCCTTTTGTTGGGATTTGCCCAATGTAATAAAATTTCACTACAAATACAATGTTAAATATATATTTAAAAAATTAAGGAATAAATATAATGAATTTTTTTATAGTTGACGATAAATCTTTGCTCCTAAGGATTATTTTTAGCATGATATCTTATTTTGGGTGTTGGGAGCAGTTCATTTTGGGTGTTTCAGTTGTAGGATTTTAGTTTGTCAAATAGTTTTCCATTGTGCCAATTGATTCATTATTCTGGACTCAGAATAGGGTTTCTAGGATTGTTAGAGTTGGGTGTTTAGTTTAGGAATCCTAGTAAAATACTAGGTGAGGCTCGTTATTTGGTATTGGAAGGTTGTTATGTTATTCTACTGGGGGAGGCTCATGGGTTTTATTGTTCCATGCAAAATTATATTTCTTTGGGATTTGTGAGTGCCATTTCCTCTATTTTTAGTTGTTTCTCCTCTACCATGGGTGCCTATCATGGAGTCTTATACCAATAATGGTGGTTACTTGTTGTTGGACTGGAATATTTTTTTTCTAGTATTTTTAGTTGTATAAATCTTACTACCAACTGGTCCTCTTTTGATGTTTTCTAGTTCCATTTCTATGCTTCCTACAAGGTATGATTGGTCCATCTACTGGATGGTTTTTTGTGCAATAAGATAGGGTTGCTTGATTATTTTTATTGGATGGAAATTTTGTTTGAATTTTTTTGAATTGTGCTCTTTAGTCTGAGTGAGATTGCATATTTTTAATTTCTATTCAAATTTTAGCGCTCTTAAACCATTATTTCTTTTCCCTTGGAGAAGTTTTTGTTTTTTAAATATTAAAAAGTAGCTCCTTTTCATTGTTTTCTATCATGTGAGATTGTAAGCACTGCAAGTTGGTAGTATCTTCATTCTCAAGTCTCCCACGGGGTGGTATGTTGTGTATTTTTATTTCACTATCAAGTTGGTTTGCTACTAGTTGGACAATATTTTAATTCTAATTTTAATTCAACCAGTAGTGCTCTGTTCTAAAAATTTTTTGAACCTGCTTCTATGTTAGATTGTAATTTGATAGGAAAGGTTGTTGGTTGGATCCTCTTGGAGCATTTGTATAAGGTTCTGGGGATCCTTTTAAAACTCTCACATTTTAAATCAATAAAAAAAAAAAAATATGTAAATTTAAATAGAAATAAAAATTTACCTTTTTCTAATGAATATTTTAGATCAAATAAAGTGCAAACACTTTTTACTAGTGGTGAGAAGAGTTTTGTAACAAATCAACGTCAAGAAAACAACCATTCTAGTAGTAAATATAAGAATAATCATAATAGAAACAACATCCACCAAATATTTGCAATAGAATTGAATTCCAAAATAGTAAATCTAGTAAAGCATTATAGATTTTGATTCCAAACCTTAGAATAGTCTTAAAGAGGAAAACGTCCTATAGATTCTTGGAGAGGGAAAAGTCTCTTATGTTTTTCAAAGATGAGAAAAGTTAGAAGAATGAATTAATGATCCAACTACATCATGTCTCTTCTTATTTATAGTCTAACAAAGCAACAAAACCCAACCCTTATGTTCAAGGGTAAACTATCCTAATGTTACATTGAGGCCACTACATGGTCTCCTCCTTAAAAATATTTTTCCTTAAAGATAGAAATTTATAGAAAATTGTTGTTAGTTCCCACGTTACATAGTCTTCTACAAGATTATTCCACTTGATGAGGATCTTCCACCTAGTAAGACTACAAATTACATACCCAAAATTATAACACTGCTTTTATATTTACATCAACAAATGTTAGAAGTAGAGTCTATTCCATAATTTGGGTTATGTAAATGTATCTTCCAAGGCACATACTTAGATTACTTAAGGGGAAAATTATCTAGTTACTTCATGTAATGTAATAAGTGCACAAGTGTCAATGTGCAAGTTGTACATATGCAAGCTATATCTTCCACAACTAGATATAGTGTTGGCCAAGTATCCTAGTTTTCCTATATAAGGATGGCCTCATAGATATATATATATAGCATCATAGATATAGAGAGAGTCAGGGGACAAAGTGTAGCTTAGTTCTGTGTGAGACACCATCCATTGGCGATGGGTGCAATGTAGTTTAGTAGCTTTATATTGGAGTTTTCATTTCCTCCATAGCTACATTGTAATATTTTATATCATTTCTATTTATTGCATATTTAAGTCATCTAGCTGATTTACTTTATTTTATATTATTCTACATATTGTGATTGTTATATCCTAGTGCTTTCTACATTAAAATCTAATAGTGGTATCATAGCTACAGTAGATATAGTCTATGTAGATCTATATGAAAACCACCATTATAATTGAGCCTGAGAATTTTGATAATTTGATGTGTCGCTGGACCAGCCATTGTCAAAATCTCTTAGAAGAATCTAGCTGGTATAATTAGGGAGAGTCGCAAGTGAGGACTAAAATAAATCTCAATTCTAGGAGATACTAAGATTGCAATTGACTAGAGTCTTTCCATAGATTTTCAAGAAAAACTTGTGAAGACCAAGACTCAATATTCAAACCACTACATTGAGAAATCATTTAGTGAGGATTATCTAAGATATCTAGAATTTGCTAACTAGTGCCTAAAGTTTCTTTTGTTTGCAAAAAACTATTTCTCAGAGGATTGGGACTCCTCCTACGATATAAATATAGGATATCCCAACTTCATTACTCTAAGGCCAGTGTACCCTCATAGTGCAGAGACTAGTTCCTTGTGCAAGATAATAAAATTGTGGAAGAAGACTTCTTGTCAGAGTTGTGGTGAAAGAAAGAGACTTAATATCTCCATTGTTGAATAAAATAACTTCATAGGTTGAAGAACAATCCATAGAATACTTGACATAAAAAGACCATAGAAGCCTTGGAGAAAAGGCCACAGGAACCTTGAAGGACTAGCCACATAAGTATTGATACCAAAAGGCCATAGGAGCCTTGGTACTGAAAAATGCCATAGAAGCCTTGATACTAAAAAAAATCCATAGAAGCCTTGGTACTAAAAAATACCATAGAAGCCTTGATCTTGAAGAAGAATTCAAAGAGAATATTTGATTCAGAAGAAGACTAAAGTTTTCAATACTAATACTTTGTTGTAGGGAAAGAAGATTCAGTGAGTTGGAAAAATTTCTACAAGAAAGTTAGGAAGGGTATATTCCTCAAAATCAATTTAGTACCTAAAACAAAATCCAAGAGATCAGGATATATCATTGCAAAAATTCCAATCAAGGAAGGATAAGGAGAATAAGGACTAGGTGAGTCATGGTCAAATCCAAAAACAACATAATCAGATATCCATAAGTATATCTCATAACCAATATTTCTAGGTTTAGAAGGTTGAAGAAAAGGTCTCAAGGAAGACCATAAGAAGTTGTCAGATTAGAGACCTTGGGAAGGTCTTATCGAGCATCCAAAAAAAGTCTAGGAGAACCTTATTGAAGATATTCTCAAATGAGAACTCATTGGAGAAATCCACTACCAAGGAGAATCCTCTGATAGTGAAGAACTTGGGACAATTGTCTCCATTCGATAACAAGTCCAAGAGAAGAAGAATTTGGCAAGGAATGCCAAATATTAGAAGAAGAAATTGGCAAGGAGTGTCAAATATCTAAAGAAAAATTTGGCAAGGAGTGCCAAATCTTAGAAGAAGATCCTACTTGAAGTCAAAAATTGATAAGACAAATGAAGATAGAAGAAGCTCACCAAATATTGAAGATTTGAATATTACCTCCCACAGCAAGAACAGATAACTTTATAGATAAATAATTCTCTAAATCTATAGTAGAAGGAGGATAATAGAAGAGGAGAACAAGACATCAAATCCTAGGCTCATAAAATAAACGTCGAGACCATCATTTGGTGAAGAAAGAGCTATTAAAGATACTCTACAAAGAGCTGCAAGGACATTCTCGTAGCATCAACTTGATGATTCTAGACATCAAGATCTACATCCTATACAAAATAAATAAAAGAGCTACTACAAAAAAAAGGTATGCAACTTTCTAGTGCAATTAGGTTCATTAATTCATTTACCTATCATATTTGTTAGAAGCACCTGAATTTAGATTAAAGTTGCAAATAGAAAATTGGATTACAGTCTTCGAAAGTGCAAAAAGAAAAATATTCTTTGTAAGGTTCATTTACAATTTTATTAGGAGTTGATTATATTTCAAAATTGCTTCTATCAACTACCTATTATCTATTTTGGAAAATAAAAATAAGACTAATTCCTACAATGTTAGTTGTAGTGAAATTGCAGAATAACTCTTAAAAGATTCGTTTTAGGCTATTCTTGATTAGTTGCTGTTAATTATTAGTGCATTAATTTGATATTTTATTGGAGTGATAAGGTGTAATATTAGTGCATTAAAAATGAAATACTTGTACTATTATACTACTCTCAAAAGAAATTAGTTTTGTGTTCTTAAAGGACACAAAATATGATTTGTATCAAGTGTCTAAAGATACTATTGAAACATAGAAATATGGAACTTGTAGTGGCCAAAAGAAGCCACCCAAAAAGGTTAGAATCCTCCAAAACTTGGAGAAGAACACAATTAACCAAAAATATAAATAGAAGCTTAAAATATTAATACTTGGTGAGTCTCAAATCCAAAAGCATTACAATATTGAATGCAAGAAAAGAAAGTACAAAAAAATTGCATAAATTAAAAAGTTTCTATCTACTGTTATCTAAGCTTGGAGTTGTTATCTAATTTTCCAAGAAAAAAGGGGAAGGTGTCTACTCATAAAATACAACCTCAAAACCCTATATTGTAGGAGAAAAATATGCCATAAAACTAGAATTTCTGATCTAGCATAAGAGTGCAAAATAAGGTGCATTAAAGGAGGTATATGTACATACTATAGTATATTTTATAGCACCATTTTAATATGGCTTTTTACAGCCCAAAATATTATTTTAATGTGCCCCAAAAAGGCACAATATACACATGAAAAATCATCCAATAAAATTTCAAACGTAAGAACTCTTCCCAAGCAATAGGAGCCACTCAAGGGCTCATCTTGGATAGCCAAACTTGCAGAAGACAGAGCATAGAGGAAGATCAAGTAGTGTACAAAGCAAAAGAAAAAGCAAAAAAATGTCAAAGCAAAGGATTACTCTTATCAAAGCAAGCTACAAAGCATTTATACCATAAGTGAAAGCTAACAGTGGAGTGAAGCATACCCTCATCCAAGCGCTATCATTTGGACTCCATTCAAGGACCACCAAAGCTACTCCAAATATCCACCAAAGATTCACCATATCTCCACCGTAGCTCAACCATTAGCTTTGCTTGGTTGGAGATATTTTAGAATATATGTAAAATAGTAAATATCAAGGTGGAAAACATATTGGAGAGTCTTCAAGTAAGCATTGATAAAGAAGGGCATACAACTGACACTTGTCATCCTATGAGAGATCCTTTATAATGCTCACAAAGAAGACGTTACATTTCTTGGTACCCATACTCCAAAAAATGGAGTTACATACAACTTGATATACATTACAACATAGAAAGCTTGAATACATTGAGGAAGGAGCATTTTTTGGATAATGCTCAAGAGAGAATCAAAATGTTTCAATACAATGGTGACATTTGTCACAAAGAGTGGAGTGAGTTCGACACCTCCACCAACCAGGTTGAAGATTCCATGAGGATTTAAAAACTTATGTTGTGATACTTGTCACTCATACTATCACATATTAAATATGCCTTGGACCATGGAAAGGAAGCTCAATAGTTGAAAGTGATATAAGCACCAATTTAGAAGCCCGATAGTAGTTCAAGCGCTATTTGATAGATCAATGGAAAATGCTCGGTATTAGTTTGGACATGATTCGATAGGGATCTGAAGCAAGTTAGGTACAGTTGAAAAGACTCCTGATCATCCAATATTTATGAAGAGAATTAAAGACTTGGGGAATTCATGCTCAAGAAGGAGATTTTGCTACCATATTCACCCAAATTCATAAAGGTACAAAGCCTTAATTTATCATTCTTTTGCTTTTAGTTTTAAAGGGAGTTATAAGATTTTAAGATAAGGTCGATATATTAATTGAAATTGATCTTTGTTTGAAAGCAAAACTTAGGGAAATTAATATAATATTTACAAAAATATAACTTAGGAGAAATAAGGGATTCTACTTGTAATTAATCCATTTAATGTTTGTGAATATTAATGTGTTATATTTTGCCAAATTTGGGAGTGATAAGGGTTACAAATTCAAACTAGTTTTTTAGAAATTAGAAACACTTGAATAAAATTACTAAGGGTTCCAAAAAGGGGTTACTAAAATATTTTATCAAATTTGGAAATTTATGTTCTTGTCTCAAAAACGTTCTCTTTAGAAAAAAAAAGTGAAACCCAACATTAAAACCTCTTAAAAAATTGAAAAGTGCTTAGTTCAATATGAGTATTAAGGAGTTAAGAAGTTGATTTTTGATCATTACAAAACCTCTACAAAATAAACCAAAAAATAAACTATATATTACAAAAGCACTATATCACACTCCAACAAACATTAGGGAGTCATAAGGGATTCTACAAAACTTGACAATAATATCCATAAAAAAACTTTCAAGTTGTGAAGATATAAGCTTTATTCAAAAACCTAAAATTAGGTGTTCATAATCTCATTAATAGGGAGACATAATGAAGTCAACAACCTAAGAATTAATAAAGGTTTTATAAAATCAATCTTATATACTTCAATTAGGAATTTGTAATTATATATTATTTCTTCTTCAAATGGATAAAGGAATGTCATACAATCATGAACACATGTGGTATATTGAATCAGGAGCCAGTCATCTTATGACAAGAAACATACAATACGTCGACTATCTAGAAATTGCTAAAGGTTATAAACTAAGAATTGCAGACAACCAAATGTATCCTATACATGGATATGGATGTGTAACACCAAGAAAATAATTTCTAAATATTCTACTATAGAAAGTATTGTATGTTCCTGGATTAACATTCAATCTCATCTCAGTAAGCAAGTTAGTTGAAAATAACTATGTGATTAACTTTGGATATATGGATGGGATCAATACTTGTCTCATTATGAATCAATATGGCATAAAAGCAATAGGTTCAATTCATATAAATACATACATCCTGGACTCAATGTAAATCTCACAAGACATTGTGATGTTTCAAAAGGATACTAACATATTCAAAGAGGAATAGGTTAAAGAAAATGAAGAATCGGTACACCAAAAAGAAAAGCACAACAGGATCAAAAACAAAAAGATAAGAGGATAATTGCATCATACCCTACTCATTCATCAACAATCAGAACAATATGGATATTCTTGTGAGGAGAACTATAAAGGTAGTTTGGTAGAAGGCATGGAATATGAATCTAAACAAGTCAAGTACCACCCAATGAAAGAATAAGACTTAGCTCCAACTTACTCTGGATCATATGAAGACACAAACTACCTATTGAACCTAAAAACAAAGAATGCATAGGAATAAGACAAAGTTTACGAAGAAGAAGAAGATTCATATTGAAGACTAAAGTCTTCAATACCCAAGTAATGTAATACAAAGGGATGTTCGAAATAGAGTCTATTCCATAATATGGTTATGTAAATGTATCTTCCAAGGTATATACTTAGATTACTTTAGGGGTAACTTATCTAGTTACTTCATGCAATGCAATAAGTGCAAAAGTGTCAATGTGCAAGTTATACATGTGCAATTTGTCCCTTGCACAACTATATAGAGCGTTGACCAAGTATCCTATTTTACCTAAATAAGTATGGCCTCATAGATATATAGATATATAGCATCATAGCTATAGAGAGAGTCGAGGGACATAGTGTAGCTTAGTTCTATGTGAGACACCATCCATTGGTGATGGGTGCAATGTAGTTCAGTAGATTTATATTGGAGTGTTCATTTTCTCCATAGCTACATTGTAATATTTTATATCATTTATATTTATTGCATATTTCAATCATATAGCAGATTTACTTTCTTTCATATTATTCTACATATTGTGATTTCTATCTCCCAGTGCTTGCTACATCAAAAGCTAACAACAAAAAATTATTTATCCAACTTTGAAAGCTTTGTCTAGGATTTAACCTTCTAGTGAGTACCTATTTAAACAACTAGATGGAATCTTTGACTAATATGATACATCTTGATCCTATAAATAACCTTATAGGGACCATAGAATTTGGGTGTAATATTTTGAATGGATTTAGTCTTGAGATAATTCAATTTATATGTTTGGAGTCACAAAAGACCATATCACCTACCTTAAAGTGTTTTTATTAGAAATATAAATCCTACTATAACTTTATATGATTCTAGGTCTAAAAAATATTTTCCTTAAAAATCTAGAGCACAAACTACCACTACTAGAGAAAATCATCCATTTAAGTAATACAAGAGGACCTTAGGAGATAGTGTCTAAGAATGAATTTTTAATTTTCCTATACAAATCCTCAAGTGGAAACATCTTAGTGGAGAGGTAATTAGAAGTCTTGTACCAAAATAATGCCGAAAGAAGCCATTTGATCCATTTATATTGCTTATCTTGGATAAAACATCTTAGATATGTGCCTAAATATTTGTTCACAATATTTATTTATTTGTTTGTCTAAGGGTGATAGGAATATCTCATATTAAGTTGAGTACCATTGAGAGTGCATATTTCCTTCTAAAATTTATTGGTAAAAATATGGTCATGATCACACACAATAAACTTGGGCATACCATGCAATTTAAAAACCAATTCAAGGAATATCTTGGTCCCATTACTAGCAGTTAGTGGGTGTTGTATAGGATAAAAGTGGTTATGCTTAAAAAGACAGTTCACAACTATAAAAATCATCGGTTTACCCTTTTATTTGATAATACATTAAATTGAGTCCATAGATAAAGTGGTATCCAATTCTAGTGAGTAGTTGTTTGCTAGTTGCAAAACTAGTAGATGTGAATGATGCAATCCAGAGCCTTGGAGACTACACAAATATTGTTTGGCAGGGTTGTGTAAGTGAAACTGACAATGCAAATTTTAGGGAATATGTAGAGGGTAGTGATTTTTATTCTAATTTGAATGAAGTTTTAAATTCAATGACAAAGATTTTTTCTTCAATCGGAGTGATAGATATAATCTCTCTCAAGTGAAGAAAAACAGGGATAGGGTTTATGGTTTGGTCTAGTGCAGAGGATATTTAGGTTCTTCTGACTACAATATTTGTGCTAAAATGGTAAAATATAACCTTGTTAAGGCATGCCATAACATTTTTGGATTTATACAACAATATGGTTGCTTCTTGCATTATAACACTTTCAATTTTTACAATGACCTTGAGAGCCAAATGACTCAACTAGTAAACAAGTTATACAACTAAAGTAATAGTAGTAACCCACAATAGTTAATAAATATTGTGAAAATAATTTTTATAAATATTTCAAGTGCAACAGCTCAAAAAACTAACCACTTCATTGGAAATTCAGTGGTCATGCCATCTTTGAGAAATATGACTATATTTAGCATCGCACAATGTTGGATGGATATTTTAGAGATCAACTATAGATCATGCTTAACAGATGTGTATTCAAGTTTACTTTAATTCCAAGTTAGAGATCTTGGGGTGCAATTTGAATACAAGAACTTCTACCTCTATTATGAGAATTTTCCTATTTTTAACACTTATGTTCTCACTGCCTCTCATGGATTAGGATGCTCGTAAGTTTTCTTCGCTATATTTTATCTAAGTGGATCTAAAATAGAGCCAGTTTCATGATATTAATTTTCTTTGTGTAAATTTCAATTTTAATTTTAGGAGGACAAAAATCAAAGGGTATTCCAGTAATGGTAGGCTTAGTTATTGTTGTTATAATAGTTACATGTCTATGGTTTTGGAAGTAAAACTTGTTTTATTTTATTTTTTCAAAGAAAATGATCTTTCATATCGAAAAGCAGAGCTCTTGAAAATAAAATTATGCCTAATTATTTCTTGTGTTTTCTTGTATAATTATCACCTTGATGTAGCAACAGAGAGAGGTTCAAAAATAACCTCGTTCAATAGAAAATATTAATTGTACCCTATTACTATATTATGTGATTTGATTAGAAATAGTACCCTCTTACTACAGTGTATGATTTTTTTGGTAATTGTATGATCATTTTCTAACCATATAATATTTTGGAAACCATATAATTTTTAAAAATAGTACAACTCTTTTGTATTCATACAATTCCTTTGTAGTTGTACAACACCTTTCTAACCATACAATTGTACAATCCTATTTAGGTTTTAATAATCTATCTTTTTGTGAAATGAAATTATTTAAGGGATTCTTCTCTAGAACGTCCACCCCTTTAATTTTATAATCAATATTTTCAAAGGATAATATTATTATTTCCTTCTAAAAAGGGTTTCTTCGGGGTAATAATATAATTTCCTTGGAATAGGGTTTGAGGTAAAAATATTCTTTCCTTGGGAATAGGGTTTCTTCTATTATTACGACCCTCTACACCTTCCAATTTTCACTATGTCTTTTACAACTTGCACACACAAAAAACAATGAGATATACAAGCTCCACTATGAAATAGCTAAAATTCACTCATAAAAATAGGGGTTTGAAATAATAAACTTTATTTTTATTTTCTTTACAAGGTTACAAGACATTTTTGATGGAATAATTCCTTTGCTCTCCTTTCTTCTCTCTACCTCCCTTTATACCTATGTTCTACCTTTCACTTCTAATGTATAAATAATAATAAATAATAACTTGTTATCTATGCATGTTTTTGAACTACTAGTGTCAGCTAAGTATTCTTATCTACGCATTACATTTTTTTCTTCTCTAATATTTCTCATGAAGTTTCCATATTTTTGCATGGCATGTTTAGTTATTGCTCTCTTATCCATTTTCCACATCGATGCTCCCTCATCATACTCATTGAATAATAAAATATATGTTCAGGAGCTCTAGCTCATGAAGTATTCATCCAAGCTATTAACACTCTAGCTTAGTTGTCAACACAAGGCCAAATTAATTATCTTGTTTTGGCCTTCCTCTAAGGATCAAACTGCCTCGTATAGAATGCACTCAACATCCTCTTCACATCCTCCCATTACATCACATATATCCAACCACAATAAACATGTACTTTGTTGGTGACTTCCTCTCGGTGACAACACTCATATGTGGAGTCATTATGTCTTCCAAAAGTATCATAAGGATGCAAGTTTCAACACCTAGTTGCTACATGTCTAGATCTTCCACACTGACTACAACAACCCATTCTTGAACCTTCATTATCTATACTACTCTCTCCTCTCACAAATTTAGTCTTGTTGCTTCTTGCTGGACCTGCATACCCAAGGCCTTTATTCTTTGGTCTTATATCTAGCATTATGGGTATTTTCATACCTTACCCATATCTTCCCAATCCTTTACCATTATACCCCATTATTTTCATCAACATGGAGCTAATGCCTCTTGTGTGCCTTTCAAAGCACCTAAACTCTTCATCCCCACTTTAATCTCGGTCATCATCACAATGTCATTCACCATCCTTTTAAGTACCATTGTCACTATTAAATTTGACAACATGGCCTTTGTCATGATTAAAAATGACCCAATGAGAGTCAAATTCTATCATATCTTTACCACTTTCTCTTTATTCCTATTTCTCCTTATTTATCATAGGAGTCGCTACACTATTGTATTTATCATAACTGCCAGTGGTGATCTAGATCAACTACTTTCCCATGCATATTCTCTTGCTTGCCTCTACCATTTCTTCGTCATTTTTCATTGGTGTCAGCTTATTATGTAAGCTTGATCAAATAAAGGAATCTATGGGATGACCCATGCTCCTTTTCGATGACAACCCATCTATTGAAATACTCTCTACAAATTCTTCCAATTTATCCTCCACCTCATGTAGGTTTTTGTTCATCTTTCCCACTATCCCTTCTTTTATGGGTTTAGTAATGAAAGCACAATATTCTCCCTTCTTATTTCCCTTCAAGGATTTTTTTTGTACCCTGGATCACTAGAGGATTTTTTTCTACTTATTTCCCTTTATCCTTTAATGGACTTAATGTGTACCTCTTACCATCATTCTCAATGGTGTAGGTTTTATCCCTACCTTTATGCATTACCTTTTTATCAAGATACCATGGTCTTCCTAACAAGACATGGCATGCATCCATCAACATCATGTCACATAGAATCACATTCTTATAAGAGTCAATTTGGAGATCTACCATACATTATTTTTTTACCAAAATTTGATGTTATTTTTTTAACCATGACACCTTATATGGATTTGGATGTTTCATTATCTTCAATATAAGTTTCTCCATCATATCTGTTAACACCAAATTATCTGTGTTGCCCTAATGCACAATTACCTTAAAATATTTTCCTCCTAATTTTCCAATCATCCTAAATAAATTCTTTCTTTGTTCAAGTTCATGCACCTCCTTTGTAGGTTTCAACAATACCCTATCTATTATAAGGAATTCTCCTTGTTCTGGATCTTCTACATACTTCAGGAAAATAACACTTTCTTCTTCTACTTGCACAATATGGTTTCTGACCTCTTTGCCCTTATTGATGCTTTATTACATGGTTGGAAATTCAAATGCCCAATGTCCATATTCTCCACATCTATAACACTTTATATCAAAACCATGTGCTCTTCCTTTGATAAATCCACCTCGTCCTCTTCGTGATTCACCATTTTTCCAAGTACCTTTGCCAAAATCACTTTGCGAATTTATAGCTTTTACTTATTGCAAATGATGCATGTTACCATGGTTTGATTGTTCTCTTACTTGAGAGGATATTCCTCTTCCTATTGCATTACTTTATTACCTACACAAAAAATTTTCCTCTACCTTGAGTACATACCAGTAGGCCTCTTCAATCATCCTCATTCTCATCATGTAAACTTCATCTTGTATAGATAATCTTAGTCCATTTATATATCTAGCCATCTTTTCTTTATCATATTTAATATGAATAGTCTTGATGGTCAATTTATAGAACTCCTTTGTTTACTTTTTCATTCCCAACTCCTTTTGCTTAAGGTTTTGAAGTCTTTTAAACAACCCTATTTGGTAATCAACGGGAAAAATTTTAGACTTTAATTTTATTACAAACTTATCCCATGTTTGAATTTTATCCTTCTCTCTTTATTACCTCTTTATTTGGACATGATCCCACAGTAAGGATGCATGCCCCTTCAGCTTCACACAAGAAAATTTTACCTTTCTAGGGTCTTCTACTGATTTAAATTCAAAATAATTTTCCATCTCTATGATGCGATCTATGAGCTCTTCTAAATTCTAAATTCCATTTTATGATGATGTTTCTATCTTAAGATTTTAACCCATATTAGAAATCTTCTGAATCAATATTTCTTCTGGGTCTCCTTATTGTTCTTCATCTTGAGATTTTTCTTGACAAGTATCCTCTTCTTTACTATCACTCATGTATTCTATTTTAATGCCCCTCCTTTGGGTAGTTTCAATTGCATCAAGTCGAGTGGTAATTCCTCTTAGCATCTTAGCTATATCCATGGCTTGAGGGCCTCATGGTCTTCTTAGCATCTGGCTATATACATATCTCAAATGCCTCACGATATTCTTCTTCCCCATTGTGCCATCATTCAATTCTTAGAGGTCTTCTATCTTTGATACCAAAATGATGCAATGATGAATAGGGGTTCAACAATAGCCTTGATTGATAGCAATATTCATTGTACCCTCTTACCACATTGTATGATTTGATTAACAATAGTACCCTCTTACCACATTGTATGATTTTCTTAGCAATTGTATGATTACTTTCCAATTGTACAATACTCTGGAAATCGTACAATTTCTTTCAATAGGACAACCTCTTTGCAGGTGTACAATCCTTCTACAACCATACAAGCCTTTAACATTTGTACAACCCCTTTTCTAATCATATAATTGTACGATCATTTTTGTGTTTGAACAATCTATGCAATAAAATTCTTTAGGGGTTTCTTCTTTGGAAACTCCACCCCTTTAATTTTATGATCAATCCTCTCAAGGGGTAATATTATTCTTTCCTTCTGAAAAGGGTTTCTTTAGGGTAATAGTATTCTTTCCTTGGAATAGGGTTCAGGGTAAGAGTATTCTTTTCTTGCAAACATGGTTTCTTCTATTCTTTTAGTCCTTTATGCCTTCAAATCCTCAACACATTCCAATATTAAATATACCTCTTACAACCCGCACACATGAAAAAAACAAGATATACGAGCTTCACTATAGAATAGATAAAATTCACTCACAAAAATAACATGGGGCTCTAAATAATAAACTTTATTTTTATTTTCTTTGCAAGGTTACAACACAAATTTTTGATGGACTAATCCCTTAGCCCTCATCTCTTCCCCTCTCTTCTCTCTACCCCCCTTTATACCTATGCTCTACCTTTCACTTCTTATTTATAAATAATAAAAAACAATGACTTGCTAGCTATGCATGTTGTTTGAACTACTAGTTCCAACTAAGCATTCTTATCTATGCATCAATTTTTTTTCTTCTCCAATATTTCACATGAAGTTTCCAAATTTTTGCATGGCACAACCAGTTATAATTATCTTATCCATTTTCCAGGTGGATGCTCCTGCATCAATAATCCTAAAATAAATTTCATAAACAAATTTATGCAAGAGGCTACTTCAAATTTTTAGAAATAAAACAAGCTTGGTGATGGAGGTTTTGGATTTGTCTATTGAGTAAGCTCTATGTAATGATTATTTGGTTGGAATTTTGAAATCATTGATAGAAAAATAATTTTTATCCATTTGTAGGGAATTCAACCTGATGGCATAGAAGTTGTAATCAAACAACTATTTTTGATTTCAAGGCAAGGAGATGCTAAATTTTTAATTGAAATTAATCTTATCAATCCATTTCAGTATTAAAATTTTATAAAGCTTCAGGGGTATTGTATTCAAGGTTTAGAGAGGCTACTAGTTTATGAATACCTATCAAACAAAAGTCTCAACAAATTCCTATTTGTTTTCCTCCTTTGACTTTGATGCTTGCTTTTTCACAATAAATCAACCAATATCTAAATTATGTGAATTTATCTACTTTATCAATTTCTTGTGTTGTATTGATATTATTGTCTATGTCATATATCGATAAGAATAAGCAATATTTTCTAGACTAGAAAAAGAGTAAACTACATGTGGCCTCACATATCTTCACAAGTCAATTATTCGTATCATCCACTATGATATCAAACTAAGTAATATCTTGCTTTATGTAAAATTCAACCCAAAAATAGACAGCTTTGGTTTAGTCAAATTTATTAGTAATGATCAAACCCACCTTAGTACAAGCATTATTGGGACTTTGTAAGAATCACTTTCTTTTCTTTTCATTTGATTTTAATCTTAATGGATGTTCTCCTTCTAAAAATTTAATAGACAAAGATAATTCATGTAGGGGATAAATGGCCCTAGAGTATGCTTTTTACAGACAACTAACACACAAAATATAGACATGTTCACCTTTGAGGATGATGTAGATGCTCAACCTACAATTTTTTTAGCTATTGGTGATTTCTATCATATAATCTCAGTCATGTATGATAATATGGAAATCCTATTGTATGATCATCACATTATACAAAACCTTGGATGGTAAATTTCTCCTCTTGTGTGATTATATATTTTTTCCATTGTACAATGATGCAAGCAACTAGACTTCATATTACCTTACTTATAAGTATTCTCATTAGATAATATTCTCATATGATTGTCTTTTTGTATGACTATCTTTTCATATGATGTCTTATCTTGTATGATGCTTCCTCTCATATGAAACTTCTTCTCAGATGACCCTTCTTCTCATACAATGCTTCTTGTCGTATGACCCTCCTCCTTGTATGATGTTCCACTAGTATGACACCTCATACAATGCTTCGTCTCATACGATGCTCCACTCGTACGATACCTATGTTGTATGCCAATGTTTAATTAGATAATAGTTAAATTTTATGATAGCTCTCATAGTCTCAGTATTTTTATTTCCTTCTCTCCTTGAACAACTTGAACGACATATTATTTTGTTGGGTATTCCAAGTGATGGTAACAAATGATTAGTATACTGCAATCCATGTTATGGCCTACATACACAAAAATCACAATATTATATTCTAATAATATGATGTATCCATAATTTATGCTCATAAAATACTTGTATTTATTCAAATAAGAATGCCTACATGGCTATTATAAGAATTTTATCCTTCAAAGGATCTCACTCTCTCAATTTACACCTCTCTCCTAGGCCTCTCTTTTGGGTCATCTCAAACCACCTCTTTTTTCCTCTCTGATTCCTATAAACTAAAGTTTAGTCATACACTTGGCCTCCCTTTCTTCCTTCTATTATCTTCTCTAACTTAATTTTTCTATTAGTTTTTATTTTTACCACAACTATTTTGGAGTTTATTTTGCTTCTCCTCTTGCCCTTGACATTATCCCTTCCTTTTATCTTTCCTTATAACACATTGTTCCCTCCATCTTATCTACTTGTTGTTCCTTTATCTTCCTCTTCATTTCCTCTCACCTGTTCTTTCTTATCCCAAGTTTACCACCTATTTCTACGGACGTAACATGTATTTTATACATATCGGAGAAATTTATAATTACCCACCCAATAACCATCTAGATGCTCCATCGACATTCTCACTAGGTAAGAGAAAATTTTTCATGAGCTCCAACTCATGAACATGAATTATTCTTCCAAGCTATTACCATTTTAGCTTGGTTATCTCCTTAAGGCCAACTCCATTATATTTTATTACCCATCCTCTAAGGATTAAACCTCCTCTTATAGAATGCACTCATCATTCTCTTCACTTTGTCTCATTGCATCACATCCAACCGCAATTAACTTACACCTTGTTGACGAATTCCTCTTGGTGCCAACACCTTATTTTGGAATGATAATGTCATTCATAACTCTCAAAAGGATGGAGGTTCCAACACCTAGTTGAGTCATGTCCAAATCTCCCACACTGATTGCAAAAACCCATTATTGGACCTTCATTCTGTATATTGCTCTCTTTTATTACAAACATGATCTCATTGCTTTCTATTGGATTTGAATACCTAAGGCCTCCATTCTTTGGCCTTATTTTTGGTATTATGGGAATTTTCACACCTTGCCCATATCTTCCCAATCCTTCAACATTATACCTCATTATTTTCATCAACATGGATCCAATGCCTCTTGTGTGCCTTTCAAATCACCCAAAATCTTCCTTGCCACTTTGATATTTATTATTGCCATCATAATATCCTTCACCACACTTCAAATTATTATTGTTGCTATCAAATCTAGCAATATAGCCTTTATCATGGTCATCAATGACCTGAAGAGATTCATCTTCCCCTATTGTCTCTTTACCATTTCTTCTCTCTTTATCCTCTTATCTATAGTATGAGTCATTGCACCATCACCTTCATCATTACCACTACTCATTTTTTGAATCAACTACCTCTTCCCTATGTTTATTTTATTACATATGTCCACCTTTTCTTCCACTTATTTCATAGCTTCTTTAAACACTAGCTCTTCTCCCTTCAACTTGGTATCGTAACCCTTACAATTGATGATTTAGATTATCTACCTCTTCCCTATGCTTATTATTTTGATTGTCTTTATCATCTTCTTCTTATTATCCATTGGTGTTGACTTATCATGTAATATTGATCTTAGACTCAAATATGTATGATGACTTATGCTCCTTATCAATGGAAACCCATTTTTCATCTAACATATTATTCACCTCATGTGGGTTCTCATCCATCTTGTCTATTATCCATTTTTTATGGGTTCAATGAAACAAGAAAAAAATGTTTCCTTATTTATTATATTAAAGGATCATTTTTCCATACCCAAGCACACTATAGGACTACTATCCCCCTCTTTTCCTTTGTCCTTCAATGAACTTGATTTCTACCTCCTGCCATCCTTCTCAATAGTGTAGGTGTTAACCCTACCATCATGCATGTCCCATGACATGACAAGAATCCATAGACATAATATCACATAGTATTGTATACATGTAAGAACCAATATGAAAGTCTACCATACATTATTCAATTACCAAAATCTAATGCCCCTTTTGCAACCATGAAACTCTACAAATTTGGGTGTTTTATCTTCTCCAACCCAAGACTTTCTACCATATCTATAAATACTATATTATATGTACTCCTACTGCCCATAATAACTTTGCAATATTTACCTCCTAACTTACAAATTATTCTAAACAAATCCTCTACACAATCTCATGCACCTCCTTTGTCGGTTTCAACAATACCCTTTCTATAATAAGGGATTCTCCTTGTTCTAGTTCCTCCCTATGCTTTGGTGAAGTAAATACTCTATTCATATGCTTGTGAAATTTAATTACATGCTTCCCTTCCATGTCCATTGATCAATTGTGCTTGAGGATACTCAAATGCCCTATGTCTTTCTAAGCATCTATAACACTTGCTAGCAAATACATGACCTCTACCTTTACCAAATACATCGCATCCTCTTAACTATTCACCCTTTTCTTGGGTACTTTGGTGGAAATCAATTTGAGAAGTACTGACTTCTTGCAAATGTTTCCCTCTACCATTATTTGATTATTCTTTTTCTTGATAGGATCATACTCTTCCTCTCATATTATTTTATTACCTACACAACTACTTTTCCTCTACCTTGGATGCATACTGAAATGCCTCTTCAATGTTTCTAGTTCAAAGCAAACCAATTTGATCTTGTATGGATAACCGTAGTCCATTTATATATCTTTCAACTTTCTCCTCATCATCTTCAACGTGACTAGTCCTTATGGTCAATTCATAGCATTCCTTTATATACTCTTTTACTCCCATATCCTTCTACTTAATTTTTTGAAGTCTTTTGAATAACCCTATTTGGTAATTTGATGTATGGAATTTGGACTTCAATTTTATGGCCATTTTATCCAATGTCTTATTTACTTTAGCACGTATCAATCCTCATAGTTTTTTGGATCTGATACAAAAATGATGCAAATGCCCAACCTACAACTTTGTTATCCATCAATTAGTTCTATTGTACAATGGTATGACCTTTCTTATCATACAATATTAATATTGTATTATAATATGACAATATGATTGTATGACCATCATATCATACAACACCTTGCATGGTGACTTTCTCCCCTTGTGCTATTCTATAGTTTTCCCATCGTACAATGATGTTGGTAGTAATACTTTGTACTACAACATCACCTATCATATAGTTGTACGATAATGTTCTCATACGATAGTCTTCTTGTACTAGCATCCTTTTGTATGACATATTCTCTCATACAACCTTTCTTCTCATACAATGCTCTACTTATATGCCATCTTATGCGATGCTTATTCTTGTACGATGCTTACTCTCATACAATAATTCCTCTAGTATGATGATCCATTTGTATGAAGCCTTTTTTGTACTATAATTTTTAATTGAACGATAGTTAAATTGTATGATAGCTCACATAGTCTTAGTACTACTATCTCCTTCCATCCTTGAACAACTTGAACAATGTATTCCTTTGCCAGGTATTCCAAGTTATGGCAATGGATAATTGGTATCTTGCAATCTATGTTAAGGCCTAAATACACAACAATCACAATATTATATTTCAATAATATAATGTATCCTTCATTTGTGCTCACAAATAGGTTTTGGGATAAGAAAATTGTTTTTATTCAAATGAAAATAACTGGATGGATATTAAAATAAGGTTTTCCTTCATAGGACCTCACACTCTCTTAGTTTTTACCTCTTTCCCAGGCCTCTCTTCTAGGCTATATCAAACCTCTTCTTATATCCTCTATTTTTCTTATCAATTGAAGTCTAGTCTAGCACTTGACATCCATTTCTTCCTTATATTCTCTTCCCTACCTTAATTTTTGTATTTGCTTTTATTTTCATTGTGTTTTTCCTAGTGTCTATTTCTCTTCTCCTACCACCCTTGATGTTATCCCTTACTCTTTTCTTCCCTTCAATACATTGTCCTCTCCTTTGTATTTTCTACTTGTCATTCCTTTATCTTCCTCTCATCCATCCTATTTTTTTCTTCCAAGGTCACCACCTATCTCTAGGGAAGTAAAATGTACTTTATACACATGGGAGGTAAGTGATGGTTACCCTCCAATAACCTTCGAGATGATATTGTGTTAGGGGTATTTGTTCTTGAGATCATCAATAGTAAAAAGAATCAATATTTGAATCATGAGATTCAAATTCTTCTTAAGGGTATAAAATCAATATTGTTTGGTACTTAATTTAAACTTGTATGTAACATGATGAACCTTTTACCATAATTATGAGGGTTTTTTATGCAAATAGATAGAATCTATGAGGGCATAAATGCCTCACAAGTATTTGATCTAATATTGGTGAACAATTATTTAGAGGAGGACAACATAAGTATAACAAGAATGATCCAAATCGCTCTTTTATGTATGTAACCCACTATAGTGTTGCAACCTCCTATATTTTATATTGTCCTCTCTGATTGTTGTGGTCAATAAATAAAGGGATTGAATGATCAGAGTATTACACCTCGTATGGAATAACACAACAAGGAAGCTTCCAAAACATGATAACCTGCTCAATTGGATTACCTTCAAGGTTTTTTACAAGGTCAACTCTTTTTAAGATGTGATCTTCAATGCTTTTCCTAATCTTACCAGCTTCAAGGAAAAAATAAAAAGAGAAAACAAAGATAACAAAAAAGAAAAATATCCTAAGCTAAACTAATTTAATAGGGTTAATGTACCAATATCATATTAAGATTCATCTGCATAATAGTAAGACACATGAACACTTGAACGTAATGCACTGATAGCTCAAAGGTGAACACTTATCTCAACATGTTAAGAACATATTTCTTATAAAGTAAACATGATGGAAATTAGTTAGTCATAGAACCCATTATACACACATACAAGAAACGAGATATAAAGAGCCAAATAGTCATAGCCTAAAGCATGTATATGTGAATATGAAATTTATATATTATGTTAGAAGTGGGAACTCAAAAGCTTACCCATAATACCATTCAGGATTTATGTACTACTACACAAAAGAAATGAAGGAAAATTTATACAACTCATCGATCCTTTACAATACCTAAACAACTATTGTTTATAGATTATAAAAAGGGAAAATTTTCCTCCAAAATTTGAATAAGAATAATTTATCATCTTATCTACTACCTCCTTGATCCAATATTTATTACATCATCATTATTTTTTGAGGTATTTGGTCAGAATCATCAATACTATGATTTGCTAGATAACCAATTACCACTGCCATTCCTCAACTACCTATTTTGAGATATTTTGAATATGAGTATGAGCTCTTTTTGAAATTAATGATTTTTTAGTCCTATAGCAGCTATTGTTGTGGTTTCCATACTTCCTCTTTCAATGCTTGGTTGATCCAATGGATGTTTCTTAATAATGGCCCATTAGTGTATCTCACCTACCTTTATGGAAGCTTGTGTGTCAATAGTGATATCTTTGTAATTGGGCCTTTAAAATTTTCTTAATCTCTAAACTTTTTGTCACCTTCTACAATGATTCTCATCATTGATCCTCCATTTGGAAAGATATCAAAACTTTTCACTCGCCCTATCATGTTGGGATTTTGTAGGCCTCCAAGGTTGATTGCACCTTTTATCAGAAGTCTCGTAAACACTTTTCTATTTTCCTCTTATAAAATATTTTATATGGCTCATTTTTTTTAGATTTTTGTTTATCCATATTTAAAGGGTTTTTTAAACTCGTGATCCAATTCTTGAAACTTTTGTTCCCTTATTTATTTTATAATTTTTAAAACATTCAATATTTAGTCATATTTTTTTCTTTCATACTTTGAAAAACTCCTAATTATCGAGACCTTTGGATGGCATAGTTTGTTGAAACATTTGCCTTGATATCCTAGTCAAAACTTCTAGAATTTTTTATCTTCAAATATTCAAGCTTCCTTTTTATTTCTTGGAACTTTTGGTCATATTTTACCTTTTGGAAGATTGGGTAGCACAAATTGTTAAAACTTTTTGAAGCATAGCACCATATCATAGGTTGGAACTTTGTCACCCTTATAGGTTTGAAATATATTTCATCAACTATGCCTCTTGGTATTTAGTCCTCCCAAGTTCTTTTAAGGATAAGTTATGCCAAGAATTCCATAGAAAGGATGTGAACTATAGATGATGATATTTTATTAGTCTACAAGACCTCTGATTTGAAGTGCTCCAATATATTTTTTGCAACTATGATGTCTTTAAGTTATGGTCTCCTTACTAAAGGATTCATTGATGTAGAGAGGCTTTATCCAATGACTCCTTTGACCAAATATGTTAGAGTAATATCTCATAGGATATCTTCATGGCAGATCCTATGAGTCTTCATCTACCTCCCATAATTGTTTATTTTCCTCCAATAAACTCTCCCAATTAATGTGTAATTTACTCTCCCAATGAATGTGTCTAGTGAATATAGTGGAGAGATAACAGATGGATGGTCAAGATTCAGGAACCCAAATAAATATGAATGATAGCAAAATTTATTAACTTACCCATAGTAACTATTTGGGTCCAACCTCAACCATTAGTAGAGTCCTTTTAGTTATTATCAAAATGGCTCTTGAGCTACTACTAATGGTAGGGTCTAATATATTTATCACAAAAAACATGTAAAGATTCACTACGGGATGCTAACTATTAAGATTTGGTAGTTAGCCTGGCCCTATATCTCCTAGGGTTTTACACCCATACTTGCCCTTTGGTGATATAATTTTTGTGATTCTTTAACGTAAGCTTCATGGTGGTCAACAACATTTTGAGGGCTTCTCATTTTGTATAGGGTTTGAATCAGCACCACTCGCAGTCACCACTCTTTGGCTAGATAGTAATGAAGCTTAACTATAACTTTGGCAACTCATAAGGGTATTTTGCTTGTAAAAGGAGTTGAACCTATAAATTAAGGCCTTATCCATTGTATGTATAGTCATTCAAAGGTAACTTTAGTAATGGATAAGTGACCAATTCAATTTGGATAACCATTTGAATTGATAAAAAATAATGTAAGGTGGTATTTTTACAGAATTTTCCCTGAGGTGAAGGCACCAATTTGCACTAAATTACATGTATGTAAATTTATATCCCACCCCTTTCCATATTTTAGCCCTAGCCTATCTTATTTTTAGCATGGTGATGCAAGAAAATATCTCCTTTCCTTTAAGTTTTGGATTCTTGCGGTACAAAATTTGTTTCTTTCATGCTTTGAGGTAGAAGATAGATCATATTCTCATCTTCTGCATTAACTTAATTTTATGTAATTTTATGCTTTCATTGATTGGATAGTCTTTATTCATCAAGAAAAATTCCTATGAGCCAACCATTTTAATGCATATAGTATGTCCCCCACCTTATGAAGAGTCACTTGCTTGCCATTGCAACTTACTCATGTTACCCTATGGATCTTGATCCAACAACTCATATTTTCCTAGATTTGATCTATCATTTGGATCTGCTTCCAAAGATATTTATTATTACAACACAATTCATACTTTCTAATTCTCAAGTAGCTTTTGTCTGATTGTATATTCAAATATTTACCCTAAAAAACATTTTCTAGAATAATAGTATACGATAGCATGAACTCTTGTTCCTCATCCATAATTATTTATTTATTTATTTTTATATAACTCTTCATATGAATCCCCTTGAATAATATTTGTAGAATGTCTCCCTCTATGGTTTCAATTTTAAAGGAATTTTGATCATTGTAAGTTGTTATGATGTATGGTCCACTCGATATTGCATCAAACTTGTTATGATGATTTGGTTTGCTCTTATACTCATCCCATTTAAGGATCATATTACCAACCTCAAATTTTTATAAAACCATATTTTAACTATTCTTTGATGCTTTAGTAGTTTCTCTCTAGTCTATTTCCTCAATTATTCAGGATTTAATAGTTCTCCCATTCTCATAGTCATGACATCATTTTCTTGCAACTCTAGTTGATGTAGTAATTGAAGTGCATGTAATTCTATGGATATACATAGATTATCCTCATTTCCATATACCAAATTATATGGAAAAAAATCCTAAATATTTATTTGGCATGATGTGATTTACCCATAAAGCCCCTTTTATATGAAGGTGCCACTGCCACTAAGTTTTTGAGCCTATCCTCTTTAGAATATGTAGTAGATTCTTGTTTGTATATTCTGCCAAGAAATTGCCCTATAAATAGTATCTTGATGAAGCTTTTATATAAATACCATGCTAGAATGTGATTTAAGTGATCTTAGAAACTATGAGTGCCTTAGCATTATCGATGATTATTGTACTAGGGATACCAAACCTAGTTATGATATCCTCCAAAATTTCTATTATTACATACTTAACAACTTCTTTTAATGGGACTACCTTAACCCATGTAGTGAGAATTTATTTGTGGTGTTCATTTAATGGAAGGTTGATCATTATTATAAAATCTAATTTCCATTTGAAAAATAGCTCATTTGTAGCTATGGGTTTCAAGGGTATAAGTGCATTCCTCTTATTTTTTATAAAAAAAATTACACTTATCACAAATCCTAAGCCATCGATGGATATTTGTAAATAAACTTGGGCAATAGTAACATACTTTCATGATTTTATTGGTTATTATTTGAGATAAGAAGTGCCCACAAGAGAATCCTTGATGGAATTATTACAATAGCAGCTAAGCTTGTTTACTTTTAATGCATTTGAGAAAATACGCTATTGAAATTTGTTCATAATAGAACTCTATTTATCAACATGTAATGAGCATTATACAACTAAAAGGATCTTTAAGATTTGTCTAAATTACTATGATACCTACCTATATGCATATATTCAATATTTTATTCCACTCAGTCTAGATCCTCTTCCTTATTTATCAGACATTTGCCCATATTACCCTTTTCTTAAACAACATCTAAATCTATTTCATCTCTTGAAACATCCTCAACCAACCTCTAGCAGATTCCCCTTCCTCTAACCAACTTTGTGGGCTTATTTGTGATATCATATTCTAGAATATTTATAATCCATCTAGCTCTTTTCTAACTGATTTCACCACATATTATATACTCTTTGATACTTGAATAGATACCATAAGCAATGAATTTATTATTATAAACCATATGCTTCAAATTATTGAGACCTCTGAAAAGATTAAATACTTGTTTTTTTATGAAGTTATGCTTTTCTTCATACCCTTTCAAAGTTTGGCTGAAAAAAGTAATCGGGTGTTCACGCTAGTCATCATATTTCTATGTTAGCAATGCTACTATATTGTGCTCTTTATATGCATATATGATAAATTTCTTGTCAAATTTTGTATTGTTCAACACCATGCTTTTGTAATTTCTCCTTTTATATTCTTGAAAGTATTCCTTTTTTCATCCACCCATATAAAGGGTCAATCCTTCTTTAGCATAAGTTTTGTTGGCTTAACAAAATTTGTAAATTTTAGGATGAATCTTCTGAAACATTATATGACCAAAGAAATATTACAAACCCTTATAGTGCCTTGATAGTGAAAGGATATAAATGGCTTTGACTCTATCAGGATCCATAGCAATACTTTATTTTGAGACAATGTGTATTAATAATTTTTCTTGTGGAACACAAAAAATGCACTTATTTTGATTGAGGCATATTCCAAATTCTTGAAATCACTTGAATACTTTCTCTAAATTCCCTAAGTGATATTCTTTCTTCTAAAAAAATATCGTGAGATCATCCAAGTAAATTAATATTATTTTATTAATATCCATAGCTCTTTGGAATTTTACTCCAACATTAGATAACCTAAAGGTTATTCTATGATATGCAAAAGTTCCCCATTTCTTGGTAAAAGTTATGTTGTATTGATCCTAATATTTTACTCATATTTTATTAAAACTAAATAACCCGTCGAATAGTAAGAATCTTTTAGAACCTGCTATTGTTTGAAGAATTTGTTCCTTGGAAGGCTGAGGATAATAATATTTTATAGAGGCTTTATTTAGATCTCTAAAATCAACACATAATTTTATCTTGTCATTTTTTCATAGGCACTATGTTAGATACCCATGTGGTGTGCTTTATTGTATATATAATCTTTCATTCAATCAATTTGCAGAGCTCTTTCCATGTGAGAGGCTCAATTTTTGGGTTTATCAGCCTCTATTTTTGCCTTAAAATCTTGGCTTCAAGATCTAGTTCAATTGTATGCTAGATTATATCCTTACTATATCCTTTAAGGTCTTCATAGGTCCAATCCATTACCTCTTTATCTTTCTAGCATAAATGAATAAGACTCTTTATCTACCTAAGTAGCCACTTTGGCTATATTTAATACTTTTCTTGGAGCCATTTCTATCTCTTGGTAGTCTTCCTTATCAGCAATGATCCTCTTTTTTACTTTGAGTCTATCATTTAGGATAAACATATATTATAGGGTAATCAACCCCTTTGACAACTTGTTATATTTCAACTAAATAATTTGATCTCCATACCATCTCTTGTACATATTCATGTGCTTGTTGAAGTAAATGAATGGTATGTTCCTCACTTTCAAACACTTTCCAATTCACTTCATTGTTAAGAACAACCCATCTAATTATTACCTTTACCAAGTGATGTCTATGAAGAAAATCCTTTATTGTATTAAATTGTGATACAATTATTGTTATTCGATTAGCATCCAAGTTTTAATCCCTTGGGATAACTTTGAAGTTAATGACATCAAAAGATTCAATTAGGTCCTAGATCATATGCCTATAATATTTGATTAGTCTATTATTTACAAGATGCTAAGATCTTACTTGCCTTATTATCAACTCAGTATCATCGAACACTTGCAACAACTTGATACCTCTTTTTTTGCCATCGAAAAACCTAATGCTAGTACTTCATATTCAGCCACATTATTTGAAAAATTAAATTAAAACTAATATGCTTGTAATAACTTTGAACCTTTTGGTGAAATTATGCATACACCAACACCAACCCCCTTTTTACTTCTAGCGCCATTAAAATACAATATCCACAGACCAACGGGATTCTCCACTTCTTTGTGATATTAGAAACCAATATATTTTATTCTTGGATAAAATGTCCCTATACCAGTTTGTCTATAGATTTTATAAGAACTTGAACTATGCATATTGATATCTCATTTACTCATAAGATCATTTTGCAAGGAAAAATGAATCTTCCTATTAGGTACCTTTGTTTCCAACTGTATTTCCTCTATAGCATAAGATCATTCAACATTTGATTTGGTTAGAGTAACTTGCTCTATATGATGAATATGAAGGGGATCCATTAGATTATTCATTTGAGATCCACACTTGCTTTTTAACAACATATGTATCCAATGCAAGGATAGGTATATTATTATTTTGGTAGTAAAATCCCTTGAAATACAGATACCAAAGGTGGTTGGGAACTTGATTAGTGCTAAGTCCTGATGAACCATTAAATTTGGACATGCTTGTAGAGTTAGAGGTAGATCATTGACCATCCCAATATTTTGAATTGGTGTTCCATATAGTTGGACTACATCTTGATTATCTAGTTCATAGCTTAATACCAACACATTATCCACCCCTTTTGGTATGACTTAGGTTCTTGCTCCTAATTCAATCATATAATTATATATTAACTTATTATCATGGATAAGGGTTGGATAAAATTGCATAGGATTTGTTCGCGTTGTCTCATGGGAAGATTCTTTCAAGATTATAGGCACCTTGTTGTCCTATAGAGTTTTTTTGTTCTTTTAATACTTCTTCCAAGTGTTTCATTTGTCTAGGCATAGTGATCACTTCTCAAAGTGGTATGGCTAAAATATATTTCTTAAGGTTCTCTACTATATTAAATGGATTTATAGAATGAACCTTTTGAATAACACACTTCATCCAATTGGGACAGGATCTTTCTACCACTAGTGGTTGAGGAACACTTGCTTGCATTAACATGTAATCTTATTTATCAAATCCCTTCTTTGAGTATGCTAGTGTCTTTAGGTTTTGTGCTACTATTGTAATAGAAATTCCTTTAGGATCTGGTATTTTCTCATGTATATTATTTTTTATTTTCTTCTTCAACTAATATTCTTTTGGTCCTAGTCATATAATAAGTATGTGCTTGGGTTCTTTCAATTCTATTTTCATCCAACACAACATACATCTCATATTTGTCCCAAGCTACTAAGATTTATTTAGGACAATCAATATCTATGCTTTGGGAGGCATTTTGAGCCAAAAGTTGAGAAGTAGGTAGCTATGGATTGGAGGTTTCATTTTATTTTACTCTGGTACCAAAATTAAAAGGATAAGAGTTAGGGTAACACCAATTTTTCTAGTTTTCTAGATTAACTCAACAGAAAATGGGTTCAAAGTCTATAAAATTTATTATATTCAAAAGGTATTACAAGTGTTACTTTCTATAAATCTACCTTAAAAGGCTTTAAAATAAGGATTCAACATGTTGAATATCCCATTTATTTGAATTTAACTATCGAATACGTCCTGGATTGGTCTTCTAATGATCCTCAAGGGGTGTGGACCTAGTGCATGCGTGTCACAGTTAGTCAAATCATCCTCTAAACCTGTCTGACCTACAAAATGGGGTTAGTGTGTTTGGGGATCTATCATGGATCAGATCCCATAGTAATGAAGATAAATGACACTAAATAAATTAGTAAAAATCATGTAAGAAGTTGTAAATAACTGAAAATAATAAAAAAATAGTATACCTGTCTGAAGGGTTTTGTAAATTTTTATCTACTAAAAAATGCACTCTAGCTAGAGTCACACCCTACCTAATGATTGGAATGAGTCGCTAGGTACCTAGAGACTAATACTGTAATAGTATTTTTTATATTTGTCAAAATATGATGTTGTCCCATGACTGTAGCAGCTCCTGGTCAGCACTGTATGTGCTCTTGTAGCTATCAAGACTTATCAAAAGGGGAGACAAGAGCGTACAAATGGTGGGGTTGTCATGGTGATTTGATGGTTTCTTGATAATTGATTGATGGTTGATTGATGAGTAGAAGTTTTATGTAATTTCGATAAAGTTCTGTTATGTTGAATGAGATGGATGGATTTAGGAGGAAAAGTACTCCTATTTATAGCTTTTGGAGAGCTTAGGGGGGTGAGGTGTCCCCTATGAGGTGGCATGAACCCTAGGTTAGATCCCAAATATTGTAAATATTAAAAGGGTGAGGTGGGAGATGATTCATTCCCTCACATACCTTGAAGAGGAATCTCTTAAATATATAGAATTATCCCATGTGCACACATGTGTTAGCAAAGGTTAGGATTAACCTTGATTAAGAAAATCCTAGGTTAGGTTATGGTTAAGTTAAGCATCTATTAAATATATTAACTAAAGTGGTGGATGCACACATGTGTGAGTATGAGATTAGTGTTAATCTTGATTAATCCTAACTAATCATGTATTTAAGTTATAAAGTGCACTTTATCATAAAGTAACTATAAATTAAGTTTAGAATTACCATGATTAGAATTTTATCGGTGGTCGCATGAGAACCATGATTAGGCATAGGAAAGGACTTGAATGGCCTAAAGGAGCTTATGGATAGCCCTTTTGATAAATGTAAAGTGTTTTGAGATTAATTAATGCAATTTGGTGGCTTTTACAAATTAATTAACCATGGAGAAGAAATGTATGGCCATATATGAATTTTAGGTGTCTACATTTACCCCTTTTTGTACTACAATGTGTGAAGACATAGGGTAATGCAAAAATTTAATGACACCAGAAGATGATTATGGTTCTGGAAAAGAAAGGAAGAATTGGTGATGGAATATTGCAGATGATGGTGACTTTTATCATGCCATAATGATTGTTGAAAGAGTAGACGTAATATTACCTTACTATCGTGATCAATGTGAGGTGCCCCAATTGTGGAGGGATTGAATGCCTTTGAAACTTTGCCTTTGATACTTCTTTGAGCTTGATATGAATTGATGAATTGTCTAACCCTAGGTAGGTTTTTCTTAGGTGCTTCATCCATGAGTGGTCTTACAACTGCTAGTCTTGGAGAAGGAAATCCATGATCAACCTAAAGACTTAGGTATTTTGGTCCATCAAATGTTCATTTGAATTGGAGTTTTGATGAGAAGAGAAGTTTTACTTTTGTTGCTCCACCAAAGAGGGACATAAGATGATCTTTGGTAAAGGTTCTTGGACAAATACAATTTCCAATATTGAGTGTTTCAAATTGATCACGTGTAAAGTGAATTTTGTGATATATATACGCCCTCAACTGATGAGGTGATGAGATGTGAAAATGAAACGGGGACAAAATGCTCGATGAAATTATTTATGAAGTGAGAAAAGTAGTGAAATGAGATGGAAATGGAAGAATTTTGCAACAAGGGTATGCTAGACAAGTGAAAAATCATTTGGGGGATCCTGGGACATATTTTGATGCAGTTTTGACTGGTTCACTGGGTACCTAGTGACTGAAATGGGTCATTGGGTACCTAGTGATTGAAATGAGTTGTTGGATACCCAATGACTGAAAGTTGTGAGTATAAAATGGGTGATTGCAAGGTGTGTGCATCATTTGTGCACCTACAAATTGCTAGAAGAGAGTGATAGGAGATTGAGTTGAGTTATGTGAGGAGTGAAATGGTAGGTTAGGTTGGACACAGTGATGAGCGGGTGGTATGGGTAAGTCAATTTTGAGACCCATACAATTTGAATTTTAGAAATTTTAAAAATAACCCTAGGGTCTTTTTATAGATGCACAAAATAAGATAAAAGTGTAGATGTAGAATTGGATACATGTGAAGGTGAAATTTCATCGATGATTGTGCATGTGTGCAATATTTGTTGTGTGTTTTTATTTTGTTGATTGTTGTGTTTGAAAAATACATGTTTTCGAGAAGCATGTGTGTGAAATGCATTTTTATGTTTTTCGTGTGTTTGTGTGTTGTTTTGTGGAAATTTTTATGATGTATGAGAAAATTAGCCAAATAGGTATC
The DNA here is from genome assembly GCA_028583015.1 of Wollemia nobilis. Taxonomy (NCBI): domain Eukaryota; kingdom Viridiplantae; phylum Streptophyta; class Pinopsida; order Araucariales; family Araucariaceae; genus Wollemia; species Wollemia nobilis. Next base: position 4,533,362 of record JAQPPZ010000932.1, read on the forward strand.
CAAAATACCATTTGTTTTTGTTTGCATGGTATGGCACATTTTTTGAGGTGCATTAATGAGAGTATATTTGAGTCATTTTACATGAAATTTGGTTAAGTATGGATAAATGAGCCAAATGGGTATCCAAAAATACCATTTGTTTGTTGATGTATGATGTGGAACGTTTTATGGTGTGGATATATGACTATGTGTTTGAGACATGTGGGAATATTGTTTGTGAAATATTTTGCTATGAGAGGGTAAAATAAGCAAATGGGAATCCAGGAATACCCTTAATTTCTCCATGTGATGTGGCATGTTTTACGATGTGCATGTATGAGAGTGTGTTTGACATGTGTAGTTTTTAAAATTCTCTGAGGCAAATAGAAATGGTATCTAAAATACCTCTTAACTCTTCGATCGCATAGTACCCCATGATCGGGATATTGTACTAAAATTTTTGTGTTTTTGAGATGCCACTAGGATGAGGGCATAGAGTGCATGATTGTATGCATGAATTGAGTGTTAACTTGTTCCAGCTTTTGTGATTTTGTACTAATAAAAATATGTGTGTGTGAAATAGGTACCAATGGAGATTGATTTGAGGCACAAATTTTATCCAGTGTTGGAAGGCCTAAGGGATGACATTGGGGATGTAGACCTTCAATGGGTGTGAAATGTGGGATTACATGGAGTGTATCAGATGAAGGTGATACATTGTGATAATGCCTATGTGGAGGCATTATGTGAGTTTTGGGATCCTGATCATAACACATTCCATCTCCCAACAGGGGATATGAGGATTACATTGGAGGATATGTACAAGATATATATGTTACCTATAGAAGGCTTAACTATGATTATCACGAGGTATAGATAAAGGGAGATGATATTACAGTGGTTGTTTGGTGATATATGGTGAGAGGTGATAGTATCAAGCAGTGGAGTGTACTATGAGCAGTGTTGGTAGGAGAGGAGGATCACTTTGAGGCACTTGGTGGCTATGATGTTGATAGCCAACCATGTGATGCTAGATGTTTTAGAATTTTGATTCCCATGGAGGCTGATGGGTTTATTGTGTGATATGGTAGACCATGGGCATCGATATGCATGGGCACCAACTTTGTTGGCGCAAACCTATGGAGAGTTGCACAGAGTGAGGTAGGTGGGTTGATAGACTATGGGAGTGGTTGTGCTCCTCCAGGTGTGGGGATGAGAGCACATTATGGTAGAACAACCTGAGATATTTCTTTATAGAGCACATAAATTGATGGGTACATATGTGCCCTATGCACTATGATGGCAGATGGATATGGAGGAGAGACTACATAAGCCACATGAGGGATAATGTTTACATTATAGAGAGGCATTTAGCTAGTTGAGGCTAGAGAAGATTTATTGGTGACCATGGAGGGGAGTGCCAAATTGATATGGGGTAGGTCATGAGTTAATATGGGTGAGATGGATCTGATGGGTTATTGGATGGGAAGCAACTCAAGCGAAGTGGTTCTCGTTCAATCGTGTGTTGCAATAGTTTGGTTTACGACAAGAAGTATCAAAGGAACTTATCATGATTAGGTAGGTGAAGGGGGATCCTAGATGAGCAACAATAGTGATACTCCTTGATATGGCTATGGATTTGGACATAGATATCCTTGATGTAGATGATGCAGGGACCACCCCAAGGTATGAGACATGGTGGGTGGCTCAGATTTAGGAGCTAGGGGTAGGTGTGATAGATATGTATGTAGAGGCTATAGCAGCTAGGCCAAGTGGTAGCTTGGAATGGATTGGAGGGGATACTAAGAGTGGGGGAGGTAGCCCTAGAGGATCTCCTAGTAGTATGCACTAGACCGTGATGCAACCAAATAGTTTAGGAGATGTAGCATTGAGTAGTACTCATTCAAAATCAATGGAGCTTGATGATGGAGAGGATGGAGAGAGTGAGGAGGAATAATATGGGAATATGCTACGATGGGTAAAGAAACACATGGATAGAGGTGATGTCCCTATAGGGATATAGTAGGATCCGATCATTGGCCTAGAGGGGTGTGGTGCACTCCCCCTAGGTGATATAAACTTATCTATCTATATATGCAACATAATGCATACCTATGAGGATAATGATATGTTGTGAGATAGGGTGTGATAGGTGGAGAGTGATATGACCCATCATGACATGGCCTTATCATAGGAGTAGGCCACACTAATAAAGGAGAGGGATGATGTAGTGATGGGATGCCTAGAGGCTAAGGGGGAGGTGACCCACGTGAGAGGGTAGATAGAGAATATGGAGGATCACGTGGGGCTTTTGTAGGAGGAGGTCACACAGGAGTGAGCTCATAGAGAGGCCATGGTGGCTAGTGTAGCATGACTATAGGAGATAACCACACAAAGAGAGACTCTAGCAGTAGAGCTAGAGCATTTAAGAGAGGAGGCTTCTTGAGAGAAGGTGTAGCAAGAGGTCTTAACGATCGAGATGGATGTGATGTATCACACTGAGAAGCATATAGAGGGTTTATTTCTTTGAGAGGGGAGGAGGGTGCATCTATTGGAGGAACACTTGGTGGCCCATGTGATTAGCATATGAGAGCTTTCAGAGTCAGGATCATGATCTCATTGAAGTAGGAGTGGGTGATGAGAGAGATAACCACAAGCGAGCGGTGTCGATTCCAACCACTATAGCCAAGGTAGATAAAGGAGAGTAGAGGAGCATTCTACCCCATGAAATGGGAGTGGGGAGACACATGATGAGGTATAAATATGAGGTAGCCTACAATATTATATCATTTAATGTTTTATTGATGTAGAAATAGTGCCACTAATTTTATAGATGATAGCCCAATGTGGTGATGTATGATTGATGTAACCTACGGGCGATGAGATTATGTACCATGTACACATATTTTTGATATATATAATGATAATTTTGTTATAATTATATATTGTGTGTGTAATATGTATGATGTGATGAATACGAATGTGATGTATGCATTTTATTTGATTGGAATGAATGATGCAAATGATGTATGTATATGATGTGAAACACAAATTATTGAGTATGTATGATGTGATTTTATTCAAGATAAATGTTAGGTAAGATGAACCCAATGATTTCATGAAGATGCATAGATGAATGTGTGCCAATAAAAGATAGCAAAATGTGTGCATATGAGAAATATGAGAATGTATCAGGTGATTAGTTATATGTGTTGTGTTTGACTTGTCTCACTTTGTGTTGCGAGGCCAAAAACAAATAAATGGGGTTGTGAACTAATGACTCGGATATGCAATGTGTAGATATGAAGTGTTTGGACTAATGTGTGTGTATAAGAAATGCATGAATGAAATGTATCTGAGGATGGTGTGTAACCATAATGATGAGACACTTGCTATAAGTAGAGGCAGTGGTGATGTTCTTCACCCCTAATTTTGAAGCATGAAGGATTTTTAAAAGAGTTTCTAGATACTCAAACAACATAGTGTGAACAATCAAACTCATCTAATAGTCATGCAATATCCTATAGATATCTGGACTAGCCTAACTGAATCTAAGTCTATCATGGACCTATGTGTGCACATGATGTTCATTTATCCATTTTGAGGGAGGTTGGACTAACCCATTGCAAACTTAGCCAAAGTAGCTAGCTCATCCACAAGCACATAATGATCTGTACAAGAGAAGGTCACTAATGTGAGAGATGTGTCACCACTTGTAAGACTATTCCACTACTAGGTAGACTCTTGGAGCCTATTTATGGTGATGAAAATCACCCTATGATGTTATTTTGGACCTAAGGACCAAAGGGATTCAAGCATTTTGATAGTACTCTTGGAGGCTTTTCCTTTTGTTTTCTACCCCTCTTCCTTTTGATTCTCTTTTTGTGGTGCTTTTTTTTTTCTTTTTTATTTTTTGGTGGGCGTTGGCTTTTATTTTCTGCCTATTTTTTGTGTTGCTTATGCTTGTCCCTTTATTTATCCCCAGGTTTACTTTGATCACATAAATGATAGGATGAGCAGGAGAAACTATTAACTAAATGTAAAAGCCTATTCAAGGTGTTGTCTTCCCTAGAATCAAAAATTTCTTAAGATGTGAATGTGTGAGTGGTTCATGAATAACCTCAATCCAATTAAGGGTAGCCTTAAAATCTTGTAGAACTTGATGAAGTTTGATATAAATTTATTAGATTGACTATGAATGGTTGAGCAATAGAAAAGCTTCCCATTATCATGCAACTAAGAACAGGATCGGACACCACAATAATCATGCTAGAAAATGTAATTTTAACTCCTCAAAGTAGTACTATATGTAAACAATGGGTGGTCAATGCACAAAAAGAGATGTGGACATGATGACGAATAATGTTGGTACTATGATATGTACAAGAGGACTTAACATAAGAAAATGCCTAAAATACATGGTGGTAGATGACTGACATATGTGTGAGAGATCCAATGCAAGTGAGATAGGCAAATGCAAGGTGATGCATCTGGATATGATGTTTGATGTGTTGGATATGATTATGTAAGCATATGTAGAAATGTAGTAAAGAGAATTTCACTGTATGGTAGTAGCAACCATGAGTGATATGTGTGTATATGTATGAAAGAGCGATGTGAGTAAGCCAAAGGCAGTAGAAGTATTTGGAATGAGTGCAAAAATAAAGTAAGTGTGTGAGATGAATGCATAGTGGTATATCCCCATATGATATCCAATGTATTGGACCAAAGCGAACAGATGGGGAAGAATATACAAGCAAAGTAGAAGAATTCCAATGTAAGGCTATAGCAAGTGTGAGTGATACATACGAATGTGCATGACAGAGTATCATGATGATGAGTAGGTAAATACCAAATGTAACTAGGAGGTCCTGATTATCAGGAAAGTAAAGGAAGGAAGAAGATGGTGAAATGAAAAGAAAAGAGAGATAAAGGAGAGAAGGTGAAAGAGAAATGGGGAAAGAATAAAAGAAGCTCAAACTAAATTAAACGTATGTAGCCGCTCATAGCATGACCATAAAATAATGACATAGGGTGAGAAAAATAATAAATGAAGAGAAGAAAAGAATATCTAACTAAGTCAAAGGTATCTAGCCGCTCGAAGCATGACCATACAACATCGATACAATTATAGAAGAAGGGATACAAAAGGGAAGAAAGAAGAAAAAAATAAAAATAAATGTTAAACATAATATGTGCAGTGTGAAAGAGGTGGTGCATTAAGTGTAAAATACATGAATATGAAGGATATTAAGAGGATTAAATTCTACCATGCCATCCAGAGTGGCTAAGTAATAGGAACAAAAACTGAATTTATGGGTGATGACATAAGGTCCTAACTAGTTTGGAGAAAATTTATCATGAAGATGTGGTGGTTGACTAGTGTTTTGTTGGTTTTATTTAAGGACCAAGTCTCCAATTTGAAATTCACATGGGTGAACCTTATTGTGGTAGGCTCATCGAAGATGATATTGATATACGTGTGTGTGCTCGATGGTATGAATACAACATTCATCAAGCAGATTGAGTTGATTGAATCATGCTTGGTGATTTGTATCATTGTCGATGAATTCTTGCAAAGAAATTCGTAATGAAGGGATATTGAGCTCTAAAGGCATGATGGCTTTCATGCCATAAAATAAAGATAACATCATTGCCCTAATTAGGGTTTGTATGCTTTTCCTATAAGACCATAGAGTGATAGGAACTTGATTATGCCAATCGTCATGTGATTCTGCAATAGTCTTACGAAGAATGGTGCAGATTATTTTATCTGTAGCTACATCTTGGTCATTGCCTTGGGGTAATTATGGCATATAGAAGCTATGATGGATGTTGTATTTAGCGTACAACACATGCATGTTCCTATTTTTAAATGGTGTACCATTGTCAAAAATAAGTTTGAAAGGAATACCAAAATGGCGTATGATGTGTTGGGTAATGAAATCAACAAATTTTGGCCCAGTGGTTTGGACAAGAGGAATATATTTGACCCACTTAATGAAGTACTCAGTGGTAGTAACAATATATTTATGGTTATCTAAGAAAGCATGGGTTATTTTCCTGATAATATCCAACCCCCATTGAGAAAATGGCCAAGAATATTAAATAGGTTGAAGGGCTTGTGATGACAGGTGTGTGAGGTTAGCATTTTGATGCACTTTTTAACATATGTACAACAATCATGCTCCATGTTGGACCAATAGTAACCGATACGAAGGATGCACTTAGTAATAATGATACCACTAAAGTGGCCACCACAGTTGCTATCATGGGTAGCCATAATGACCTGGTGTGCTTCATGAGCTTCAAGGCTTCGCAAGAGAATGCCCTCATAGTTGTGTTTATATAAGATATCTCATAACAAGGTGAAGTGTATTGCTCATTTTTTGAAAGTATGCTTGGTAGTTTGGGATAGATCATGTGGGAGTAAACTTAATTTGATGTAATCCTTGAATTGATAAAACCAAGGATTTAGAGGCTCAACTTGAATGAGGTTAATAGTAGCGTTAGAAGTCAGTGTTTATGGAACGATGTAGGATTGAGAAAGAACTTGGACAAGCACACAAGTGGTTTCATTGTGTGGATATTCAAGTATCAAAGATCTAAGTGAATCCATAGTATCAGTGAAGTGATTAGTAGTGCATGGGGTGGCTTCAATTTCATACCACTCAAATTGTTAAAGTAGTTGAGTTGCCAAGTCTTTATATTGTTTGATCACAAGGTATCAACATTGAAAAATACCTTTGATTTGATTCACAATGAGGAGGGAATCACCCTATATTTGTATTTTTTGAATGCGTATGGCGAGTGCCATTTTGATATCAAGAATGAGTGCTTCATATTTGGTATTATTTTTGGTGCATGGAAAGTTTAATTTGAAAGAGAAGGGGAGTGGTACCCCTTGTGGTGTAATGAAGACAACTCCTGCACCAACTCCTCATTTGCATCAAGAGCCATTGAAAAAGAGGATCATGTCTACAATAGACTTAGATTAAGCTTATTGTTTGATTTTAGAAGTGTGAAATACTGCATCATCTAGAAGGTCAAGGACAAGTGGGTGAGTAGTGGGCAGAGAAGATTCAACAAGATGGTTGATGATGACTTACCCTTTGATGGATTTTTGGCTAATGAATTCAAGCTAAAATTTAGTTAGGAGCATGATCCCTTTAGTTGTGCAACTATTGTTATATCTCTTATCCATCATGTACTTGAGGGGGTTAGCTTGTAAAACCACAAAGGTTGTATGGTTGAGCATGTAGTGACACTATTTTTTGGTAATGAAAACTAATGCGAGTCAAAGATTTTCCATATAGGAATATCGCATCTCATAACTGATGAGTGTGTGGATGATATAGTAGATGATTTGTTCCTTGGATACCTCATTATTTAGGGTTAAAAATGTGCCCAGTGTAAAATATGTGGTAGATAAATACAAATGAAATGGAATTCTAGGACGAGATGACGATAAAACAAGTGGTGAAGTGAGATAGGTTTTTATGTCATCAAAGGCATGTTGACATTCACTATCCTAGTGAAATGAGTCTCCTTTCTATAGGAGGTGATTGAATGGGTTACATTTGTATGATAATTAAGCAATAAATTGATGAATCGATTGAATTTTGCCTTATGAGTTACGTAGCTATTTGATGTTGGTAGGAGGTGGCATATCAATGATAGCTCATACCTTTTTAGGGTCAACTTCAATGCCATGTAAATAAATGATGAATCCAAGAAGTTTACCTGAGGTGACACCAAAGACACACTTCTTGGGATTGAGACGAACATTGTGCTCTATGAGATGATAGAAAATTTTGTGCAAGTCATGAATATGATCTTGACACTTATTCCACTTAGCTAACAAGTTATGTACATAATCCTCCATATTTTTATGTATGTAATCATGGAATATGTAGGTCATGGCACACTAGTAAGTGGCACCAGTGTTCTTAAGGCTGAAGGGCATGAACTTATAGCAAAAGTACCCCAAGTTTTAGTGAAAGATGTTTTGTGTTGGTCTTCTGGATTAATCAGGATTTGGTTGTATCCTAAAAACCCATCCATGAGAGATAGCATCTCATGATCCAATGTGGAGTCAACCAATGTATCGATGTTTGTAAGGGAAAAATTATCTTTGGAACATGCTTTGTTTAGATATTTTAAGTTAGTGCAAATATGGACTCCCCCTTTGGGTTTTACCATGGGAACCATATTAGACACCTAGTCAGGGTAATCAATTGGTACTATGAATCCCATATCTAGGATCTTTTATAGCTCTTACTTAACCATTAAAACAATGGTAGAATGCATTTTATGTAGTTTTTGTTTAAATGGCTTAGCGTTTTCATCAAGTGTTAGGCTATGAACAACCAAAGTAGGTTCTAGGCTTGGCATATCAGTATAAGACCATGAAAATATGTGCTTGTATTCTTTGAGTAATGTAGTGAAACTAGCATGCTCTTTGAGGGAGAGACCTTTGCAAAGTTTAACAATATGGATATTTTATGCATCATCCCCAATGTTGACATTGATAGTATCTTCTATGAGGATGTGTGACCCATATTCAAGTTGAGAAAGAATGGGAATGAGATGTAAGTCATATGTAGAATCGGGGAGAAGTATCTCATCCTCATGTGTGATGTCGGTGTTGTGGATGTTATGAGCCTGTGAATGAGTGGAAGAATACGGAGAGTTAGCATAATATATAAAACACTTGAAGAGAAGAAACCCCTGTGGGGAAGTTTTAGAGGAAATATGGTCTAAATCAATGTAATTCGAATTGGTATAGATGATTTGCTCGGGTTGATCCTCCTGATGAAGGGGGCGAAAAGATCAACATAAATCATGTTCATTGATATGATAATGGTAGGGGATGATTTTTTTGTAGATGTAGATGTGTCTAAAAAATAAGAAGGAATGGATTGATTGAGGTTAGCTTGTAGCATGATGGGGGGAGAGTGTGATCATTGAATAAAGAATTGAACTCAATGTCTATTATGTAATAGAACAGATGGTAGAAGTGAATATAAGTGTGGTGGCATGGGAGTAGCCTCCATGATGGGTGATGTAAGAGACAATGTAGTAAATATCTAAATAATATCCTCGAGGTCATTAGTAGGAAGGAGTTCATGTGGAGATGAATCAAGAAAGAAATAATCCAGAATGTCGATGGAGGACTGAGAAGATGAGGAATTACTTTGAACATCAAATTCGAGCTCCATGGAACATTCTTCCTTGAGTGGATCATAATATGGATATTAAGAGGTATCATATAGAATGTGGGCAGTAGAATAGTGGTATCCTAAGCCATATCTATATCCATTTAGTCAATAAGGAGGCTGCAAGAAATTTTGATATCCTTGTTCATAACTCCCTAGATCGAACCCTTGCTAATGAAAGTGTTTGAGGTAACATTTTGTGAAAATTGAATTTGATAAATAATCAAGGGGACCATGAAACTCATCTTCACATGGGTTTGGTTCTAGAGAAGATGGTAGAAGATGGTGTATCCAAAATCCCATAGATGAAATTAGTATAGTTTGTAAGTGGGCCAAAAGGGATGCCAGCTCCAATGGTAAGAGGAACATTGTGGAGGCAACCAAAATCATGCATGGATTGAAGGTTAGGAGGAGAAATACAAGCATTTTGCATGTTATATTCTCCTAGACCTGAGGCAGTCATGAGTATGGACACATGGGACACCCCATAGAAGTATTTATTGGGTGTTGATTCACGATGTAGTGGAATGGAGGATGATGATTATATATCAGAGGGAAGGGAGATAGTAGGAGGAGATGTGGTAAGTGGTGTAGATTTTTAATGTGATGAAGGGCATGTGGATTGTGATTCGGGTGAAATTGAAATGGATGGAGAAGGTGAAGTGAAAAATTAGTTCTACTATATTCGGACGACAAGGCCTATGACATGTTGCTCCCATGAATGACACTCTAGGAAGTATCTAGAATGGGATGAATATTATGAGGGGGTTGTGGCAAATATAAAGAAAATAGTCTACGTGGACATCGATGAATGCATGAAATACATGGAACCATAGGAATATGAGTGGAAGAGATGATTGGAGGAATCAAAATGAGAGTGTTTGGTGTCATAGTGACTTTTAGAAGAGATTGTAACATAGGAAAAGTGGAGCATGAAGATGGAATTGAATGCTATTGAAATAATGGAAAAGTAGGTAATATTGATGGTGTACAAGATGTGACTAGCAGGAATGTCAAGGTCAAACTAAGAGAGGTGAAAGAAGGGGTAGGTAAAAATTGTGGTGCTGATTGGTTGAACGATGATGAGGATGAGTGGTTTGACTTAACAAGATGAATGGAAATAGGTGTGAATTGGGAAGACACGAATGATGAGGTGGATGGTAGATTAACCATGTTGAAAAACTAAAAGGGGTTAGCATTTACTTGAATGTGATGGACTTGAATGCTGTGAAGATATTTCAAACAATGATGAAGTTTGGAAGGGACACGTTGCATTTTCTTGATCCATAGTCACCCAAGAAGGATATTGTACTGCATATTACCTTCGATGACATGACATAGGGTTCATATTAGCTTAGCACCATCTTGTACTGTAGAACAATGGACCCAAATATTTTGTGCATAGATCCATTAAATTCTTGCAAATCGAAAGTGGGAGTAGCAAGGTGAGTATGGGGGATGTTAAGATGGCTAAGGGCCACAGTGGAAATGATACTGATGGAATATCTAGGGTCAATCAAGACCTGCTTGTAAGTGATGTCATTGATACTAGTCATAATGTGAAGGGGAGGATCAGTGCCTTCTTCTTCAAGTGTAGTAATCTTGTAGTCATAGAAGATGATGGAGGGTTGCATTCATATTTCCACATTGCCCACAAACTATACGAAGGCATTGGTATCATGTACTTCCATGTCTATGTATCATAAATTCTCATTTAAAGCTTCATGATGAGGTTGTAATTACTACAAGAGATCATATATGGATATATTAGTAGGAGCTATGTAAAGTTGGTGAGTGAGACTACTTCAAATGGTGACCACATGAGGTGGTATTGGTGGTGGAGGGGTTTGTATGGGTATTATAACTAAATCCTGGGAAATGGCGACCTAATGTTCAATATGAGCAGGGTGAGCTGGGTATGCCTGATTTTACATGATAACATGAACCACACCAATAAGACCCTTTTTAGGAGAGTCTTTTTTTAACCTGATTGACCTGGTGAGATGCAGGTTGAGAGGTAGAGGTATGTTGGGGAAATTGATGGTCTTGGAAAGGTGTCTTATAGATACCTAAATTTTTATTTGAAGGGGCCAATAGGTTTCAGTGTGGATGGTCCCATTATCTATAAGGTATTGTACCAAACCCCAAAATTGACGATAGTTTTGAATTTCATGGCCATGTTGCATATGAAATTTGTAAAAGGTATTCTCATTGAAGTCCCTTGGCTTTTGACGCGTAGGATCTTCTGGCCTTAAGTCTGGTAAGAATTTTTTTTTAACATCATACAACCTTTGGAAGATATTTTGTAAAGGTTCTGACAAGGGAGTCCACTTTGTTGTGGGCATTGCAAATGTAAATATCGATTTTGGTATTGATTTTGAGGGGTGGAGGGAGAATATCCTAATTTTTGGACCGCCTTGCGATAAGGTTGAGATTGTTGCATGGATAAGGTAGACATAGATTCTATGACCACCTAATTGGCCTAAGGAGGCAATGGAGGATTTATATTAGAATTCCCTTTACCAAAGTGGATGTTTGGGGTGTAATCCATAATTGTTTGAAGGGTGACTTTGCCCTACTACAATTTGATATATTCAATAATCGGGCTTAGTAAATGGCATCCTCGAAGAAGCAATGTTGTTGGATCTAGAGTGTGGTTGATATGTGTTTAGCGCAACTCTTGGAAAACATCTTGACCAAATTTGTAGTTGGAATAGGAAACATGAGATCGTGGATGACTCCACACCACCTAGAAACGTATTCATTGACAGGCTTGTTTTTGAATTATTACAAACTATAGAGATCAAGAAGTGATGTCTTTCTCTTAATATTGATGGAAAATTGTTCCAAGAATTGATTAGCCAACTATTCAAAAGTGTATAGGCTATGTTTGGGCAAGTTGTTGAACCAGTCAAGAGCTTGACCACCAAGGAATATAGGAAATGTGTGAAGCATAAGTGCATAACTACCTTGAAGAACGTGGCAAGTGTATCGATACATATGAAAATTCTCTTGAGGATCCTCCTTACCCCTAAATTTATTGAATTTGGGTATTTCGTATTTTCAATGGTACTGATGAAGGGCCATGGATGGATGAATAGGATCATTGCAAATTTGACTATAAGTGGGCTTCTATGGACCATAGCCGCTAGTCCATAATTCGAGATATTTGAGTTGTTACCTCATGAGCTACATTTTAGTGGGGGGTGCATATGAGGTAGGTTTAGAAAGAGATACTTGTCCCCCAAGGGGTTGCGTAGACAAGTAATTGTGAACACCTATGGAGTGGTTTGGGAATGGTGATAATGAGTACTTTGCAAAAAGTTGTGTAGAGACTCGGGTAAGGTTTTATGGTGATGATACAAGAGGAACTTGTTATTGTTGTTGTAGATGTTGAGAGAGTTGATGTTGTTGTTGTTGTTATTTTTGCTACTATTATTGCAGTTGTTTTTGTTGTTGCAATTGTTATTGTTGTTGTTACTAATGGAGAAAATTTTATTTAAGCTATTATGGATCAAGTTGTTCTTGCTAGAATAGTTATTGACCAGAGGGATGAGCTTGAGGTTGTTTTTCAGATTCATAGGTTGGAGGGTGATACGGATGTTGAGCATAGTCTTGAGTGACTTATGGACCAAGTGTGAGTATTGACGCTTGTTGATATGTGGATGGCCACTCATACTAAGAAGTAAGAGCAAGATAGGAAGGGAATATACTAGATGTTGAGTGATAATTTTACCCGATTACAAAACAACCATCACAGTCAAGGTTTTGTTAGAAAATCCTCTCTTGCAAAGAAATTCAAGATTTCTCCAAGGTTTTTATTTGCTTAATGTGTGTTTGAATGCTTGTGAAAATATGCAAAATGTGTGTTGAAATACCTTAGAGGTGCAAGTAACTGTTAACAAGGGGCCTGTAGTTTGGTATTGCTTTGATTTGCTATGATCTTTATTGTTCATGAAATTTGAAAGAAAATAAAATGTAATGTTATTGGTCCTCTATGACCATCTTGGAAAGGTGATTTAGTTCATTTTATATTCTTTTGTTATGCATATTTTAACAAATTTTATCTTCCTTTGGTAAACTTTACTTTGAACATAAAACAAAATACTAAAATATAACTTTGAAATGTGAATCTAGAACGGTGATTTAATTCAATTTATCTTGCTTTGTAAATGGATTTTATCTTACTTTGTTAGCAAGTTTTATCTTATTTAGTTAAGCTTTGTTTGAGCATGAAATAAAATGACTAAATCTAAGTTTGAAATGTGGATCTTTTTTTTTTTTTTGAATTTACATGGTGGAATCGGTAGCCTCCACGAATCCGGGTAGGTTGTCCAACTTTTATGGCTGCCACAGTATTTTGCGTTGTCCGCCCTAGAAGCCGCCACACAGATCTTCATGCAGTCTGCCCCTATAACCACCATGCCACAATCATTTTAAACCTTTTACGCCGCTAAAAGCACCAGGAAAGGGACAAGCGTTCAGTCTGACGAGGCTCGAGATTTGAACCTTGGACCTCCACCCCCTTATGGGGTTTGGATGAACCAATTGGTCTACACCTCGAACCTTTGAAATGTGAATCTTGGAACTATGATTTAATTCATTTTTATCTTGTTTTGTGAAACAAATTTTATCTTGCTTTGTTAACAAATTTTTATCTTGCTTTGTTAAACAAATTTTTAAATAATAAAACCTATGGAGTGCAAGAATTTGTTTTGGAACCTTAAAAATAAAATGCCTTAATTAAATGTGTCCAAATAATTTAACAAGTTAGCCTTAAAAAACAAAATTATTTGGATGCTCTAATTACTTCAAAACCCCCATTATTGATTTTAGTGCAAAATGATGTAACATTTTAGGGCTTTGAGTGCTTGATGGAACTTAAAGAAAATAAATGAAAAATAAATGACAAAATCTAGGGTTAGAAAAAAAAATTGAAATAATATGAAACAAAGTACGAAAAAACGATAAAAAAGAGATACTGTAAATAAATCCTTCTTATTTTGCAAAAAATAGAAGATTGGGAATATTAAAACAAAACTAGGTTAGACCTGTATCTACATAATCTAAATCTGGTTAAGTGCAAGGGTCTAAGAAATAAAGGCATGCATTAAAAACATTAAATGATGCTACCATATCCATGCGTAAAAAATCATAAAATAAACTCAATACATGTATTAGAAAGATGTACAATTAAAATTGTATTCAAAAACCTTCTTTGGCTGCATACAAGGTGCGAAAAACTAATTTATAATAGCTTCTGAAATCTTCCAATCCTCTCCACGCACTTTTGTTCCAAAAAATTCCAGCCCCTCTTCATGAGCTTCAATGGCTATTTAAAATTTCCAACATTGGCTATTTGTTTCCCTCTTCCTCTTGTTTGGTTGGAATTCCTTCTACGATGTGGCATGTGGCAAACAATATCTTCATATTCTCATAACGCTATTACCAAGTGGCACTTACATTTTAACGTTACACTTTGACTCATCATTTCTATTGGTAATGTTTTTTCTTTTAGAGTGCTGCCACTTTTTTTTTTTTTTAGTAGTAGCATTTTAACGTTACACTTTGACTTCTTTATCTTCCTCAAACTTGTAACTATCGCGTAATCATTTCTATTGGTAATATTTTTTCTTTTAGAGTGTTATCATTTTTTTTCTTTTTTAGTAGTAGCTTGCAATAAAAAACACAGATTAAACTTTCTAAAACAAAAACATTAATAAAATAAAATTAAAACAAAACTATAGATAAAATTAAATTAAACTTTCCCAAAACAAAACCCACTTTATTTTGATATATATATATACTATGTTCTTTCTTTCTTTTTTGTTTGTTTTATTTTTATGATTATTATTATTAATTTATATTTTTTATCTTTTTCACTTTTTAATTTTTAATTTTATTTATATTAATGCATGGGTAATGACTAGATTGGATTTAGAAATAATTTAATATAAAATATTAAATTAATCCTAAACAAAGTTTAAATCTGCTAGATAAATATTAGGAGAATGCACCATATGGTAAAGCAAGAGTGACACTAATCTTGATATTTGAAATGGGATGACTACAGTGGTAAAACATGAGGTCAACTAAATGAGATCAAGCACAAAAATATCCACTGCTAAGACCATGGTAAACTCTAGCAATTATTCAATGAAAGCCAAAACTCCATATAAACATCAAAATTTAAAGTGGGTCCCCAAAATTGGGGTGTGTTGTGCGATGGCCACAAAAAATGGTAACTTTACTAAGAATCATTCCTAAGCATTTCGGATGAAGAACCCAATCTGAAACCAAGAAAACCAAAGATTAGAGAAATAAAAATAATCTAACAATATCCAGATAAGGTGGGGTAAATAACTTCAAATGAAAATAGATGAACCATTTACCTCTGCTCAGTGTGTGAAATGTGATTCATTTGGTATTCATGAAATAATCTAGATTCCATCATTTGTTTTGCATTTAGGCTATAGAATTTCACTCATGAATATGTGCCTCTACGTTGTTCCACTACCAATCGGGTGTCTATAGCCCTAGTGGAGATGACCTTGATCTCCTCTAGACCTTTCTCTACTACCAACCAGACATCTATAGCCCCGGTAGAGATTATATGAATCACCCATACATGATATTGATTTTACATATTATATATATATATAAAGCATTTAATTACTTTGAAAAATTTGTATGCCAATTGGGTTAGAGATCACTTAAGGCTAAAGATGAAGTATATTAAAATATTGTCTTAATTTTCAAACCAAAATGACTTCATCTTTCAAGATTTCAAATAATTCCCCTTTAATATAGTGAGGTATAAGTGGAGCTTCAACAAAATGTTTCATTATCCCCAAAATCCACTATCTTAGTCCAAAATCTAGAAATGATTTCTAAACTATTTTACTTCCTTTTCCTCAATTCCACTGGATTCCAAACTAGGACATCCATTGAAAAAGGGACACTATCAACAAAGAAACCAATAGTTAGTAGCTATCACCAAACACCACCTCAATTGAAGGAATGAACCTAAAGCACACTTGAAATGCAAAACATGAAAATAAACCAAAACCTAACCTAATGCAAAGCACACAAACAAAACAAAATTTTGAAATAAAAGATCACAAAATAAAAAAATAAATGATAACTATATATAAATATTGTAAAGGAAAACACATGAAAACCAAAGACTATATACAAGATTATTTACAAAAACAAACTTGGGATTTTCCATATATAAAATTTTCTAGGATCCCAAACACGATTACCATAATTTGAAAGATATCTGATGTGATAGGCATGCCAAATTTTATGGGTATCATCCCACAATAATATTAGGCCAAACAATACAAAAGCCTTTAATTTACCTCTCTCACCCCACCAACTTGATCTAGTTCTATTAGCAATTCCATGATGAGGCTTTAATTCATCGAACTGATAAGACAATAATTGATTTTCAATTTCTTTTTGTTTTTCATCAAAGTGTATATTTCCAAATTTGATTCATGACTCAGAACTAAGCTCTCCTTTTCATGATCAAATATGAGGTCTTTCAAACATGAGCCTATTTCTAAAAAAATTGGGCCAATCACAACCATGCAAGAATTTACAAGCATCTAGGATATCTGACATATGAGGATCATTATAATTTTGTATCCTAGGCTCAATAATTAGTTGTAGGTGAACCTGATTCAAAATTTCAAAAATGTTTTCCTTTGTTTGGTCCAATGTGACAACTTTAGAAGTTAGCTCCAATTTGTTGTTAAAACCACATGACATTTCATCATCAATTACATTTGAATATGCAAGAGAATCATGTAAATCCTTACCAAATATTTCATTATTCAATAATAAATGTGAGGATTCTACCTTTTCATCATATCTTACCCATAAATCATGAATAGCATTTACCATTTCCTCTTTTTCATCTTCAAAAAACATGTGATTTTCATATTGTAGAGGAATTAATAGATCTTTCTGTAATATAGGAACTTGAGTGTCCTGCATATTAGATGAAATAAAAACTTCATCAAAAGGCTTGAAAGAAACACATTCCTTATATTTCTTCCAAAAATTATAATAATCTTCTAAAACAAAAGGGTGATATTCTATTGTGTCTTTTGTATAACCTTTTGATTCATCAATAGATTCCTTTTCAAATTCACTTTCAACCACTTTTGATGGTTCAAATATTTCTAAAAGTGAATCAATCCCTGCATTTAGGTTAACTTGATTACCATAATCCTCATTTGTAAATAATAGACCTAAGATTATCATCATTTGGAACCTGTTGGATTTATTTACAATTAATTTTACCAAGTTCATTTGAGTCTATAGAAGGTCATAAATTATCCTCTGTTTCAATCCTAGTTAGATCCAGAACCCTCCCATAATTTGAAAAAATATCATCTTGAGTATCGCTCAAATCCCTATCCTGAACACGATTTATGGAATGATCTGGATGTGTATTTTGAGCATCTTATTTTTTTATTGAACCAAGTTCCTACCAATTTGAATGATTAACCTTTGCAAAATGTCTATTTGAAGCTTGTGGTTATTAACCTGAATTGTAGTGGTATCATGTAAAGGCATTTGGGTATTCTGAATTTATGTAGAAGTTGAGAAAGATGATTATTTTAGATTGATATATTGAGATGAAGAAATTATTGGGTGGATAATGGAGGTATCACATGATTGAGGATTATATGATCCAAGACCCACACCAAAACCTTGAAAACTCAATTGTTGTTCAAATGTGATTGCTTTCGTATAGGCTTTGGACAACGATGTGATTTGAGGATCCCTTCACAAATACATGGAAGTTAATGGGTCAAGAGCATCAAAATATATTTGGATAGTCTCTTCCTTAGTAGAAAAAAGGTGCCCCGGTTTAGTATATAGTATATAAAACATTTAAGTGAATAATTTCAAAGATTCATTCAGTCCTCTATGGGCGGTGATAAACTGCTAGTATGCAAGAATTTGGTTAACTCCCCTTTTATTGAAATGACTAAGAAATGTTGTCTCTAGTTGAACCCAAGAGGTAATAGAACCTAGAGGTAAGTTGATATACCAATCATATGCAACCTCATCTAATGTGTATGGAAACATTTTACAAGCAACATCTTCATGCATTATTTGTAAATAATTCATACTATCTCTGAATGCATGAATGTATGCTTCATTTGAACTCATTCCATCATGAATAAATTGAGATAGATGACACGTAATATCTATGGTACATTATGTGAAGTCTCAGGTATGTTTAAAGGGCTGCCTATCATCATTGGAGTAAACATTGCCATTTAAAGAAACTTATTTTATTTAATCATATAACATTAGTATGTTGAACACCTACATCAAAATAAAGCATAATAATTAGTGAAAGCAGATGAAACTCATGCATTAATATAAAATTTGAACACTTTAAATAAGTAAATCAAAGTCAATATCTCAAATCAAGACCTCCTTCTAGCGCCAAATATGTTGAGTGATAATTTCACCCAATTGCAAAACCGCCATCATAGTTAGGGTTTTGTCAAAAAACCCTCTCTTGCAAAGAAATTCAAGATTTCTCCAAGGTTCTTATTTTATTAATGTGTGTTTGAATGCTTGTTAAAATATGCAAAATGTGTGTTGAAATACCTTAGAGGTGCAAGTAACTGTTAACAAGGTATCTGTGGTTTGGTATTACTTTGATTTGCTATGCTCTTTATTGTTCATGAAATTTGAAAGAAAATAAAATGTAATGTTATTGGTCCTCTATGACCATCCTAGAACGGTAATTTAGTTCATTTTATCTTGAAGTGTTTTAAGTAGATTTTATCTTCTTTTGTTAAGTAGATTTTAATAAATTTTATATTCCTTTGTTAAAATTTGCTTTGAACATAAAATAAAAGACTAAATTCGAACTTTAAAAAATGAATCCATAACGGTGATTTAATTCATTTTATCTTGCTTTGTGAATAGATTTTATCTTGTTTTGTTAACAATTTTTATCTTCTTTTGTTAAGCTTTGTTTGAGCATGAAATAAAATGACTAAATCTAACTTTGAAATGTGAATCTCGGAATGATGATTTAATTCATTTTTATCTTGTTTTATGAAACAAATTTTATCTTGCTTCATTAACAAATTTTTATCTTGCTTTGTTAAACAAATTTTTAAATAATAAAATATGTGGAGTGCAAGAATCTATTTTTGAACCTTAAAAATAAAATATCTAGATTAAATGTGTCCAAATAATTTAACAAGTTAGTCTTAAGAAACAAAATTATTTGGATGCTCTAATTACTTCAAAACCCCCATTGTTGATTTTAGTGCAAAACAATGTAACATTTTAGGGCTTTGAGTGGTTGATGAAATTAAAGAAAATAGAATGAAAAATAAATAACAAAAGCTAGGGTTAGAAAAATTAAAAAAAATAAAAACTGAAAAAATATAAAACAAAGTGCGAAAAACGATCAAAGAGAGCTACTGTAAATAAATCCTTCTTATTCTACAGAAAATAGAAGATTGTGAATATTAAAACAAAATCAGGTTAGACCTGCATCCACACAATCTAAATATGGTTAAGTGCAATAGTCTAAGGAATAAAGGCATGCATTAAAAATATTAAATGATGCTATCATATCCATGTATAAAACATCATAAAATGAACTCAATACATGTATGAAAAAGATGTGCAATTAACATTGTATTGAGCATAAAAATTTGTTTAACAAAGAAAGATAAAAATTTAATTAAAATTGTTTGGTTAGAATTCCTTCTATGATATGCCATGTGGCAAAAAATATCTTCATATTCTCATAATGCTATTACCAAGTGGCACTTACATTTTAGCGTTACACTTTGACTCATCATTTCTATTGGTAACATTTTTTTCTTTTAGAGTGTTCTTGATTTTTTTCTTTTTTAGTAGTAGCATTTTAACGTTACACTTTGACTTCTTTATCTTCCTCAAACTTGTAACTGTCGCGTAATCATTTCTATTGGTAACATTTTTTCTTTTAGAGTGTTGCCACTTTTTTTCTTTTTTAGTAGTAGCCTGCAATAAAAAACACATAGATTAAACTTTCCAAAACAAAAACATTAATAAAATTAAATTAAAACAAAACTATAGATAAAATTAAATTAAACTTTCCCAAAACAAAACCATTAATGAAATTAAATTAGACTTTCCAAAAAAAACACATTGATGACTTTATTTTGATTTATTTATATATATTATTATTTTCTTTCTTTTTTGTTTATTTGTTTTATTTTTATTTTATTTTCATGATTATTATGATTTATTTATATTTTTTACCTTTTCTCTTTTTTATTTTTATTTTTATTTATTTTTAATGCATGGGTAATGACTATATTGGATTCAAGAATAATTTAATAGAAAATATTAAATTAATCCTAAACAAAGTTCAAATATGATAGATAAATATTAGGAGAATGCATCATATGGTAAAGTAAGTGACATTAATCTTGATATTTGAAATGGGATGACTACAGTGGTAAAACATGAGTTCAACTAAATAATATCCACTGCTAAGACCATGGCAAACTCCAACAATTATTTAATGTAAGCCAAACTCCATATAAACATCAAAACTTAAAGTGGGTCCCCAAAATTGGGGTGTGTTGTGCGATGGCCAAAACAGTAGGAAAGGTAGAAGTCCACGTAGGCAATGATGTGAAGAAGATAGGTGGTGTCTCACCTGATATGGAAATAGGATTTGATGATGATGGTGTAGGTGCCATTGTATGATTTACCTGTGTAGGTTCCGAAAGGCACTACTGCCATGTTTGTGTAGATGATTATGGTGTAGGAGAAGTGGATAGGTATGATATACCTTGTAAACCTTGAAGAGATTATGGATTTGAGTATTACCCCTAGTAGAATAGAATTATGCAGGCATAGGGGAAATTTCTTGAATTGGGGTGTGAGAGGAGGATTGACCCATATGAAGCAAATCCACTTCAAGAGGTGGATTTGTAAAATATAATGAAGTAGGCAATGTTGATGTGATGGAGCTATTAGGTGGGTATAAGAGGGTATCTATAGAGAATCTAGGAGTGGTGGTTGTAGGGTATGAAGTTGATATAATCGATAGAAGAACATCCTAGTCATCAGGAGGAGTAGGGGTAGCAAAGACTATAACGACCATTTGAACGTGAGAATGAGTATCTAGATAGGTGGGTAGGATATTTCCTTCACCTTATAATAAATGTCAGGATGACTATTGAAGACATGGATGTAGAGAATGAGTGGAGAATGGAGAACAACTATGTGACTTCAGGTTGAAAGCAACTATGTGCAAAATAGATAACACCTGTAAAGGTGTCTGATTCTTACATCGACTCAATAGAATATGAAGAGGATAAATTATCAAGTAGAGGTTGATAGATATCTAGAGTGATATTAGGCATATGATATGGAGCATGAGGCAATTGAGATAAATCTTGAATGTGTGATCTAAAGTCTTGGGCCATGTTGGTGTTGTGTTTTGGAGTGGATGTATCAGATTGAGAAGGATTGACTTGAGAAGCCTCCATAGCTAGGTGATCTTGCTCCCTAGCTTGGCTATGAGTGACTACTACCATTGTAGAAGGAGAAAATAGGTTGAAAAACCTTAGTTTCTACCAAATCTAAGATGGGGAAGTAACTAGGAATCTATTTTAGAAGCAACTAGATCCTTTTATGCAATACAAATTTGGGTTGTTGGGTAGGGTGTGATTGAACTGGGTCATTGGGTACCTAGTGACTATAACTAAAATAGGTTATAGAGACTAAAAATTTATGGAACTATGTACAGGGATGTGAAAAACCTATTTTTGTTGGGTTTTACAACCAGTTTTATGTGTTTTTGTGAGAGAAATCCAATCAATGACAAGAAACAAACATGTACAAGCTAAAATTTTGCAAAGTGTGTTTTGATGTTGGAATATCCCTAAAAATGAAATAAAAGTGGGTGTGATGGATGTATCCTAAAAAAAAGGTATGTCATAGCATAGAACCTTTTACAACACCCAAAAGTGTGTAAAATAGAACTATGTGTCCAATAGGCGAATGGCGAGTAAGTGGAAGGCACAACAAAAATATACCTAAAAGGGGGAACTCAAAATGCTCTGATGAGTCTAAAATCCTCTTACAAAAAGAGGTTGTGTTGTCTAATGTGTTGCTACTAGCCCAGATGGATGATCACTTAATCCCTATGTTTAAGGCATGTACAATAACAACTGCATCCATTGATTATTTGTAAAGCCTTGTGGTAAAGGGGCTTGCTAACCTACCCACTCCGAGGTTCTCTCAAGAGTAAGGGATTTTTTTGTTATGAAATCCAAAAAACCACTCATGGATGGCTACTAAGGTGTGTAGGGGGAAAGCTAGTGGAAGAAGATGAAATCCAACATCACCAGTATTGAGTGGGGATTGGTGATGAAATCTAATCTTACCAATATTTAAGCTAAACTTGAAGTGTGTGTGTTCTAATATAGGAAAGTAGGAAATGTTTTTCAAAAGTGAAATGTTTCTTTTAGATAGAAAAGCAATTCAAGTTTAGCCCATATTCAAAAAATCAAAGAAAAAGACAAGTAAGAAAACTGTCGTGATATTGCGACATGTTTTTACGTCGTGATTTCGCGACATATTGGAGGAGAGAGAAAATGTTGGCAAAAATGTCGCGATATCGTGACATATTGGAGGAGAGAGAAAATGCTGGCAAAACTGTCACAATTTTGTGACATGTTCGAAGAGAGAGAAAGTGCAAAGAAAACTATCGCGATTTCGTGACATGTTGGATGAAAGAGAAAGCGCAAGGAAAACTGTCACGATTTTGTGACATGTTGGAAGAGAGAGAAAGTGTAAGATAAACTATCGCGATTTTGTGACATGTTGAAAGCAAAGAAGGCAAGTAAGAAAACTGTCACGATTTTGTGACATGTTTGAAGAAGAAGTGCATGCAGGAAAAACTGTCATGATTTCATGACATGTTTGGAGAGAAGGCGTAGGCAAAGAAAACTGTCGCGATTTCGCGACATATTTGGAGAAATGGCACAAGAAAAGAAAACTGTCACGATTTTGTGACATGTTTGGAGAGAAGGCGCAGGCAAAGAAAACTGTCATGATTTCATGACATGTTTGGAGAAATGGCAAGCAAAGAAAACTGTCGTGATGTCGTGACATGTTCAGGGAGAAGGAGCTCGCAAAGAAAAGTGTCACGATTTCGTGACAATCTGCAAGAGAGGCAGTACGAACGAAAATGTGTCATGATTTCGTGACATGTTTGAGAGAAAGAGCTTGCAAGAAAAAGTGTCACGATTTCATGACATATTGCAAGAGAAATAAGAGAGAGAAAAAGATGTGATTTCGTGACATGTTTCATTTTCGCGGTCCAAAGCGAAGAGAAAGAGGAGAGAGAAAAAGATGTCGCGATTTCGCGACATGTTTCATTTTTGCAATCCAAAGCGAAGAGAAAGTGCAAGGAGAAAAAGTGTAGCGATATCGCTACATGTATTATCGTGGGCCAAAGCAAAGAGAAAGTGCAAGGAGAAAAAGTGTAGCGATATCGCTACATGTATTATCGCGGGCCGAAGCAAAGGTAAAGCACAAGGAACAAAAGTGTAGCGATATCGCTACATGTTGGGTTTTCACGACCTGAAGAGAAGAGAAGAGCTAAGGAGAAAAGATGTCGCGATATCACGACATGTCACAATTTCGTGACTAAGAAAGGAGAGAGAATGTACGAAGATAGAAATGTCGCGATATCGTGACAATAGCAAAGAGGTACACTCCGAAGGATGAGGTGTCACGATTTCGTGACAGAAGCAAAATGAAAGAGCATGGAAGCAGAAGCATCACGATTTTGTGACAAATTCAAGGAGGAAGAGCTCAAAGGCGAAAGCGTCACGATTTCATGACATGTTCTATTTTTGCTAGTGCTTGCAAAGAAGAGTGTACGAAAGCGAAAAGTGTCATGATTTTACGACATGTCATGTTTTCATGGGTGCATGCCGAGAAGAGTGCAAGGAAGCAAAAAGTGTCATGATTTTGTGACATGTCTCGGTTTCGCTGGTGCAAGCCAAGTAGAGTGTACGAAGGTGAAAACTATCACAATTTCATGACATGTGTTTTCGTGGATGCAATCTGAACTATGAAACAAGGAGGCGAAAGTGTTGCGATATCGCAACATGTTATGTTTTCATGGTCAACTTCCAAGAAAAATTCAAAGGGGCAGAAATGTCACAATATCGCAACATGTCTTAGTTTCACGGGTAAAAGCCGAGAAGCATACACAGGGACAGTTGCAGAGGGAGATCATGCAGCTATAATAAGAAGTGTGATAAAATTCAGTGTGGTGGTTACAAAAAAATTACAGTGGCAGATAGAATCTACAGTGGCGGATAGAATTTATAGAGTTACAGGCAGACAGAATCTGACGAAGACCAGGAGTTGCATGTGAAAATATTATTATAATAATTGTCATCTGACATATACCAGGAGTTAACAAAGAGATAATATTATTATAATATGAGTGTTGTAGTAGGTCCGCAGTGTAAGAAAAAGAAAGCACGACAAAAATAAGAAAAAGAAAGCACGACAAAAACAAGAAAAAGAAAACACGGCAAAAACAAGAAAAAGAAAGCGTGACAAAACAAGAAAAAGAAAGCGCGGCAAACGAAGAAAAAGAAAGCACGACAAAATGAGGGAAAAAGGAAAGCGTAGGAAAACAAATAAAAAGCTGTGCAAAAATAGGGCACGCCAAATGAGCGGGAAAATAGTGAACCGCTAATAGAGAGTGTTGTCTCATAAATAGAAAATGAAGTAAGAAGAAATTGTTGTTGCTTAGTAGGAAAGAGTGTTGTTGTATAGAGGGATAGTGTTGTGGGCTATTACAAAGCTGGAAGAATACTGTTAAAACTGTAAGAGAACAGAAAAGGCTGTCAGAGCTG
The DNA here is from genome assembly GCA_028583015.1 of Wollemia nobilis. Lineage (NCBI taxonomy): Eukaryota > Viridiplantae > Streptophyta > Pinopsida > Araucariales > Araucariaceae > Wollemia > Wollemia nobilis. The sequence goes on from JAQPPZ010000932.1 coordinate 4,558,500, forward strand.
AAATGAGCAGAGAAGGCTGTCAGAAAGCTATAAATGAGAAGATAAATCTGTCAGGATGACGGATACACTGTCAGAGCACATAAAATGCTGTCAGAGCCGTAAAGTGGGTAGATAAGGCTGTCAGAGCCGTAAGTAAGCATTTAAGGCTATCAGAAGCGTAGTAAGTAGGGTCGAAAGAATGTTTTCATGTACAATAAGTTAGGGTTAGGGTTGAGCTCTACACGTGGCATGAGTGTTGTGTATTGCTAAAAAAAAATGAAAAAGGAGTTGTAAAAAGAAAGAGGTAGTTAGTGCTGAAATATACAGGAAAGAGTGTAGCAGAGTGAGAGTGGCTGTTAGTGAGCAAAAGGTATATGTGTTTCATGAATTGAAATAGAGGTTGGATGAGCAATAGACCAGTAAGTGTCTTGTAAAAGTGAAGGCATATTTATGTCAATCTAAGATTCAAAATAGAAATCCAAGTTGGTGCTTGGAATCAGGGGTTGGTGCTCCTTCCAGTTGGTCTTGGTAAATCATGGGTTGGTGCTCCTTCCGGTTGGTGCTTTGGTAAATCATGGGTTGGTGCTCATTTCGTTGGTGCGAGATAAATTAGGGGTTGGTGCTCCTTTCAGTTGGTGCGAGATAAATTAGGGGTTGGTGCTCCTTCTAGTGGGTGCTGGTAAACTGTTTGTAAAGTGGGTGCTTTGCAAAGGCTGGATTTGGATGGGAGTCCAAGTAGTCTATTTTTGAGGAGTAGCCAAAACTGGTGAACCTCGTTAAATCGTGTGTTGTGGAATGCTCTCTTGTTATATTTGCTTAATCTATTTTAAGTTCTCCTTAATTCAGCTTTAAGAGTTGTAGATTTGAATTTAAATAGCCACACTGATTCACCCCCCCCTCTCAGTGTTATTGTAAGACTAACAATTGGTATCAGATCCAAGTTTCTAGTTTTAGCTAAATCAGTTAGGGTTGATCTTGGATTAGTTCACAATGGCTAAAAAGAACAGATCCTCCTTCAAAAAGGCATCCCAGTCAGTTTTAGTTTTTGTAGAAGAGAAAATTGAACCAGAAAAGGTAGAAGAAGTGAATCCTGAAGTTTGTGATGAAAATATTGAGATTGAAGTAGATCTAGAAGGTGAGTTGATAGCCACACTTGAAGAGTTGAGTATAGAATAGAAAAAGAACAAAAGACTTTCCAAGAAGCTGGAAGAATATGGGAATGAGATTGAATATATTTTCTTACAATTTCAAAAGGCCAAGAAAATAGAAGAAGCCTTGAAGACACAACTGGATTATAAGGTTGATGTATATAGCAAATGTGAAGAAGAATCTAACAAAGCTGTTAGTAATCTGAAGCGGCAAGTAGAAGAGTCCAAAAGGATTGAAGAAAGTCTCAGGTTATAGATCAATGAGAAAGAGACCGTTTGCTACCAACAAGGAGAGATTGTTTCATTGAAGAAACAACTAGAAGAGGCCAATATAAGTCTCAAATTTGAGAAGAGCACAGAGTTGCTAGATACAATGATAAAGCAACAAAGAAGCTCCACGGATAAGTCTGGTCTTGGATATGAAGCTGAACAACCGTCATCTTCCAATAGTACAGAAAAGAAGAAGTCCACTGCTGAAGGATCAAAGCAAGAAAAGTCTGAAGCTGAATCTTCAAAAGGAATAAAATATCAAAGAAAATCTACAGCAAAGCAACCATAGCAAAAGAGGTTCTCTCACTCTCACTCTTTTAATAATAATGCTTTTAATGGCTATTGTTCTAAATGTAACTGCTATGGTCACAAGGCAATTTATTGTGAACTGAACAATAGATCAAAAAGTTATCCTGATAAAAACACATCTGCTTTCCTGAGTGAACACCCTATGCAATGTTTTAAATGTAATGGCCATGGGCACATTGCAAGGTTCTTTCCAAGCACTTATGTATCTAATCTAAGGCAAAACCCTAGATTTCATCAGACACAAAGAGTGCAACACAGAAAGGGGACATATCATGTGCAATGTTTTAAATGTAATGGTCATGGGCACATAGCAAGGTTTTGTCCAAGCACTTTTGTATCTAATCTTAGGCAAAACCCTAGATTTCATCAGACGCAAAGAATGCAACACAGACAGGGAAGAAATCATGTGCATCAAAGAAAGGAAAAGAATCATCCATCAAGGATGTACAAAAGACAACCACCCAAGAGAAATGTTCAAGTTCATGAAAAGGTTCAAAACAAGGATGCAGTTGAAAAACTCAAGCCCAAGTTCAAGAAATCTTGGAGAAAGAAAGAAGAGAGGAAATTGTGTCTCCTTGGATAGAAGGAGATTACTCCTCTATTGCACTAAGCAACTCCAGGTAGCACATCCTCAAGGGGAGCAATGTTAAAATTTTATTTTAATGCTCCTATGTATTTGTGTGGTTATTTGAGGATGAAAGGAAAGTAGTCGGGGAGTTGTTGTATAGCTGTCAAAGTGTGTTTTTTGTTCATACAGTTGTTGGTGGTAGTGTCGTAAAGGGTGGTGATTAAATTGAGAGTTGTCTTTATTGGTAGTATTGTTGTATGTCATTGTTGTACTGGTGATGGTTCTTACTGCCACTGTCAAAAGTTAAGTATTATAACAGTTCAGATTATTTGGTTGGTTTTGTGGTACTGTTTTTAATGCTTGCACAGAGTTGGCAATAAAATTGCAGTGTTGGTACAGGGTTGGACAAAATTTGGTACAAGTGTGAGTCACTTGTCAATTTTTTTGATAGATGTGATATCAACGAATTGAATGGGAAGATTGAAGAAGAGGTTTATAATGAGCAGCCAGATGATTTCTAGCCTGGTGATGAATGGTTGAGTTGCTTTCATAGAGGCTGTTTTGATCAAGTTAATGCTTTACTTGATACATGATTTGGGCTTACTCCATTGAGATTGATTTGAGCAAGTTATTCTTTGCATTGGTGATTTATGTTGGTGGTTGTTTTGTTCAAATACCTTTGGAAAGAAAAGGATGTATACTAGTTTCCTTTTCGTGTAGTGATTGGTTGAATGCTTCAAGGTTAATCTTGAGTTGAATGATGTTGGTTAAAAACCTTGTCTATAAGCATTGTTGTTAAAACCCTAATTGGTTGAGAAAAGATATTGGTTGTGGAAAGAACATGAGTATCATTGTTATATGAGTTATTGCATGGTTGGAAATTGTTGGTTTGTGTTTCATGTTCTTAAGAAAAGCATACTACATCTATCTTATTATTTTGAGATTGAGATTGGGAGTTAAGTATAGAACATATTGAGTCTCTAAAAATTCTCTTTATGCTTCTATGAGGTTGATGAATCACATTGGGTCTCTAACAATTCTCTTTGTGGGTTCATGCTAAGCAAGTTTCTCTTGATGAACTTGTGAGCTGATTTGGACAAGTTCTAGTGAGGACTTGTGAGCTGATTTGGACAAGTTCTATGTGAGCTTGTTAAGCAGGTTTTGTGTGAGCCTATTGATAGAGTACAAAGAACAAAGTCTCAATGGATAGAGATCTAGCAACCAACATAGTTGAAGATAGATCTGAGTGATGCCTATTATGCTTATCATGATGTTGTCAAACAATGAAATGAAGTGGTCACATATTCCCAAGAATAGACTAAGAATTGACTAGCCATCGGGATCAAATTCTTAGGGGGAGCATTTATGCATCTGTTTATCATATTGCTCATGTTTATGCTTTTTGCTAACTATAATATTTTTTTTGCCTGAGAATGTTGTGCATGGACTCAGGGGGAGTTTTGCAGTCACCCTTTGGTATTATTGTCAAAGGGGGAGAATAATTATAGGTAATTGCACACAATTACGTGTGTTGCCAACAATTGCAAAGAGGGAGATTGATGAGCAAGGTGCATCCAAAGTATTGTCATTATTGTCAACACAGTCAGGTTGATCAGTTGATGCAATGGACAGGAGTTCATTGATGAGCAAGGTGCAGCCACAGTATTGTCATTATTTTCAACACAGATAGATAGATCAATTGATGATGCAATGGACAAGAGTTCAGAGGTCAGCCAGAACATGTACAGTAAATTTCTAATAAGACAGAAGTGGCCCAGATTCAAAAAATCAAAGAAAAAGACAAGTAAGAAAACTGTCGTGATATCGCGACATATCAAAGGGGAGAGAAAATGCTGGCAAAAATGTCACGATATCATGACATATCGGAGGAGAGAGAAAATGTTGGCAAAATTGTCACGATTTTGTGACATGTTCGAAGAGAGAGAAAGCGCAAAGAAAATTGTCGTGATTTCGTGACATGTTGGACAAAAGAGAAAGCGCAAGGAAAACTGTCGCGATTTCGTGACATGTTGGAAGAGAGAGAAAGCGCAAGATAAACTATCGTGATTTCGTGACATGTTGAAAGCAAAGAAGGTAAGTAAGAAAATTGTCGTGATTTCATGACATGTTTGAAGAAGCGCATACAGGAAAAACTATCATGATTTCATGACATGTTTGGAGAGAAGGAGCAGGCAAAGAAAACTATCGCGATTTCGTGACATGTTTGGAGAAATGACGCAAGCAAAGAAAACTGTCACGATTTCATGACATGTTTGGAGAGAAGGCACAGGCAAAGAAAACTGTCATGATTTTGTGACATGTTTGGAGAAATGGCGCAAGCAAAGAAAACTATCACGATTTTGTGACATGTTCGGGGAGAAGGAGCTCACAAAGAAAAGTGTCATGATTTCATGACAATCTGCAAGAGAGGCAGTACGGAAAAAAATGTGTCACAATTTCGTGACATGTTTGAGAGAAAAAGCTTGCAAGAAAAAGTGTCGTGATTTCGTGACATATTGCAAGAGAAAGAGGAGAGAGAAAAAGATGTCGCGATTTCGTGACATGTTTCATTTTTGCGGTCCAAAGCGAAGAGAAAGAGGAGAGAGAAAAAGATGTCACAATTTTGTGACATGTTTCATTTTCACGGTCCAAAGTGAAGAGAAAGTGCAAGGAGAAAAAGTGTAGCGATATCGCTACATGTTGTATTATCGTGGGCCGAAGCAAAGAGAAAGTGCAAGGAGAAAAAGTGTAGCGATATCGCTACATGTTGTATTATTGCGGGCCAAAGCAAAGGTAAAGCGCAAGGAACAAAAGTGTAGCGATATCGCTACATGTTGGGTTTTCACGACCTGAAGAGAAGAGAAGAGCTAAGGAGAAAAGATGTCGCGATATCACGACATGTCACAATTTCATGACTAAGAAAGGAGAGAGAATGTACAGAGATAGAAATGTCACGATATCACGACAACAACAGAGAGGAATACTCCGAAGGATGAGGTGTCACGATTTCATGATAGAAGCAAAACGAAAGAGCATGGAAGCAGAAGCGTCATGATTTCGCGACAAATTCAAGGAGGAAGAGCTCAAAGGCGAAAGCGTTGCAATTTTGTGACATGTTCTATTTTCGCTAGTGCTTGCAGAGAAGAGTGTACAGAAGCAAAAAGTGTCACGATTTTGTGACATGTCATGTTTTCATGGGTGCATGCCAAGAAGAGTGCAAGGAAGCAAAAAGTGTCACAATTTTGTGACATGTCTCGGTTTCGCTGGTGCAAGCCAAGTAGAGTGTACGGAGGCGAAAAGTGTCGTGATTTTGTGACATGTTGTGTTTTCGTGGATGCAATCTGAACTATGAAACAAGGAGGCGAAAGTGTCGCGATATCACGACATGTTATGTTTTTGTGGTCAACTGCTAAGAAAAAGTCAAAGGGGCAAAAATGTCGCGATATCATGACATGTCTTAGTTTCGTGGGTAAAAGCTGAGAAGCATACACAGGGACAGTTGCAGAGGGAGATCATGCAGCTATAATAAGAAGTGTGATAAAAGTCAGTGTGGTGGTTATAGAAACATTATAGTGGCAGACAAAATCTACAGTGGTGGATAGAATTTATAGAGTTATAGGCAGACAGAATCTGACGAAGACCAGGAGTTGCATGTGAAAATATTATTATAATAATCATCATCTGACATATACCAAGAGTTAACAAAGAGATAATATTATTATAATATGAGTGTTGTAGTAGGTCCGCAGTGTAAGAAAAATAAAGTGCAGCAAAAATAAGAAAAATAAAGCGCGGCAAAAACAAGAAAAAGAAAACGCAGCAAAAACAAGAAAAAGAAAGCGTGGCAAAACAAGAAAAAGAAAGCGCGGCAAACGAAGAAAAAGAAAGCACGACAAAATGAGGGAAAAAGGAAAGCGTAGGAAAACAAATAAAAAGCTGTGCAAAAATAGGGCACGCCAAATGAGCGGGAAAATAGTGAACCGCTAATAGAGAGTGTTGTCTCATAAATAGAAAATGAAGTAAGAAGAAATTGTTGTTGCTCAGTAGGAAAGAGTGCTACTGTATAGAGGGATAGTGCTGTGGGCTGTTACAAAGCTGGAAGAATACTGTCAGAATTGTAAGAGAACAGAAAAGGTTGTCAAAGCCGAAATGAGCAGAGAAGGCTGTCAAAAAGTCGTAAATGAGAAGATAAATCTGTCAGAACGACGGATACACTGTCAAAGCCGTAAAGTGGGCAGATAAGGCTATCAGAGCCGTAAGCAAGCATTTAATGCTATCAGAAGCATAGTAAGCAGGGCCGAAAGAATGTTTTTGTGTATAGTAATTTAGGGTTAGGGTTGAGCTCTACACGTGGCATGAGTGTTGTGTATTGCTAAAAAAAAAAGAAAAACGAGCTGTAAAAAGAAAGAGGTAGTATAGTGCTAAAATATACAAGAAAGAGTGTAGCAAAGTGAGAGCGACTATTCGTGAGCAAAAGGAATATGTGTTTGATGAATTGAAATAGAGGTTGGATGAGCAATAGACCAGCAAGGGTCTTGTAAAAGTGAAGGCATATTTATGTCAATCTAAGATTCAAAATAGAAATCCAAGTTGGTGCTTGGAATCAGGGGTTGGTGCTCCTTCCAGTTGGTGCTGGTAAATCAGGGGTTGGTGCTCCTTCTAGTTGGTGCTGGTAAATCATGGGTTGGTGCTCTTTTCTGTTGGTGCAGATAAATTAGGGGTTGGTGCTCCTTTTTGTTGGTGCATATAAATTAGGGGTTGGTGCTCCTTCTAGTGGGTTTTGGTAAACTTTTTGTAAAGTGGGTGCTTTGCAAAGGCTGGATTTGGATGGGAGTCCAAGTAGTCTATTTTTGAGGAGTAGCCAAAACTGGTGAACCTCATTAAATCGTGTGTTGTGGAATGCTCTCTTGTTATATTTGCTTTATATGTTTTAAGTTCTCCTTGCTTCAGCTTTAAGAATTGTAGATTTGAATTTAAATAGCCACACTGATTCACCCCCCCCTCTCAGTGCCATTGTAAGACTAACAACTTGCAACCACAAAAATCAGTAAATCACATTCTATGGATAAAATAAGCATCTAAACAAGCTAAATATGAAGTAAAAACAATCTTGCAAAGGTGGTGTTGTGTCATTTATTGCAAGAGTACAAGATCTAGCAATTTTACAAAGGTGGTATGATGTCGAATATTGTAAATAGTCTTACAAGGTGGTGCGATGCTAAGTTTTGTAACAAGGCTAGAAACATCCAAGTGTTAGTAAAATAACATGATATCAAGTTATGCTAAACACAAAATGGTATCCATATTGCAAAGGTGGCACGGTATCGAATATTGAAATCACACTTACAATATGGTGCAGTGTCAAGTTTTGCAAGAGACCAAGAGAATCAAGATGTTAGCAATGGTGGTGCAGTATCGAATATTACTAAAAACAATCTCACAAGGTGATGTGGTGCCAAATTTTGTAAGGGTTCCATATTCACAAAGAAGAGTTGATTATACCTTTTGATGATGTTAGTTTATTTTAGGCAGTTTGTAGCTGCAATGGTTATCTTTTGATAAGAGAGATAGCAATCCCATACAGGGGTAAATCAGTACCCCAAACATAATTACAACAGTATAGTTGTTGTGGTTTGTATCATAAGTGGCTTTTGCACCATTTCCATGAGTTTTGGCTTTAGTCGTAGGGTACCTAGTTATTGGATTGGATCGCACCCTACCTAGCGACTAAAATTTTTAGACTAGAAAAATAGCTATCTCAAGTCGGAGTAATGTTTTCAAGGTTTTGTAAGCTTTTGGGTGGTTTTTGGAGCTCCTGTAACACAAAAAATAATCAAAATTAGCTAACCAATAAGATGACATAACTAACAAGAAGTAAAGCAAGTGGGATTTATCTACTTGTAATTGCTTACATTTAATTTTATCAATCCAGGGTAATCCAGGTTATATTTAAAGAGTAGAAATCCAATATATATTGTACCATAGTGGTTAATACTTAGACTTGATTATGTTCTCTTTAGTCTCAGGTTTTGCAAGAAATTAAAGTTTGTAGGAAATTAAAGTTTGCAGGAAATAAAATAAAATAAAATTATGTTTAAATTAAATATGCAATTTAGACTAAGTCTATATGAGTATGTGTGGATCCACGTATGATTTACTAATGCATTATTTATCTAATGTTTCTATAGTTTTATGATACATAATTTTAATAAAAATTATGTTATTTTACTTTATGCTCTAATTTCATCTACTGTGTTAGTGGGGGAAGAGATTTATGGACTAACATTTTGGAGTGGGCCCTGCCTCCGGAAGGTTAGTATTAACCTCCTCCCCTTTATATACTCTATTTTAACTTTAGTAATCTATTTCATTAAATTAATATAATGCTAATTATTTCATGGTTGCAGGAAAATGAAAGGGAAGTTACAGAAGTAGATACAACATAAAAGAAATATAGAACATGGTTACCAAATCCATAGAAGAAAATACTGTTATTTTATTGCTTAATATTCAACCTTCATTCATACAATGCAAATAGACTCCTTCAACATCAAGCGATGAATTTCTAGGATAGTAGCTTATAGACCATAGATAATAGACAATAGACCTTTTCAAAGATCTTTACATGTATTTTTATAATGTCATGTTGGACATTCTTAATGGAAATTTTCCACGTATTTTCCATGTGGCTTTGTTGGCTTGATGATGCGACAACTATCTACCTAACAGAAATAATCTAAACTAACATAGTTTCCTAACCTACTTGGACTCAGTCATAATCTAAGTGGTCTAAGTGGCAATTCATGAACTAACATAAAAAATGCTTCTAATTTGAATATTTCACAAGATATAATAATATAATTATATGTCCCCCTTTATTCACAGATAGGACATAACATCTTGCAAATTTATAACTTTACAACATACTAACTTTACAATTTTATAAAACAACTTTATAACAACTTCAATAATCATAGTTTTCTCATGCATAATCTTTGACAAGCCAACCAACTATGTTGACAAGGAATATTTCATAATAATATGTTGCCATGTAAGAGTGCCATGTTGTCACTGTCGTGGCACGTAGTGTGTTGGTTAATTGACTTGGTCAAACCTTTTTGTAACTCTTGTTGGTAGACGTATTCAGTAACAGTCTTCAATAGCTATATTATATAACATATTATTTGTTATCACTTCTTTCAATATTTAGGAGCATTTCACTATGACCGTGTCACTCAATCATACCTACCAACTATTTCCATAGGTCATAGAACCCAGACAAAAGCAAGTAATGCTACATTCCAAACATAGCATCGGCTATGTTTTCCAAGAGAAATAAATTTTCAATATATATAGTGATTTAATTTTTATTGTTAGATATCTATCATCTTTATTTCGTTCGTTCATATGCATTTCACACTTGGCCTTTAAGGCAGGGATGTGCCCACCCGGAGAGGTGTATTACTTCCTTTATTTCATTGCATTATTGATTTACTCTTTCATTATAAATTTATACTGCATGTATCGTATGTATTTCTGAACAAGATTTAGAGTTTTCTATGATTTTAACAATTAATACAGAAGCTGAGAATCTGGATGCTTCCAAGTGGTATAATATTTTAGTGATCCTATAGAAATGCAGTGGGTATAATTATCTCTATTTTCCATATCACAATATCAAGGAGACGACAATGGTGAGAACAAACCGAATAAGTGAATGCGTAGTAAAATCCCAAAGTTTAAGAAATAGACGTGAAATATTCTCTTGCGTTCATCATTTCTAGAAGTAACCAGGCGGTGTCATTCCTAGAGAGCATTACAGTTGAAATTATCTTCAAGGCTCCTACGAAACACACTATTCATTCACCCAATCCAAGTGCAAGAAGGAAATTATTTAGAGAAAAACCTAACTCCCAGTATCCTGTTTTGGCCATGTCAGAAGGCGACGAAGCATTCTCAAAGGTCGATTTATTTTTGAGCAAGTAATTTTGAATTATCAGGTATGTATTCATTAAGATATCTCTCCGTGTAATTAAAATAGATGCGTGTCTCCTTCATCTCCCAATAATCAAACAGGAAATATTTATCAGTTTAAAAGAAAATTTGAAGTTTTTCATAGACCATTAACCACTCTGCTCCTCTATAAATTCGTCCTTCGAATCAAGTATACACAATTTTCTAGTTTGTATTTATACTTACAAAAATTTTGGCTCATAAATCAGCCGCTACAAATAATTTTTACTGCAAACCAATCAGAACACCCATCTATTTTTTAAATTACAAATAGCCTAAGGTTTTGTGCATTATTTTTTTAGGTTGCAAATAATTTTCCCACATTGGGTAGGCAAAGAAAATGGGGGGTTTATAACATGTAATGGGATAATAATTTTTACCACAAACCAATCAAAACACCCATATATTTTCTAAATTACAAATAGCCTAAGGTTTCGTGCGTTATTTTTTTAGGTTGAAAAGCATTATCCCACATTGGGCAGGAAAAAGAAAATGAGGGTATATAACATGGAAGGGGATAGTACTAGGGTGTGACTTCGATCACATGGCCAGCCTTCCTCCCTCGTGCATAGCTTCCTCCATGTGTCTTGTCTTCCCTGGTGTCATCTTCTCTGTTGTGTCCTCTTTGGTTGGTTACAGTTGTTCTCTGTTGTGTCGTCATTCGGTTGGTTCCAACTATTTTTTGTTGTTACTCTATGTCTCATCTTCAGTCATTCGGGTTAGTCGCTTGTGTATCCATGTGTCAGTGTTGGTCCTTGCATTCGTAGCTTGTGTTAATGTTGGTCCTCGCGTCCGTAGCTTGTGTCAATTCCTTCCTCTAGTTTGTGTTCTTCACATTGATCTCTGTGTCCTTCACCTTGGTCACTTAGTGTATTGGTCTGGTTCATCTCGATCGATATTAAGTCTATCATATCGTTTTTGGTCTCATTTTCGAGTAGTCTCATTTGATGTTGTTTCGTGTCACAAAAGTCGATGGACTTCCAAAAACTAGTCATTGGTCATGCTAATAGTGGCAGTAGCCATTGGACTTCAAAAACTAGTCGTCCATAGCTTGAACCATCGAATATATCCATTGAGGATCTAGTCGTTGAAATTCAAAATTTCAAATTCAAAATTCCGCATTGTAGTTGGCACGACAGTTGAAGCAGAAAACAAACAATTTTTGGCACAATTCATCAAATTTTTGCCAAAATTGAAGTCAAATTTCTTTAAGCAATATTTTGAAAGTGCATGAACAAACAGTGGATCAAAGGATCTGACGGTCGATTATCAAGCTCGAAGACTTCCAAAAAAATGCAAGAAGATCTCGTCGAAGCCAAGGTACAAAAAATTCTCCTTCTCCTTATGAAATTGGTAGTTTTAATTTGAGTCATCCAGTGCTCAGTTCAATGGCATCCAATACCTCTCCAAATTCCTCACAAGAGAATGTCACTCAAGTAAAAAATAATCGTCCAATGATCAATGATGATGTGTTAAGAGATTTGATACTCAACCTTCAGGTTATGACTGCAAGCTTCAATGCATCTAGGAAACAACCCCAACCAAATCCTACTAGTCCCAATCACTGGAGTACTGACATCCACTATGATGACTATAAACGCTATAGAGGTCAAAATAGTCAGACCCTAAATCATAATGGTCAAAAAAATATTGAGGATGGGGGTAATGAAGACAATTTGGAGCAACAAAATATATCTTATCAAAATAACAACCAATGACAGAGGAGTCATGAGGAATAATATAGAAACAATGTTCACTCCCAACCAAGAGGTCCTACTAGAGTCAACTATCCACGCGTTGGCATGCCTACCTTTGAAGGCCAGGATCCATGCGGGTGGATTCCAAAAATGGAAGGCATCTTAGAATTCTATAAATTCCAGGAAGGGGACAAAGTCCCTTTTGCAGCAACCAAATTTAGCATTGAAGCTTATTAGTGGTTTACATGGTATAAACGTGAGGAGCCCCATTATGCATTATATTGGGATAATTTTAGAAAAATCCTTTCTTCACATATTCGACAAAGGTCCCACAGGTTCATACACAGTACGATTGTTTTCACTTAAGAAAACAAGATCAGTAGGGGACTATATTTTAGAATTCACCAGTATGCTTCACTATGCACAAGACCTACAATAGGACGTGGTAGTACCGACTTTCCAAAATGGATTAAAAGCACATATTAAATTTGAAGTAGACCTACACAATCCATCCAAGTTGGATGAGTGTATAAGGATTGCATATTTGGCAGAGACAAAGGCACGCGTAGGCCCATCTACATGATGTGATTCATATGGGCGACCTCCATTCTGCAACAACTCTTTCCATAGAAATGATCAACCGTCATGGTACTTCTGCTACAAATGTCGCACTCATCATCAAAAATATCAAGCATGTACACCATGACAAAACTTTCATATTGAATATACCGACAAGGAAGAAGAAGAAATAGAGGAGTACGACACACCTAAGGATATCCCAGTTGAGGACCAAAATGAACACGACAAAGTTGTCATTGATGAGGATACCATGACTATTTTAGTACATGCTCTTATGGAGTTATCCTCTCACCATAAAATCAAGGTGGTATGTTTCATTTTAAAATAGAGGGTGATAGTATTAATTGATTTCGAAAGTATGCACAACTTCATTGATGCAAAACATGCAAGAAAATTGGGGTTGCACATCTTCTCTTCTAGTCAAGATCGATTTCAAGTCAGAACTGCAAGCAGGGAAATTTCTTAATTTCTAGGTAAGACATCTTCAGTTTCATTACAAATGGGTACATATACTTGGAAAGGTCCTCTTTTTGTTATGGAATTAGGAAATTTGAAAGTTATTTTAGGCATTGCATGGATGGAATAATTGGAAACCATAGTGGGTTTTAACCACAAACATCGCTTTATCGAATGGCAAGCCAATGGGAGGACTATTCGTCTTCAAGGACTACCCACACCTCCATAAAAATTTGTAAGTTCACATAGCATGGAAAAGATATTAAGAAAATATGGTGGGGGATTCATAGCCCGAATCAATTGCATAGAGAAATTATAACTAGATATATCAAAAATCAAAGAGGAAGATCTTCAACACATTGTGGCTCATTATGAGGAAGTTTTTCAAGAACCCAAATACCTTCCCCCCAAAATATCTCATGACCATGCTATCCATCTTGTGCTAGGAATTATTCCACCCAATGGTCGTCCTTATCGATATCCCCAACCCCAAAAAATAGAAATTGAGAAGATTGTCCAAGAACTATTAGACCATGGTGTCATTCGTCATAGTACTAGTCCTTATTCCTCATCTGTCATCTTAGCTTGTCGAAAAGACAATTCTTGGTGTATGTACCCAGATTTTCATCCTCTCAATAAAATCACAATCAAAGATAAGTTTCCTATTCATGTCATTTATGATTTACTAGATGAGCTACATGGTACCAAATTCTTCACAAAATTGGACTTACGCTCAGGGTTTCATCAAATCTGATTTAGGGCCAAGGATATTCCCAAAATAGCCTTTCAAACTCATGAAGGACATTATGAATTCTTGGTCATGCCCTTTGGTCTCACTAATGCACCATATACATTCCAAAGTCTCATGAACCAGGTGTTTCGTCCATTCTTATGTAAATTTGTTCTAGTCTTCTTTGATGACATACTCATCTATAGTAAATCATGGAAAGATCACTTAGCCCATGTGGACAGAGTTCTCCATATCCTACACAAGGAAAAGTTGTTTATCAAATTATCTAAATGCTCCTTTGGTGTTCAAGAAGTTGAGTACCTCGGTAATATCGTATCTCAGAAAGGTGTTAAGGTGGATCCCAATAAGATTAAGGCAATACGAGATTGGCCTTTACCTAAAATAATCAAGAAACTTCATGGTTTTTTGGGCCTCATAGGCTATTACAACAAATTTGTATGTAACTATTGTGGGTCCTCTCACGACTCTCACCAAAAAGGATGTTTTTCAATGGTCAGAAGTAGCTACCTAAGATTTTGAGACTCTCAAGGAGGCAATGTGTACAACTCCAGTTTTGGCCACTCTAGACTTCCAAAAACCATCTATTATTGAATGAGATGCCTCAGAAAAAGGTATTGGTGCAGTACTAATGTAGGATGGTCATCCCTTGGAATTTGAAAGTAAACAACTTTCAGGTAAAAATTTGGGTAGATCCACCTATGAAAAAGAAATGTTGGCTATTTTACATGCAATGGAAAGATGGAGGCATTACTTAATCAATAGTCGTTTTATTATTATAACAAATCACAGCAGTCTCAAGCATTTTCTAGAGCAAATATTTTTTTATCCCAAAAAAATAAGTGGTTGAATAAATTATTGGGATATGATTTTGTGATTGAATATAAGAAAGGTAAAGAAAATGTGGTAGCGGATGCATTATCTAGAAAATACAAAGATGAAGTAGTTCTTAATGCCATTTCAGGACCATGTTCACAGTGGGTGTCTCAGTTGCAGGAAGAATGGTTGTCCAATAGTGAAACAACTCAAATAATTCAAGAATTATCTATGGGTTCCTCTAAATACCCTCTTTTCACATATGATGAAAAAATATTACGTAAGAAGAGTCACATTTACATACCTCACAATTCACCAATCAAAGCACAGATTCTAGAGGAGTCACATGCTTCTCCATCAGCAGGACATTCAGGGTTTTTGAAAACTTACATGCGGGTTAAACAATCCTTTTTTTGGAAAGGATTAAAATCAGAGGTCAAGCAATGGGTAGCCGAATGTGAAGTATGCCAACACAATAAGGGAGAAATAGTCAAATCACTGTGGTTGTTTCAACCGTTACCTATTCTAGATCGCCAGTGGGAATATATTTCCATGGATTTTATTGAAGGTCTTTCTAAGTTGGAAGGTAAAACAGTAATTTTCGTGGTAGTTGATCACCTTTCCAAATATGCTCACTTTCAGGATTTACAACATCCATTTTCAACAAGCAAAGTGGCCAAGGTATTTATGGATTCAATTTTTAAATTACATGGAATGCCCAAAAATATTGTAAGTGATCGTGATCCCATATTTACTAGCAATTTTTGGAGAGAATTATTTTGACTTAGTGGTACCAAATTAAATATGTCTTATGCATACCATCCACAAACAGATGGTCAAACAGAGGTAGTTAACAAATGTTTGGGTACCTACCTAAGATGTTTTGTTCAAGATAAACAATATCAATGGAGTTAGTGGTTATCATTGGCAGAATGGTGGTACAATAATTCTTACCATTATTCCATCAAGATGTCTCCTTTTGAAGTATTGTATGGAACTAAGCCACCAAAAGTAGCAGATTATGTACCAGTATCCTCCAAAGTAGCCCAAGTAGATGATTGGTTTCAGCAACGATAATCAATGCTCACTATTCTAAAAGATAATTTGGTCCAAGCACAAAATCGCATGAAGTAGCAACAATACATGCATCGTTTGGAAAGGACATTCAATATTGGTGATATGGTGTTCTTGCATCTTCAGCCTTACAAACAGTTTTCATTGAAGATCAAGTCTAGTCAAAAGTTGGTTCCTCAATTTTACGGTTCTTACAAAATTATACGTCACATTAGAGAAGTGGCATATCAATTAGAGTTGCCCCCTTCATCATGAATACATCCAGTATTTCATGTCTCTTGTCTCAAGAAAGTGATCGATCAGAAAGTACACTCTCAAACCGAATTACCAGTATTGAATGAAGAAGGGTGTATACATCTCCAACCAGAAGCGATATTACAAACCAGAACATGCACACTGTGATCTTGTCACATCCAAGAATTTCTCATCAAATGGTAAGACTTACCTGAAGAAGATGCTACATGGGAACCTAACAGTATTTTTTGGACTTTTCCAGCTTTGAGGACAAAGCTTTTCAAGGAGGGGAGTCATGCTACATTCCAAATATAGCGTCGGCTATGTTTTCCAAGTGAAATAAATTTTCAATATATATAATGATTTAATTTTTATTGTTAGATATCTATCATCTTAATTTCATTCGTTCATATGTATTTTGCACTTGGACTTTAATGCGGGGACGTGCCCACCCGGAGAGGTGAACTACTTCCTTTATTTCATTACATTATTGATTTACTCTTTCATTATAAATTTTTGTTGCATGTGTCGTATGTATTTTTGAACAAGATTTAGAGTTTTCTGTGATTTTAACAATTGATACGAAAGCCGAGAAACCAGATGCTTCCAAGTAATAGCAATCACCCAAAGCTTGGAAAATTTGCAAGAAATGAAATTTTAACTATGAAAGTAGTAAAATGATCATAAAGAGAAATAACCTAGTAACGTCGAACAAAGGGGCTTGTTGGGACCATCTCATGCCACTATGACTCGTATGCATGCCAAGGACTCATACGTATCTCTTTCCACATACAATTAAGCCTCTCTTCTTGCACAACCAAATAGCCTTTCTGATTAACAATTACGACACTACTCTCCTCGGCAATGGTGCCAAAAATATCTAGTTGTAATTGCTTACATTTAATTTTATCAATCCAGGGTAATCTAGGTTAGACTTAAAGAGTAGAAATCTAATATAGATTGTACTGTAGTGGTTAATACTTAGACTTGATTCTGTTTTCTTTAGTCTCAGGTTTTGCAAGAAATTAAAGTTTGTAGAAATTAAAGTTTGCAGGAAATAAAATAAAATAAAATTGTGTTTAAATTAAATATGCAATTTAGACTAAGTCTATATGAGTATGTGTGGATCCACGTATGATTTACTAATGCATTATTTATCTAATTTTTCTATAGTTTTATGATATGTAATTTTAATAAATTTTATGTTCTAATTTTACTCTATGTTCTAATTTTATCTACCGTGTTAGTGGGGGAAGAGATTTAGGGACTAACCTTTTAGAGTGGGCCCTGCCTCCGGAAGGTTAGTATTAACCTCCTTCCCTTTCTCTACTCTATTTTAACTTTAGTAATCTATTTCATTAAATTAATCTAATGCTAATTATTTCATGGTTGTAGGAAAATGAAAGGGAAGTTACAGAAGCAAATACAACATAAAAGATACATGGTTACCAAATCCATAGAAGAAAATATTGTTATTTTATTGCTTAATCTTCAATATTCATTCGTACAATGCAAATAGACTCATTCAACATCAAGCAAAAAATTTCTAGGATAGTAGCTTATAGACAATAGATAATAGACTATAGACCTTTTCAAAGGTCTTTACATGTATATTTATAATGTCATGCTGGACATTCTTAATAGAACTCTTCCACGTATTTTCCATGTGGCTTTGTTGGCTTGATGATGCGACAACTATCTTTCTAACAAAAATAATCTAAACTAACATAGTTTCCTAACCTACTTGGACTTAGTCATAACCTAAGTGGTCCAAGTGGTAATTCATGAATGAACATAACAAAATGCTTCTAATTTGAATATTTTGCAAGATATAACAATATAACTATATGCCCCTTTATTCATGGAGAGGACATAACATCTTGCATCGAAATCTAGACAACCTAACAACATACTAACTTTACAATTTTATAAAACAACTTTATAATAGCTTCAATAATCATAATTTTCTCATGCATAATCTTTGACAAGCCAACCAACTATGTTGACTAGGAATATTTCGTAACAATATGTTGCCATGTAAGAGTGCCATGTTGTCACTATCGTGGCACACAGTGTGTTGGTCAATTGACTTAGTCAAACCTTTCTGTAACTCTTGTTGGTAGACGTCTTCGATAACAATCTTCAGCAGCTATCTTCTGTAACATATTTCAGCAACTATGTTCTGTAACAGACTTCAACAACTGTGTTATGTAACCCGCATCTACAGTCTTCTCAATTCATCATCCTCATGACTATATTTTCTTATGTTCAACATCTAGTTTGAATCATCTTTTGCTGCATCTAACTCCTGTGAACGTCCTTCAACATTTTCATGTCCAAGCATACAAAACTTGCATAAATTTTGTGTAAAATTCATGCATTTATCAATTTAACCGTATTCATCATTTTAACTGATAAATTACATAAATAAATTGAAGTAATCATTAAAATTCCATTACATTCATGATTTAAAGTCAGAAATCACACAATATATCACATACAATGTATGCTAAATTAACACTCATCATTTTCCCCCAAACTGAAGGATATGCATGTCCTCATGCATACAGAGAAAATGAGATTTAACAGAACATCACAAATATTGCATACATATCAGATATTATAATCCAAATTTTTGCAGATAAATGAAATATTTCGAACATAATAGGTAAATAAAATTTTTAGTTTTCTCAGAAATATTCTTGCAGATTTATGAAATATGATAGTACAACTATTCTTCAAGGATAATCAAATAGATCTATTAAGTGTAGTTTCTGAGAAACACTTGTAACAGTACTGCAATCACAAGAAATGAATAATTTCAAAAATAACTTAAAACATATATCAACATATGATAATATGATAACACTATTTTTAGGTAAATTTTTGCAGTTAAAATAAATTATTTCAGCTCTTCAGAGAATATCTCTATCTCTTGCAAAGAAAATATCATAACAGTTCTCTGGTAGAAAAATAAATGAAATATCATAATCACTTCATAGTGTTGCACAGAGATGATCTCTTAAAGCTGAAAAACACTGCAATTACGTAATCATCAATACTGTAGTTATGGTAATAAAACAGTTTCAATCAGAAACTGAAATAAATATTATTATACTATAATATTATTTTCAAGCATATATCATAAAATATATCTGCAAACATATGGAAGATAAAGCATTCAAATCATTTTGCAAGAATGAAATTATATCAACATTAAATATTAAATAAAGTCTATCTATAAAATCATGAAAATTAATTTATCAGTATTCAGTTTTTATCCAAATTTTGATCATCGGGAAGAAATTCGTGAGGATGGTGATCATGTTGCTGGAAATTTTTGGTCACGCTTCACCTTCTACACATATTCTCTAGCCTTCTTCTCATCATTTGGAGTTTCAACCATGATAGTTTTTACATGCTCCACCTCAACAGATCCCTCCTCCTGCATCATATCCTACATCTTGGAAGGTGGAGGTTGTTCTACTATTTCAACAATATTATTAATGACCGCATCAATATCTGGGGGTATCCCAATGTCCAAGACCAAACCTCTTTGGGAAGTTTTAACTTTATTGGATGGGCTCGGTTCTTGAGGATGGTTTTGTTGAAGTAAACTAGCAATTGGCATTGAGCTGTCTTCTTCGAGAACTTTGGTGAAATCAATAATCTTGCTAAAATTGATCTATTTTCTTTGTTTTCTACCGGTTGTAGAACTTTTGTTTGGAGAGGTATTGATAGATGGCAATTGGTTGACTGGGTCAACAGGTTTCATCACCCTATCCACAGTAATATTTTTGAGCAAGTCTAACTAGAGAGTAAGGGCACACTGAACCAATTTTGAGTGTTTTATAAACTCATTGTGGAGCCTATCAAGTTTGATGTGTAGTAGAGTCTACTATGTCCGAAGATATGCCAAGGACTCCATGGATGGCTCAGGTGTAGGTAAGTTAGTATCTTATCTAGACATCTCTCCCACTTCCTAGTTTTTAGGGATAAATTTCTTACGTCGGGTTTTCTGTGTAGGTTGAGAGGTTTTGGCCGACCTGGTACTAGTACAATGTTTACTTCTAGAGGTTCTTCTTCCTGAATTTTTGGTTCTAACTCCTCACCAGACATACTATCTTTAGGGGGTTCACTATCACTGGACTCAGAATGAACTGACAGGTTGGATTCCTCTACAATAGTTTCCCATGTTATCTTGGCTTCATGTGTTTTTTGTAGAACTAGAAGTTTAATTAATCCATGATGGGCAATCAGATGGATTTTAGGGCTATCATTAGGATTTTTGGGGTGCACACGGAGAACTGTAGCCTTAAGATATTGATATAGGAAATACGGTAGATTTATAATGCAATCCTTCTATCCTGGGTACTTAAGGTTTATTAACATTTTAAGATGATATCCCCCATAACTAGATAACCTCCCTTCTAGCATGAAAATTTTTATAATGAGTACAATAGCTTCTTGCCATTTAAGGGGAAGTGAGGAGGTGGCTATCCCTTTTGTCCAACCTTCCTTATCATGGATCATAGTGCACCATTCTCCAAACTTCTCAATCATTTGTTTAACACTTTTAGAGTAGGATTTATAGTAAGGTTGTCCTACTTCAGGTAGACTCAAAGTTTCAAAAATTAGACTAGGGTTGATGGCGATTGAGATTTCTCCAACACGGGTGACCATAGTCATGGGGTTGCAGTTCATAATGAATTGCTTCACATGCCTTGGTTGTGCCCTTGAAATTTTGTAAGGGCATCCCACCATCGGGCATCTTGGAATAATTTCTTCACAAAGTCACTAGGGTTCTGCATTTGGATGGAAGAGGGTTCACTCCTCTTCTGAAACATAGATCTGGGTATTTTGATGGACAAGAATAGGCGGGGTAAGGGTTAATATTGAGTGGGACAATTTAGTATTTTTTTTTGGACAAATCGAAAACCTGCAACAATCATTTTCCAAAATATCCTTATGCAGACAAAGGAGGAATTTCCATAATGTTTACAAAAGAGTTTTTGTATGTAAAGAAACATAGTAGATAAAAATAAGTTTATACTTCTGCATAGTTATATTTTTTTTAAATAGAATGATTAGGACATAAAGTACTATTTTATCTTCTACGACCATTCTTTACTAGAAACAACAAAACTTTTATTTGAAATGATTTAAAATTTACCTTTGTCACTTTTGGTGCTATCAATTTTATGTCACCCCACGATGATGCTTTAAATTTCCTATCGATTATTGTTCTTTGCCCATATTTTTAACCTTCTCGCTCACAATTTTGCTCGTCTGTGGTAATTTCCCTTTCTAGTGTTCGTTCATATCCACAATTTTGTTTGTTTCAGATCGTAGAGGGTTTTTCTTTCAAATTTGTAGAGCTTCTACGGAAGGAAAATAAATTTTTTAGGTTTTTATTTGTCTTGCATGCAATCATGTGGTGTGGTGAATCGTGGCCTTCTATTCTACTTTAATCGATGGTCCTGAACATAGATCCATGTCTCTTTCACCCGATTGGCTCCTAAGGATTACGTGTCGATGATCTAGTGGAATTCGCAAATGGTAGGGTGATGCTGGTTTATGGAGGAAGTTTCCATAATTTGGCATGTGACTCCTCCTTCCCTTGATCATGGCCCTTCGTGTAGGTTTTAATCATTGGCTGGCATTTACTATCCATGATATCTCTTGTTATTGGCTCGTAAAGCCACATGTCACTCATCACTAATGATTTTGGGGTGGTCGACATTTCCTATTTGATTGTATTTCTAGCACGAGATCTCCCGCCACCTTACATGGGGTGAGGGTTAAGTTTTGTGCACTAATAATTTTAATACATTTTTTCTTTCGCCTTATGAATTACGACTTTTAATCTCCATGACGTAATAATAAACTTATTTTAAACTTTTATCCCCTACACGTATATGCCATGTATGCAATATTTTTCCACCGTGTCGCTGGCATCAATGCACACATTGTATTACCTGCGACGTATTTTACTTTGATTATTTTTATTTTCCATCATGTCATGATTCATGTTGGCCCCATGATTAATGCTCATATATCCTTCGTGGTCGACATCTATGCTTTTCTATTCGTTTGTGCCCTCCTTATGGTCAATGTCCATGCTTTCCTACTCAAAAATACTTATGATCGATGTCTTGTTAATGTGTGGTGACCAATCGTAGGCATACACATCAAATGTTGGGTTATGGTAATGTTTCAGGCTTTACCTTTATGCATTCATGGAAAGACTCTTGGCATACTTACCGGCATCAGTTCCTTGCATATATATTTTTTAAAATTTTAAATTTTAATTTCATACCTTAGTCCGTATGCCAAGTTTCACGAGTTTCAAAGGGTGGTCAAAAGAAGTTTTATAAATATTCATGCAGTTTACCCTTTTTCTTTTTTTCTTTATTCTTGAAACCTTAATAAATAATATAATAAGTTTCCTCTTTATTCCTGTGTTGACACGTGTCATCTTTACTTGCGCCAGTCTTAATATTGACACTTAGAAAAATTTAGAAGATGTGCTATAGATTTTGTCTACGGATGATGTTTACAAAAATTATTTACGAAAGATGTCTACAAAACCTGTTTGCAGAATATGTATACAGAACCTATCTACAGAATATGTATACAGAAACTTGGTTACAGAAAATATTTACAGAATTTGTCTACATAAGATGTTTACAAAAACTATCTATAGAAGTTGTCTATAGAAGATGTTTACAGAAACTATCTATAGAAGTTGTCTACAGAACCTAGTTACAAAAATTGTAATTATAGAGTTGAGAAAATACTTTACCTGATTCTTCCCCCCAAACTTTATTATGGATTCTGAATGTCTTTTACTTACTTCCCCCCAAACTGTATTTTTGGCTATATAGCCAAAACAAAATGAAGAGGGTTTTATTTTTGTAAAGACTTATATTATGGTGAATTGGATATAGTAATGAGTTTTATTTATGGGGGATTATTCTATTTATACTAGATATATATTTATTATTATTATTTTTGTGATTATGCTTCCTGAATTTCATTAAGGAGTTCCAAGTGAGAGAAAAGTAATGATTGTAAACTTGATATCAGTCATCAACATATGCAAAATAGATCTTTATCAAAGGTGTGGATGATTTTAACACTAGTTGTGAATAGAAAAGTGGGATAGATATTCTGATATCATTGTGATGGCTTTTCCTTTTCTTTGGGGGTATACATATTTTTGATGTTCTTATAGGGGTGCAAAGCTTTGGGGAGTTGGATTCCCAACCACTCTATCAGAGTCCTGATGGGAATTGTAACCCTATCCTTACTGCTTTGTCCCTATAAGTAAAATACAAACCACATTTTTGTAGGATGGAATGAACTATAGTACCCATATAGGAATTTGCTTCTGACTTTTGCCTGCTTATGATATTCTAGAGTTGTTTCACAAAGACTCAAACATCCTAGTGGTCTTAAACAAATTCATCTATTCATCTCACAAATCAATATGATGTTAAAGTTATCCTAATGTTTTCAAGCCTCTCAAGGACCAACTGTGTGTGTAGTGAATGTTCATTTCCCATCATGAGTAAGGATTGAGTAAAACAATGGTCACTTATGCCAACAAGCTAGCTTATCTGAGAGCATCCATAGGTCTTGTCCAGACTTAGCGCTACTACGGAAGGATACCTTATTGCCAGGTGAGTTTCATTCAACCCATTGTTGTAATGAGGATCACCCCATGGTTTTTGAGACACTAAGAATTCCAGGGATTCAAGCTCTTCACCCTTATTTTATTAAATTTTTCTTGGGATACTTGCTCATTTTGAGAGGGAGCAAGGGATTTTTATTGCTTTTTGGGATTCTTGCTTATTTTAAGGGGAAGCAAGAAGATAATTTGTGGGATACTTGCTCGTTTAGATAGAGAGCAAGGGATTTTTTTTTTTTCAGGATGAAGGGGGAGCTTGTCCTTTTGCCAATTCATTAGCTATCTAGACCATGCACACAATTGGATAAGTAGGGGAAACCATTCACTTTATGGCAATAGTAACTCATGAGTTATTCTTTCCAAACTTCACAATGTTTTTATTTGTTATAATGTGCGTAGTCCAAGAGGAAACTTGATTGACTAGGGATAACTTATGACACCAAAATATTGCTTGATTTTCAATGAAAATTTTCTCAAAACACTAGTGGTGGTTGAGTAATTGAAAACACCTAGATTTTGTTAGCAAACAAAGTGTTATGCAAAGTGTGGCAGTCATTTTCCTACAAGTTCTTAGACTGATATAAGTAAAAGAAATGTCCTTTTTGGGATATTTTTGAAATAATATTGAGACTGAAAATTGATGAAAATAAGATATGAGTATTGCAAATATAGGAACTCCATTATGAAACAAAGGAAGCATAATATTTTTTTTTTGGTGATATATTAACATATAATTAACTTGGGAAACAATGTTCCACATCTCAGTAACATCGATAGATAAAAAAAAAATTAAAGCAACCTTTAATAATGTTTTTAAAGAGAAGTTTTTATTCAATAGGAGTGATTTATAGTTTAGATATACACTGCAAATCAGTTTGTTGCTTAAGATGGTGTATGAATTTTTCTTTAGATAGTGGCTTCTTGTATAGTTTAAACCTATGCCCATTAAGTAGTAATTTTTTGGTTGAGTCATCAATAGGCTTTGAATTTTACTGCACCATTTCCAAATATTTTCTAATTGAAATATTCATGATACAATATGTTTGTCTTGCCACTTTATAGTTTCATTAGTTCAATCCTGTATAATACCTCTATTTTATTTATTATTATTATTATTATTATTATTATTATTATTATTATTATAGATATAAATATATACTTTATTTTAATTTTATTATATATATTATCATTTTTAATAACAATAAAAATTCTTATAATAATTTCTAGAGGTTTATTGTAGCAGACTATCTTAGACAAATTTCCACCATCTAGCAACTTTTCTTTTTTTTTTTTTCTTTTTTTTTTGAGTTTGGTTTTGGTTTTGTTTGGGTTCTGTTTTGTTTCTGTTTTTGTTTTGTTTTTATTTTTATCACCAATTCAAAACAATCCTACTGTTGTCAATTTTAGGTACAACTCATAACAAATGATTTTATAGCTATCCTTAACACAGTAGGAAAAATGAAAATAGAATTTTTGTTTTCTTAAGCAATCCTGATGTTACTAAAATTAGGTGTGACTCATGGTCCATGAATCCATACAACCAATCCTAGTATAACAGGAAAATAATAAAAATTTTGAACAATCCTAATGTTTACTAAAATTAGGTGCGACTCATGGTCTATGAATCCATACAACCAATCTTAGCACACTAGGAGGAAAGTAAAATGAAATATTGCTTGAAAAATAAATTTGAACAATCCTAATGTTACTAAAATTAGGTGCGACTCACGGTCTATGAATCCATACAACCAATCTTAGCACACTAGGAGTAAAATGAAATATTGCTTGAAAAGTAAATTTGCTGGAAATGAAATTGCTAAAGTAAAAGGTTATTTTTCTATCACTTATTTGATTATTTAGGAGCATTTCACTATGACTGTGTCACTCAATCATACCTACTTCTTGTTTCCACAGGTCAGAGAACCCAGACCAAAGCAAGTAATAGCAATCACCCAAAGCTTGAAAATTTGTAGGAAATGAAATTTTAACTATGAAAGTAGTAAAATGATCCTAAAGAGAAAGAACCTAGTAACATCGAACAAAGGGGCTTGTTGGGACCATCTCATGCCACTCTGACTCGTATGCATGCCAAGGACTCATACGTACCTCTTTCCACATACAAGTAAGCCTCTCTTCTTGTGCAACCAAACAACCTTTCTGATTAACAATTACGACACTACTCTCCCCGGCAATGGTGCCAAAAATATCTAGTTGTAATTGCTTACATTTAATTTTATCAATCTAGGGTAATCTAGGTTAGATTTAAAGAGTAGAAATCCAATATAGATTGTACCGTAGTGGTTAATACTTAGACTTGATTATGTTTTCTTTAGTCTCAAGTTTTGCAAGAAATTAAAATTTGCAAAAAATTAAAGTTTGCAGAAATAAAATAAAATAAAATTGTGTTTAAATTAAATATGCAATTTAGACTAAGTCTATATGAGTATGTGTGGATCCACGTATGATTTACTAATGCATTATTTATCTAATGTTTCTATAGTTTTATGATATGCAATTTTAATAAAGTTTATATTCTAATTTTACTCTATGTTCTAATTTTATCTACTATGTTAGTGGGGGAAGAGATTTAGGGACTAACCTTTCGGAGTGGGCCCTACCTCCGGAAGGTTAGTATTAACCTCCTCCCCTTTCTCTACTCTATTTTAAATTCAGTAATCTATTTCATTAAATTAATCTAATGCTAATTATTTCATGGTTGCAAGAAAGCGAAAGGGAAGTTATAGAAGCAAATACAACATGAAATAGATACAGAACATGGTTACCAAATCCATAGAAGAAAATACAGCTATTTTATTGCTTAATCTTCAATCTTCATTCGTACAATGCAAATAGACTCCTTCAACATCAAGCAATGAATTTCTAGGATAGTAGCTTATAGACCATAGATAATAGACGATAGACCTTTTCAAAGGTATTTACATGTATTTTTATAATGTCACGTTGGACATTCTTAATGAAACTTTTCCACATATTTTCCATGTGGCTTTGTTATCTTGATGATGCAACAACTATCTTCCTAACATAAATAATCTAAACTAACATAGTTTCCTAACCTACTTGGACTTAGTCATAATCTAAGTGGTCCAAGTGGCAATTCACGAATGAACATAACAAAATGCTTCTAATTTGAATATTTCGTAAGATATAACAATATAACTATATGCCCCTTTATTCACGGAGAGGACATAACATCTTGCATCGGAATCTAGACAACCTAACAACATACTAACTTTATAATTTTATAAAACAAATTTATAACAACTTCAATAATCATAATTTTCTCGTGCATAATCTTTGACAAGCCAACCAACTATGTTGACTAGGAATATTTTGTAACAATATGCTGCCATGTAAGAGTGCCATGCTATCACTGATGTGGCATGTAGTGTGTTGGTAAATTGACTTGGTCAAACCTTTTTGTAACTCTTGTTGGTAGACGTCTTCGATAGTAGTCTTCAATAGCTATCTTCTATAACATATTTCAGCAACTGTGTTCTATAACAGACTTTAGCAACTATTTTTTGTAACCCGTATCTACATTCTTCTTAATTCATCATCCTCATGACTATTTTTTCTTATTTTCAACATCTGGTTTGAATATTGTTTTTGTCGTATCTAACTCTTGTGAACGTCCTTCAACGTTTTCCTATCCAAGCATACAAAACTTGCATAAATTTTGTGTAAAATTCATGCATTTATCAATTTAACCATATTCATCATTTTAACTAATAAATTACATAAATAAATTGAAGTAATCATTAAAATTCCATTACATTCATGATTTAAAGTCAGAAATCACACAATATATCACATATAATATATGCTAAATTAACATTCATCAGGAGTCCCATTGGGTATACTAGAATGAACTCAGCAGAAAACGGGTGTAAAGTCTATGAAATTGTATTAATATTAAAAAGGGGTTACAAATGTTTCTTTTACAAATATGCCTTAAAAGGCTACACAATAAGGGTCCACCATGGTTAATGTCCCTTTTATTGAAGTTAATTATGGACTACGTCCTGGATTGGTCTTCCAATGATCCTTAAAGGGTGTGGGCCTAATGCATGCATGCCACAGTTAGTCAAATCATCCTCTAAACCTGTCTAAACTGTAAAAATGGGGTTAGTGTGTTTGGGGACCTATCATGGATTAGATCCCATAGTTATGAAGACAAATGATACTGAATAAAGTGGTAAAAATCATGTAAGAAGTTGTTGTAATTGATTGCAAATAACTAAAAATAGTAAGGTATACATTTCTAAAGGGTTTTGTAAATTTTTGTCTACTGAAAATGCACTTTGGCTAGAGCCACACCCTACCTAACGACCAAATTGGATCGTTAGGTACCTAGCGATCAAGACTGTAGCAAGATTTTTTAGGATCTACTAGAAGATGATGTTATCCCATGACTATAGTAGCTCCTGGTCGACGTCGGATATGCTCCTGTCCTTGTTAGGACCTATCAAAAGGGGAGATAAGAGGGTACAAATGGTGGGGTTTTCATGGTGATTTTATGGTTGATGGATGATTGATTTATGAGTAGAATTTTGATGTAATTTTGATAGAGTTATGTTATGTTGAATGAGATGGATCTGGTTTGTGAGGAAAAGTACACCTATTTATAGATTTAGGAGAGCTTAAGGGGGTGATGTATCCCTTGTGATGTGGCCTAAATCCTGGGTTATATCCTAACCATGGTAAGGTTAGAGGGTGAGGTGGAAGGTGACTCATCCTCCCACATACCCTAAAAAGGAATCTCCTAAATATTTGGAAATATCTAGGTGCACACATGTGTGAGCAAAGGTTAGGATTAACCTTGATTAAGTAAATCCTAGGTTAGGTTATGGTTAAGTTAAGCATATTTTAAATATCTTAACTAAGTGATGGGTGCACACATGTGTGAGGATGAGATTAGTGTTAATCTTGATTAATCCTAACTAATCATGTGTTTAAGTCATAAAGTGCACTTTATTATAAAGTAACTTTAAATCAAGGTTAGAATTACCATGATTAGACTTTTTGAAGGTGGTCACATGAGAACCATGATTAGGCATAGGAAAGGGCTTAGATGGCCTAAAGGGGCTTATGGATAGCCCTTTTGATAAATGTAAAGTGTTTTGAGATTAATTAATGTAATTTGATGGCTTTTGCAAATTAATTAACCATGATGAATGAATAAGTGACCATGTGCGACTTTTAGGTGTCTACACTAGATAACTATTTTGTATAGGGACTATTCTTCTAATAGATTTTGAAAAGGATTTTTGAGATGAAGGGCATTCCATTTATATGAATTTGATGGTTGATTTGGGTTTCTATTATGATTATGATAGTTACTTGAAACATTTCTAAGCCCTTGGTTATTATGTTGGAAAAATGGGTAGGGTTGCTTTGACATTTATTAGAGGTCTCTTTTAAGCAACTCTCAATTGCACTCAACTTGAAATTGTGAATAGTATATGGAATTGCAACAGTGGAGGATATAGAGACTATGCATATGATTAGATTTAACTGAGATGCCATTAAATGGTTAACCTAGAGAGGTTGGTATGGAGGTTGACAATTGGAAATAAGAGGTATCAAGAGTCTATAGGTAGTCTTCCATTCTATATTAGGTCATTTTCAACCATGATGGCTATCCCATAGGCCTCTCACAGAGAAATCCCTACCTTGGAATTGATCATCATGGATATCTCATAACCTAAGGCCTGTAAATAGTAAATCAATACCATGTTTTATGAAATTTGAGGTTGAAATCATCCATAGCCTCCATTAGTGCTCTATGGCCGACAATTATTCTAGGAGAGAAAACTCCATCTTCCTTCTCTCTAGATATTTCTATGAACAAGGCAACAAGTTGATCTCATCAACAATCGAGTGAGGTTGAAGCACAACATACCACTCACAAGCCTTACCTTTGAATGAGGCCACCAACAATCTAAGAGCCACATTTTGCTCTGATACATTATAGAGTACACATAGGATCACCATGTGCTTTAGATGCTTGATTGGAGTTGTCCTCCTAGTGAAGTATGAGAGATATTTTAGAGTGGACGTTGGTATCTCATACCATATTTCAGGTGGAGTAGGAGGTCTCAACAAACCTTTCTCATTCCAAGCAAAGAGTGATTTGGGTGGTGGAGCAAACATATTCTGGCCTCTGCCTCTTCTTCTTATTAGAATGATGTTAAGTGGTGGGAGCAATGCTTGAAGGTTTGCAACAACATAATATCTCATGGAAGGTTTTTCATTCATATACTTTTGGACGTCTTATTTTGAGTAGATTCACTAGGTGAATATTATAATTGCTCTACAATTTGGTAGACTGAGATCTTCATCAAAACCTTAATTCAATATCTTTTAAAGTGACTACTTCTAGATATTTTTTCTTTGAGCAGAGTCACCAAGTGAAATTTTTAGGTGCTTTAAACAAGCATGTAGATAGGTAACTTCACCAAGGTCTTAGCCTATTCAAGTTCTCTTGAATGTGAGACCAAAATATAGATAAATTGGGTCCCATCAGGAATACCATTAAACTATTGTTTGTTTTAATTATCAAGGTCACCAGATGTGGGGATAAAATAATTGGACTATCATGTTTCATGTAGAGTGACACAAAAGGATAACTTTGAGAGCATGGGGATCATCTCAATCGAACTACCTCCAAGGGTTTTTAAAAGTCTAGTTCCTTTTAAAATGTGATTTTTAACATTCTTTCTACTCTAGCTAGCTTCAAGGGAATACATGAAAGAGAAAACAAAGATAGTAGAAAGAAAAAATATCCTAAGCTAACCTAATCTAATAGCGATGATGCACTAAGATCAAAATAATATTCCCTTGTATAATAGTAAGACACATAAATGTGTGAGTGTAATGCACTAACAAATCAAAGGACAACACTTTCTTCTCTTAACATGTTAATCATAGATTGCATATAAAGGAAATAGGACAAAAATCAGTTTCTCACGATCTCTAGTATACACACATAATAATGCACACATAAGAAATAAAATATAATGAACCAAATAGTCACAACCTCAAGCATGTACATATAAATATGATATTTATAAATTATGATATAAATGGAGGCTCAAAAGCTTACCTGCAAGACCACTCAAGGTTTAGATACTACTTCATAGAAAAAAAATGAAGGGATGGTTATACAACTCATTGATCCTTTAGAATACCTAAACAATATTTGAACAATAATTGTTGATCATCCTCTCTATTGCTTGCTTTATCTGATCTTCATTATGCTATCATCATCCTTCAAAGTCTTTGGATTCAAAATTATCAATAATGATTTGCTAGATATCCAACTACTATTGACATTCCTCGACCACCTCTTTTGGGATCTTAGAATCTAACTATGAGCCCTTTTTGCAATTAATGCTTTATCAAGCCTAGGGTGGCCATTGTTGTGGTTACCATACTTTCACCTTTAATAGGCCAATCATATCTTCTATATTAGGGAGCCCAAATGATGCAAATAGGTGGTTATTAATAATGGCTCATTAGTGTAGCCCATCTACCTTTTTAGAAGCTTGCATGTCAATAGTAATGTCTTTGCAATTGGACCTTTGAGTTTTCTCCTATTCTCTACTTAGCATCTCATAACCTTTTGTAGTGATTGTGAAAGGTGAGTTATTTCGTAAAATAGGAAATATTGCATTAACCTTCAAACTTAGGTTACATAGATTAAATAGGCGGTAATTAACCTATTCGAGAAAGAAAGGGGGAAAGGAGAAATTGGGGGAAAAGAAAGATGAAGGGAATTCTCTTGCCGCCCAAATGCTGTCGTCCACTGCCGTCCAGGTAAGGTAAAAGGTAAGTTACCTTTACCCCAAGTAAAATCAATTTTTTTAACTTTTACTGATGGTAATTTCCAACATTCTCCCCCTTAAAGTTGAGAGGACTAACTATATAGTCTCTCAGCTTTATAAATTGAGCTTTAGCCATGCCTTTGGTGAAGATGTCTGCTAGATTATCCAAAGTGCTACAATATTGAAGCTCAATTGTCTGTTGTTCCACCATATCTCTTATGAAGTGATACTTCATATCAAAATGTTTTGACCTTTTGTGGTGGATCGGATTATATGCCAACTGTATGGCACTTATATTATCACAATTCAGTTTGGTTGGACCAATTTTTTTTTCGCCAATCTCTTCAAGGATTTTCCTCAACCAGAGGATCTGAGTACTTGCATGAGTAATGGCTATGTACTCAGCTTATGTAGATGATAATGCTACAACAGATTGCTTCTTGGAACTCCAAGTTATTAGTCCTGATCCTAGACTAAAACAGTTCCCTGATGTAGATTTTCTGTCATCTATATTACTGCCCCAATCGTTGTCACTGTAACCAAATAACTTCACAGAGTTAGATTTGTGGTAATGGATTCCAAAATCCAATGTACCTTTTACATATCGTAAAATCCGTTTGGTTGCTTGAAGATGCAACTCGGATGGGCATGCCATAAATCGTGATACAAGAGAAACAACATACTGTATATCTGGCCTTGTGTTGGTGAGAAACATTAAACTCCCAACCATGCTTCTGAAATTGGTCAAGTCAACATTTGGTGCTCCATCTTCTTTGCTTAGCTGGATTCCATGTCCAGTTGGTGTTGCAGCTGATTTGCACTTCTGCATAGCAAATTTCTTGATCATGTCATGAGCATATTTCTGTTGACATATGAAGATCCCATTCTTTGATTGATGTACTTCCATTCCTAGGAAGTATCTCATTAATCCGAGATCCTTCATCTCAAACTGATTCATCATGGAGTTTTTGAACTCCATATTCATTTTATCATTACTACCCATGAATATTAGATCATCCACATATAAACAAACTATGAGGATATCTACTCCATTTTTCAGGTAGTATAATGTTGGTTCACTCTTACTTTTTGTGAAACCATATTTGCTGAAATAGCCATCAATTCGTGAGTACCATGCTCTTGGTGCTTGCTTGAGGCCATAAAGTGCTTTTTTCAATTTATAAACAAGGTTCTCTTTACCTGGTTCTTGGAAACCTTGAGGTTGTTGAACATACACCTCTTCTGTCAGGTATCCATTTAAAAATGCACTTTTCACATCCATGTGTTGAATTTTCCATCCTTTATGGGCTGCCAAGGAAAGAACAGTTCTAATTGTTTCTTGTCGAGCAAGTGGAGCAAAGGTTTCCTCATAATCTATTCCATATTTCTGAGTAAAACCTTTAGCTACTAATCTCGCCTTGTGCCTTTCAATGCTCCCATCAGCATTGAATTTGGTCTTATAGACCCATTTACATCCAACACATTTTTTTCCTTTTGGAAGCTTCACAAGCTCCCAAGTATCATTCTTTTTAATTGAGGATATTTCCTCTTCCATGGCATCTTGCCATATATTTTTAGTGCATGCTTTTTCATAGCTAGATGGTTCTAGCTATGCAGCAACCAACAAAGCATAATTGACTACATCACCCCTTGGTTCATGAGACTCATCATCTCCTGACATTTGAAGATTTTCAAGTCTTGACAAAATGTCATCCATCTCACTAGCTTGACTCCTAGTGTATCTTTGTTGGAAATTCCTATCCAACATTTGAGAAGATGGATGACTCTGTAGTATGCGCTTTCCTCTATTTGTCTCTTTCCTTTGAGAAACTGAATCAATATCCATTGGACTTGGAGCGCTTACAGATCTTTGAAATCATTTTGGAGAATTTGGGGGTGCCAACAAATTCCTTCTTGGACTTGGTGTACCACTTGATGTACTTGATGAAGTTTCCTGATGTGGAATTTGTGGAGGAGGACTGCTTTTCTTGGGTTGTACCTTTATGGGAGGTACTAATGTGGTACTGTCCAAATTAGAGTCAAAATCAACAAATTTTTTATGACCCCATTCTCCCCCTTCATCAAAAATTACATCCCTGGAGATAATGATTTTATGTGTCGTGGGATTGTACAATCTATACCCTTTGGTTGAATCACAATACCCTACAAAAACACATGCTTGACTCTTTGGATCAAGCTTCTTTCTCTTCTCCTCAAGAATGTGTGCATAAGCTAAAGAACCAAATACTCCGAAATGTTTGACATTTGGTTTCTTACCGTACCATCCTTCATAAGGAGTGATACCATCTAAACTAGAAGTCGGACTTCTATTTAGAATATATGCACTTGTTCTTACTGCATCTGCCCAATAGCTATTTGTGAGATGTTTTGCCTGAAGCATTGTTCGTGCCATTTCAACAAGGGTGCGGTTCTTTCTCTCAGCCACACCGTTCTGCTGTGGGGTATAGGCAGTGGTGAACTGCCTTTTTATCCCATTTTGCTTACAATAATGAAGAAATTCATTTGAGGAGTATTCTCCTCCTTTATCAGTGTGAAGACATTTGACATAATAGTCACTTTGCTTTTCTACATTATTTCTGAAGTCTATGAAGCAATCAAATGCTTCATCTTTGTGTTTCAGAAAATACAGCCAACACATTCTAGAATAATCATCTATGAATGTTAGAAAATAAGAATTGTTTCCAAGGCTCTTTGTTTGCATTGGACCACAGATGTCCGAATGTACTAGCTGAAGAGGATAGCTTGCTCTCCACGCTCGGCCTCTTGGAAACTTCGTTCGGGAGTGCTTTCCCAAAGCACATGCTTCGCATACCTTTTTATGTTCTGGTATTTTTGGTAGTCCTGTCACCATAGCTTGTGATGTTAACATTTTCAAGCTAGCGGAATTGAGGTGACCATATCTCAAGTGCCACAATTCACTTGGATTTGTAATAGCTATGTTTGCAAGTTGAGCTCCCCCTGGCTCACCAAATTTTAGAGGGAACAACCTATTCTTTGTCATAGGTACTTCAGTGATGATCCGGTTACAATTGTTTTTATCAAATATTGTACATTTTCTTTCATCAAAAACTAATTTGTAATGCTTCTCCATCATTTGGCCAACACTTAACAAATTGTGTTGTAGCTGTGGAGTATAGTATATGTCATTCACATTTTTAAGGCCTTCTTTTGTTGGAACTTCCATAGCTCCTATGCCTTCAACTTGCAAGGATTTATTATCCCCTAACTTAACATGAGATTTGTAATTTGAATCTAATGTAGCAAAGAGATTTTCTTTGCCACTCATGTGGTTGGAGCGACCAAGTATCCAAAATCCATGTATCATTTAGATTTTGATCTCGCTGTCCATAAGAGAGAAAAAGGTTTGGTGGACCTTCTTCTTCTCCCGTAGAATGAGCCATATTGTCTGCTTTGATCTTTTGAAGACTTTGACCAGCAGTCACGAGCGAAGTGGCCTTGTTTCCCACAATTGAAACAAGTTGTTTTAGGCTTATTACTTCCTCGTCCTTGATTTCCACGGCCTGCATTGCCGCTTTGGTTCTGATTGGCTCCTCTGTTTTGATTTCCACCTCTGTTTTGATTACCTCCTCTGTAGGAGTTGCTTTGGCCCTTGCCTCTTTGTTGTTGTCCTCTGCCTCGGCCTCTTCCTTGTCCTCGTCTTACACTTTCATTTGAAGTGAAGGCTTTGTCATCACCTCCATAGCTTGTTGAAGGTGCACCTTGAAGTCGCTCTTCATGTGATGTTAATGATCCAATCAAACTATCAAATGTAAGAGTAGAAAGATCTTTGGATTCTTCAATTATGATTGCAATGTGATTCCACTTAGGAAGAAGTGTTCGCAACACTTTCTTCACAATTGTTTCATTTTTTGTGTCTTCACCTAAAGTTTGCATCATATCAACTATCTGTTTTAACACGAACACAATAGTCTCCAACTCTTTCATTATCCTTCATTCTGAGATTTTCAAAATCTCTTTTCAAAGTCTGAAGCCTGACTTCCTTTACTTTATCACTTCCTTGGAATCCTTCTTTCAAGGCATTCCATGCATCTATAGCAGTTAAGTAAGATGCAATTCTCGGAAAGATACTTGGATCTAATGCTGATTGAAGATGGTATAAGGCAAATGAATTATTTTTCTGTGCATCTTTGTAGATCTTTTTATCATTTGCACTTAAGGTAGTCCAATCTGTTGGAGCAATGTAACCGTCTTCAATAATATCCCATAGTCCTTTTCCGATGAGTAATGTCCTCATCTTGATGGACCAGTACTCATAATTATCCCCTCTGAATTCGGGAATTGGTAGATTATTATGTGATCCCATTTATCTACTAAAACAAAAAACCTCTCTTTTATAGTCTTATTGCAAAAAAGACTTTACAAACTATCAAGCCCTGCTTGATTTACAATCATAAACAACTCAAACTTGTTCAGCAATTACAAAATTGTCAGCGACTTGTTCATCATCGTCACTGATCAATATTATTTCAGGAGAAGGAGGTTGTAGGATTTCAACTGAATTACTGTAATGAGTATATTCGGATCCTTGTGAAGCAATTGCAACTGTGTCGATTGTTCAAATTTGCTGCCGAAAGAGTTATCTTCTGAATCTGCTTCGTATCCTTGATCAGGATTTCTCTGGTGTGCAATAACCGTGTTTTGCAACTGTGAAAAAACTGTATTAAGTCCTAGTGTTTTCACATGCCTATCAAAATCTTCAGGAGTTGTTCTCAGTAACAACTTGCAGAGGGCATGATAACAACCTTCCGATCTTATCATTTAAGAAAATTTCCCAGAAATTTTCTTTTACAAAGATTTCCTCTTAGGAAATAGTAAAAAAAATTTAACTTTCTAAGTTTTTTTTTTTAAACTTTACATTTATTTCCTCTCAGGAAATTTCAATCAACTAAAATTTTTTTTTTTTTATAAAAGCTAATGAACAGTTAAAAAACTAAAAAAAATATTATATTTTTTTTAATTTTAAACTTATTCCTTAGTTTTTCTTTTTATATAAAAAAAAATTAATTAATTTTAATTATCTATCGACCCCGCCGAGAGTCGATCCTGCGACCTCGCGGGTGTCAGGGCTGAAGGTAGCCGCTGCGCTACCGGGATGATCCGGGAGCAATGCGTGCTCCCAGCCCTTTGGCTTCCGCGTCGAGCGCGAAGCTTATTTTGGCTTCGCGCTTCGGTGCGAAGCTTTTGTTTTATTGGGACTATTAGTCCCACATCGCCCACAGGGCGATGTTTTTGTTATTTAAAAATAACAAAGCACTCACTGTGCTTTGACTGCCTGCGGGCAGTCACAAATGCCGCAGCCTTTTGCCACCGATGATGCACGCGCAGATTGCCACGTCACCACTCGGGCCGCGCACCAGCGCCACGTCAGCACAATTTGCAGATCGCCACGTCACCTTCCTCGGGCCGTGCACCAGTGCCACGTCAGTCTCGTGCCTCGGGTTGCATGCAGCAGATTGCCACGTCAACAGCGCCTCGGGCTGCCACGTCAACAGCGCCTCGGGAATCACGTCGATCTGCTGCTCCTGCGGGCCGCGTCGTCCAGTTCCTCCAGCGCCTCGAAAAACATGCTAGTCAGCTCCTGCGGGCCGCCTCGGGATCCGTGCTGCCGCCTCGAACTACGGGCCCCACCGCCTCGGGAATCGCGCCGCTCTGATACCAAATGTGAAAGGTGAGTTATTTCGTAAAATAGGAAATATTGCATTAACCTTCAAACTTAGGTTACATAGATTAAATAGGCGGTAATTAACCTATTCGAGAAAGAAAGGGGGAAAGGAGAAATTGGGGGAAAAGAAAGATGAAGGGAATTCTCTTGCCGCCCAAATGCTGTCGTCCACTGCCGTCCAGGTAAGGTAAAAGGTAAGTTACCTTTACCCCAAGTAAAATCAATTTTTTTTAACTTCTACTGATGGTAATTTCCAACAGTGATGCTCATCATTGATCCTCCATTTGGAAAGATATTAGAACTTTTTATTCATCTTGTCATGTTAGGTTTTTATAAACATTTGGGTATTAGCCACAATATTTATTGGAAGTCTCATAAAAATTGTTCTCTTTTCCTCTTATCAGACCTTTTGTATGACTCATTTTTTTGAGACTTTCATTTATCCACCTTTGAAGGTTTCTTGAAACTCATGATTTGATTCTCAAAATTTATTTCCCTTATTTCCTTCAAAATTTTCAAAACTTTTGATCTTCATTCATCCTTTGGAAAATTATTGATTATTTACACCTTTGTATCAATGAGTTGTATAACTCTCACTTTATTTTCTTCTATGTAGCAGTACTTGAACCTGGAGTGGTCTTGCAGGAAAGCATTTGATCCCCCACTTCTAGCATAATCTATAAATTTCACATTCATATATACATGCTTGAGGCAATGAATATGTGGGTCTTTCTATCTCATTTCTTTTGTGTATGATTATGTGTGTATACTAGAGGTTGTGACTAATTGTTTTATATCTTGTTTCCTTTATATGCAATCTATGCTTAACATGTTGAGAGGAGGAAGTGTTCACCTTTGAGTTGTTGGTACATTACACTCATGTGTTTGTGTCTTACTATTATGCAATAGAATCTTGTTATGATCTTGGTATTTTACCCCTATTAGATTAGGTTATCTTAGGAATTTTTCCTTTTTTCTACCTTTGTTTTCTCTTTTCCTTTTCCTCTTGAAGTTGGTTAGAGTAGGAAAAGTGCTAAATATCACATCTTAAAAGGATATGACCTTGTAAAAAACCTCAAAGGTAGTTCAATTGAGCCAATACCTATGCTCTTTAAGCTATCCTGTTGTGTCACTCTACATGAGGTATAATATTTTGATCATTTAATCCCTGTATTTGGTGACCATGACAATCAAAGAGTACAATAGCATTTATAGGTACCTAATATGATGCACTCGTGAACAATAACAAAGTACAAATATGAATCATCTTCAATGGAATAAAATTGGAAATTTCTTTTATTCTCTCTTGTTACAAAATTTTTAAGGCTCTCATTTTCTTTCATGTCGCTTAGAATTGGAAATATATTTTCTTCCTCAAAGTGTAGGTATTATATGGTTATTTAATTGGACTCTTCAAGGATATTTTAGAGATAATAACACCTACCTTTACATAAACATGTATAAATTTCATGTAAGATATGGAGCATCGTGCTTGTTTCCTTCAAGTTGTAGGAGATTATAACTTCAAAAATAAATCAATAGAATTCTTTGTTTAGATGCTACTTCTAAAATGATGAACAACAATTTTAAAATATTTTTAATTATGTCCTTGTCAGAACACCCAATTTGGTATGTCACTCTACATGAGGTATAATATTTTGATCATTTAATCCTTGTATTTGGTGACCATGACAATCAAAGAGTACAATAGCATTTATAGGTGCCTAATATGATGCACTCATGAACAATAACAAAGTACAAATATGAATCATCTTCAATGGAATAAAACTGGAAATTTCTTTTATTCTCTCTTGTTACAAAATTTTTAAGGCTCTCATTTTCTTTCATGTCGCTTAGAATTGGAAATATATTTTCTTCCTCAAAGTGTAGGTATTATATGGTTATTTAATTAGACTCTTCAAGGATATTTTAGAGATAATAACACCTACCTTTACATAGACATGTATAAATTTCATGTAAGATATGGAGCATCATGCTTGTTTCCTTCAAGTTGTAGGAGATTATAACTTCAAAAATAAATCAATAGAATTCTTTGTTTAGATGCTACTTCTAAAATGATGAACAACAATTTTAAAAGATTTTTAATTATGTCCTTGTCAAAACACCCAATTTGGTATGTTTTCAAGCTCTTATTAAAGAAACCCAAGTTCAAATCATAGTATGGAGGGTGGATCCCTTTCTATCTAATTGTACTTTGCATCTATCTTAAAAAATGTTTCTAATTATTTATTTATTTTTAAATTAAAAGATATATATTTATTTATATTATAATTATCAAAAATATTATTTATGATGTTGAGATATTTTTTCCCGATTTAAGATCAAGATTTTTTTGGTTTGTTAAATTATTTATAAAAGTATTATTATTTTAAAATATTTTTTTAAAATAAATACTAATTTTTAGTATTAATATTTTTCAAAGGTATTAATGTCCTTTCTTTACTTCAAAACTTGCAACATATTCTTTAAGACTTGTCAAGAATATTTACAATATAGCATAGAAAGTTTATTATTGACTGTGAGCAAATATTTAGATACCATTTTTATTTAATTTTTTATTGTGAGGTTTCTTCAACAATTTAACTCTACTAGATTTTTTAATTAGAAGAGATTGAAGCATAATCTATGTGACTTATATGTAAATTCAAATAGAGAAGAAAAAATATGTTTTTCTAATGAATATCTTAGGTTAGATAAAGTGCAAACACTTTTCACTAGTGGAGATGAGTGTTGTAACAAATCAACTTCAAGAAAACAACCATTCTAATAGTAAATTCAAGAATAATAACAATAGAAACAACATCCACAAAAATATTTGTAATAGAATCAAATTCCAAAATAGTAAATCTCGTAAAGTATCATATATTCTTATTCCAAACCTTAGAACAGTGTAAGCCACTCAAAGAGGGAAAAATCCTATAGATTTGTAGAGAGGACAAAATCTCTTATGTGTGTCAAAGGTCACATAAGTTAGAAGAATTAATTGATGATCCAACTACATCATGTATCTTCTTATTTATAGTCTAAAAAGTAACAAACCCTAACCCTAATGTTTAAGGGTTGACTATCCTAGTCTAAGGGCCCAAGCCAATCAAAGTAAATATAGATAACATGGTTACATTGGGGCCATCATATGACCTTCCCCGTTAAAATATTTATCCTCAAAGCTAGAAATTTGTATTAAATGGTTATTAATTCCCATGTTACATACTCTTCTAGAAGATTCTTCTACTTGATAAGGCTTATGCACCTAGTAAGACTATATATTACATACCCACAATTATAACACTAGTTTTTGCTTTACTTCAACATAACCTTATTCATCCAACTTTGGAAGCTTTGTCTAGGATTCCACCTTCTAACGAGTACCTATTTAAACAAGTAGATGGAAGCTCTAACTGATATGTCATCTCTTGACCCTATAAATAACCTTATAGGGACCATAAAATTTGGGTGTAAGATTTTGGATGGATTTAATCTTTAGAGAAATCTACTTATATTATTAGAGCCACAAAATATCATATCACCTACCTTAAAGTGTTGTTCTTAGCAATGTATATCCTATTATAAATTTATATTATTTTAGACCCAACAAAGATTATCCTTAAGGATCTAGAGAACAAACTGCCAGTACTAGATAAAATCGTCCATTTAAACAATACGACAGGAGCCTAGGAGATAGTGTCTAAGGATGTTTATTTAATTTTCCTATACAAAGCCTCAAATGGAGACATCTTAGTGGAGAGGTAATAAGAAGTCTTATGCCACCATTATACCAAAAGAAGCCATTTGATCCATTGATATTGCTTATCTTGGGTAAAACATCATAAATATGTGCCTAAAAATTTGTTCATAATTTTATTTGTTTGTCTATCTATGGATGGTAGGAAGATACCATATTAAGTTGAGGATCATTGAGAGTCAATAGTTCCTTCTAAAAGTAGTTGGTAAAATTAAGTCATGATCACACACAATGAACTTGGGCATGCCATATAATTTAAAAATATAATCAAGGAATATATTGGTCTCATTACTAGCAGTGAATGTGTGTTGTAAGGGATAGAAGTGGAAATGCTTGGACAAACAATCCACAACTATAAAAATCAATGTCTTATCCTTTAATTTTAGAAGACCTTCAGTAAAGTCGATAGGTTTGTGCTCACATTGGTGATCTAGAATAAGGAAGGACTAAAACAATCTTAGAAATTAATTGTTTTATCCTTATTCTACTAGCATACTTCACATTCTTCCACAAGTTATTTGATCTTGACTATCATTCTTTTCGAAGGAAAATATTGCTTGATTCGCTAATAAGTTTTAAGAAACCTCAAATGTCCCACTAGATGAGAGGTATTTAACTCCTAAAGGATGTCACTCTAATTACTAGACAAAATAAATTTAGCACTTTTTGCATAAAATACCATAAGACCAAGAGAATATTAGAATGTACAAGGTACTAGCCTCAATATCATGAATAATATGAATAGCCTTAGGATTAGAATGTCATTCCTCATGAAATTGGATGATCCAAATAATTAGAGGGATGAATATAACATGAACAATTATAGAATCTTCACACTTGTGAGAGCATTTACATAAATATAAATGCTTTGTGTTTGTTAATTTGATACTTTTAGACACCAAAATAAATGTTGTATCTTTACCAATTTTTCTAAAGAGATCATTACATTAATGAGCACCGCTTACTAACTATCTTTAGAAATTTGAATATCATTTTCTATAATGCTCATCAAACTTTTCATAAATGTATAGATCCATCAACATAATATATCTTAAAGGTTAAATAATCCTCATCAAAATATTTTAAAAATTATTTATTAAAATTATTTACGATGTATAAATAACAATAATTTTTATTATTATATTAATAATAATGAAAGGGATGGGTTATCTCCAAATATATACGATTACTATGATAATATTATTACAATTTAATACATATTCATTCATTAGTATTTATCATAGATAATTACATCTTCTATCAAAATTATATTCTTAGAAAAGAATGAAAAATTAAACCTAATAAAGTGATGAATAAAAAGTTTGTAATAAAAGAGTCAAAGATTTAAGTCACTTTCACGTTAATAAAATTAAAATTGAAAAGACAAGCTAAATTTTAAACTATCTTTTAGATTATTTTTCCTTAATTTTTGTAATATCATGTATGTATATTTCCTACTATCTTAAAAATTTTGGTATATAACCTTGCACTTACTATCTTAAACTTTGGAATATACCCTTACATCTTAGTAAAATTAGAAAGAAAAATTAAATTTTAAAATATTAGTTAATTTATTTTAAAATTTAAATTATTGTAATGTAATTTTAAAATATCTATTTATTTTTTTTAAAATATAATTTTATGTATAATCTATTATTAAGATAAATTCATTAAGTAAGATATAAATACAATTAATTGGTAAATTTAAAAAGATAATTTGTTATTTAGAACCATAAAATACGTTTTCAGTGAAAAGGTGCGTTTATCCAAGTGTGGACACTCTGTCGTGCCAAACGCTCTCGTCAAAGCCGGGACATTCAGTGTCTAATCATAATGACTGCCTCCGCCTTGGAGGCCTACTTTCTACTTCTTTTTACTGGATAATTAGATTCTCAGGTTTCCAATGATAGCTTCAAATCATGAAGCTAACATTATAACCTTTACTTTAGGTTGACCCGAAATGATAGA
This sequence comes from Wollemia nobilis, assembly GCA_028583015.1. NCBI lineage: Eukaryota > Viridiplantae > Streptophyta > Pinopsida > Araucariales > Araucariaceae > Wollemia > Wollemia nobilis. The sequence goes on from JAQPPZ010000932.1 coordinate 4,601,366, forward strand.
GACTTTCGAGGATTCAGAGTTGGTACCGCCATCATCAAGCTAGCGCACACTCAGCGGATTTACCTTTACCCTAGAGTGAGCATGCCTGTGAGGTTTGAACCTAAATCTCCTCTTGGTAAATGCCCAATCTCTTACTAATCCACCTAACCCTTACCAATTTTTTTCTATATTTTATTACTAACTCTTACTATTAAATCCTATTATTCTATTATAATGAGACCATTTACTTTACTTTTCCAGAGGAAGAAGACCATTTATAAAGGTGGCAGCACGTTGAAAGGACGTAAGAGCAAGCCTGTCGCTACGAGTTGTGAATAATATATATATATACAATCTTTTTTATTAAAAAAATTTCAAATCTTGAGACATTTTATGTGCCCACCAACCACGTGGCTATTTCTATCAAAGTATTAAAAAAATGCTTGCTTGCTGTTTGCCTCAGTTGTCCCTGATCAAAAAAAGGCCGCTTCGCTACGGACTTAATTTTCTTTTGAGGCCTCTGAATTGTCCACATTATGAGGGTTGTGCAATTCGCCATTGAACGGTTTAATCCATGTCAAATGTGGAAGATAATGCCGTATCCAGTTTTACTTTTACTGAGCATTTGGTTGCTGGTTGTAAAACTAGCAGATGCGGATGACGCGAGCCAGAGCCTCGGAGACTACACGAATATTGTTTGGCAGGGTTGTGGTAATGGAACTGGCAATGCGAATTCCAGGGAATATACAGAGGGTAGCGCTTTCGATTCTAATTTGAACGAAATTCTGAATTCAACGACGGAGAGCGTTTCTTCAAGCGGAGGATATAATATCTTTCAAGCGGGGCAAAACGAGGATAGGGTTTATGGTCTGGTCCAGTGCAGAGGAGATGTAGGCTCTTCTGACTGCAAGCGCTGTGCTAAAACAGCAAAAGCCAACCTTGTTAAGGCATGCCATAACACGTCTGGATTTATACAACAAGATGGTTGCTTCTTGCGTTATGACACTTCCAGTTTTTACAACGACCTTGAGAGCCTGTCTCACCCAACTCACAGCTTCTGCAACTCTAGCAATAGCAGTAACCCACAACAGCTGAGCAATGCCGTGAAAACCCTTTTGATAAATATTTCAAGTGTGGCGGCTCAGAGCGCTAACTACTTCGTTGCAACTTCAGTGGCTGTGCCCTCTTCCAGAAATACGACTATATTTAGCATCGCGCAGTGCTGGATGGATCTTTCAGAGACCAACTGTGGATCATGCCTAACAGAGGCGTATTCAAGTTTACTTCAATGCCAAGCCGGAGCTCTTGGGGCGCAATTTGAGAATAAGAATTGCTACCTCCGTTATGAAACTTTTCCGTTTTTTAACACTTCCGTTCTCTCGCCGCCTTCCACGAACCGGGATGCTAGTAAGTTTTTTTCGCTATATTTTGTCCAATTGGATCCAAAATGGAGCCAATTTCATGATATTAATTTTCTTTGTGCAAATTTTAATTTTAGTTTCAGGAGGAAAGAGATCAAAAGCCATTCCAGTAACGGTAGGCTTAGTTGTCGCTGCGGTTGTGATAGTTACATTTTTATGGTTTTGGAAGCAGAATTTGTTTTCTTTTTTTCAGAGGGAACGGCCTTCCATCTCCGAAAGCCGAGGTCTTGACAATAAACCTGTGCCTGACTATTTTTTTTGCGTTTTCTTGTCTAATTGCCCCCTTGCAGCTTATGTAATAGATAAGCCGTTTTACTACCGCAGGTTATGAGGGAATGGAAATGGAGTCACCGCTAGCTGTACCTCATCCCGAACTCAATTTCACATACGAAGTTATGCAAGAGGCTACGTCAAATTTTCGGGCAGAAAACAAGATTGGCGAGGGAGGTTTTGGATCGGTCTATCGAGTAAGCTCTATGTAATGATTATTCGGTTGGATATTTGAAATCATAGATAGCAAACTGATTTTTATCCATTTGCAGGGAATTCTGCCTGATGGCAGAGAAGTTGCAATTAAACGACTCTTTTTGAGGTCAAGGCAAGGAGATGCTGAATTTCTAAACGAAATTAATCTTATCAGTCGAGTTCAGCACAAAAATCTTGTAAAGCTTCTGGGATGCTGTATTCAAGGTTCAGAGAGGCTACTGGTTTATGAATACCTGCCCAACAAAAGTCTCGACAAATTCCTATTCGGTTTCCTACTCTGACTCTAACGCTTGCTTCTTAACAATCAATCAACCAGTCTCTGAATTATGCGACTCTATCTACTTTACTGATTTCTTGTGTTGTATTGTCATTACTGTCTATGTCATATACAGATCCGAAGAAGAGGCATTTGCTGGATTGGAAAAAGAGTAAGGAGATCATCATTGGAACTGCGCGTGGCCTCGCATATCTTCATGAGGAGTCAGTTATTCGAATCATCCACCGCGATATCAAAGCAAGTAATATCTTGCTTGATGAAAAATTCGGCCCCAAAATAGCCGACTTCGGTTTAGCCAGATTTATTGGCGATGATCAAACCCACCTTAGCACAAGAGTTGCAGGGACTTTGTAAGAATGGCTTTCTTTTCTTTTCTTTCCCCTTCCCTCTCAGAAGCCCCTGAATGAACTTTTCATTTGATTTTAATCTTAATGGATGTTCTTCAAAAAAGTTAACAGACAGAGATAATTCGTGCAGGGGATACATGGCCCCTGAGTATGCTTTCCGCGGACAGCTGACCCAAAAAGCAGACGTGTTCAGCTTTGGGATACTTGTTCTTGAGATCATCAGCGGCAAAAAGAATCAATCTTTGAATGATGAGATGCAATTTCTTCTCGAGGGGGTAAAATCAATCATGTTCGGTACTTAATTTGAATTTGTTGCTGTGTGTAACAATGATGAGGGTTTTTGATGCAGACATGGAGACTCTACGAGGACGGCAATGCCTCAAAAATCATCGATCCAATATTGGCGAAGAGTTATTCAGAGGAGGAGAACATAAGTATAACGAGAGTGATCCAAATCGCTCTTTTATGTACGCAAGCCGCTGCAGCGTTGCGACCTCCCATGTCTCGTGTTGTTTTGATGCTGACAAGCCCCCGACAGTCGATTCCTGTGCCTACAAAGCCTGCTTTCATAGACAGTCAGACATCTCAATATATATCTAAACCTCAACCTCAACCTTCCAAGATGAAGATGAAGACGAAGACTCTTTCTCCTCCCAGGGTTTCCTCTTTAGAAGGAACAGCTGCCTCCTCCTCTTCTTCATCCATCCAGGCATCCTCTGTCGCAGATGTTTCAGCATCGGGTTTCTTGGAGCCAAGATGAACACTATAAATCTACCTGCATATTTCTTGTAAATTTTGTAAAAGTTTAGGTGTACAGCTTGAAGATTTGAATAGCTTGAATAATAAAAAATAAATAAAATGTTATAAATTTTTTATATATTAAAAAAATATATTTCAATGATTACTTTGGATACAACCTATCCACTATGCATTCTCCTTATATTTTCTAAGCAATTTATCTCATATTTTTCTTTCATAGATTATTGTTTCGAATTTGGTTCTCGTTGATAAATACAAGATAAGCACGGAATTTAAGGGCATCGTCTGTGTCGTGTTCCTTTGGCAGGCCGCGGACCTCTCTTCCTCCAAAGCTTTTATCTTGAAGTCATGCATGAATGTGAATATGTAGGTTCGCAACCATCTTGAATTTTTTTTTAAAGGTTCGTAGATTGGTAAGTGTAAGTGTGGTTGGACCTTTATTAAGAAGAGACCTAGGCTCAAACTTTGGGAGGGAGTCAACCCTTTGCAAAAGTAGTAGTATCTTGAGTGCGTATCAGAAGATGAGGTTGTTCAGTCAACCCTTTGCAAAAGTAGTAGTATCTTGAGTGCGTATCAGATGGTGAGGTTGTTCAGTCAACCCTTTGCAAAAGTAGTAGTATCTTGAGTGCGTATTAGAAGGTGAGGACAGAACGACAGTGATCTCCATCCCACATCAGGTCAACAAAAACAAGACAAATAAGTTTGATGAGAACAGTCTTTCTAGTTTGATTTAAACCCTACACTAACTAGTAACTCAGAACAAGACAAATAAGTTTGTTAAGAACAGTCTCTTTAATTTGATTTAAACCCTACACTAGCTAGTAATTCTAGCTAACTTATTTAATAAAGAGAACTAAAAAAATTTTATAGCCTTTAGGTCTCGCGTGTCGCGTAGAACTGGAAACATATTTTCTTCCTCAAAATGTAGTTATTATATCGTTGTTGAAGGAGACTCTTCGATGTTGTTTTAGAGAAAAGAATGCTACCTTTCACATCAACATGTTATAAATTTTACGTAAGAGATGGAACATCATGCCTTTCAAGACATTTTGAAGTTGGTGAACAAACTTTTAAAGGTTTTTGATGCATGACCGTCTAATTAATGACTTGTGTTTGTTGTTTCTTTGTGTATGTTTTTTTCTTCTTTTGCAACTACTCTTGGTGTAAGTGTATTATTGTTCACTTATGTAATCGTTTCAGTTTTCTATTCTTAGTGTGGTTTTATATTGTTGATTAGAGTTTTGGCATGGTAGAAGTAGTTTTATTTTTTTTGTTTTTTTAATAGTAGTTATGTTTTAGGATCAAGTTTTTTTAGGGTTTTGGAAGTGAATCAGATAAAAGAAAAAGATGTTATTTGGTTATGAATGAAGGAAATATTTTTTTTTTGTGTTATTTAGTTCCTGTATATTTTTGTGTGTGATTTTTTTATTGTTTTATATCCTTTAGGCTTTACTATTTGTGGTCTCCAATTACAGCTACAATTACAAGTAATTATTGCAAATCTGCATTAGTATTGGTATCAGAGCAAACCAAGATGGCTTAGATGAAAATCTATTTGAACTAGGAAGGAAGAGGCAAGAGGAATGCAGGTCCTCGGAGAAATAATGTTGATGAATGGCTCAGGAGATTAGTAACCATTGAAGTCAGACTACATCTAGATGATTCTGAAGAGGAACAAGAGAACCTTGGAAATGTAGCTAGGGTAATAGCCCTATGGAGAGGCTCATTGAATTCGTGTCCAAAAAAAGCGCCAAGGTGAAGGTTTGATATCTCAGAATTTAAAGGAAAACTCAATCCAAACTTATTTCTAGACAGGGTTCAAGAGTTGGAAAGATTTTTTGAGATGGAAGACATTGATAAAGATGACCATAAAGGGTGAAAATTGTAGCATCCAAATTGAAGTCTCATGTTGCTTTATGGTGGGAGAATTTGTTAAGTTCCAAGAGATGATAAGGAAAGGACAAAATTAGACTATGGCGTAAAATGTTAAAACATCTATGAGTTGGATTCTTACCTTTTGACTATCAACAAAAAATATTTAGAGAATTCCAAAACTCAAGGCAAAGGGATAAGTTGGTACAAGCTTTATACAGAGCAATTTATGAGGCTTCAAATTTAAACTGATGTACAAGAGGGTGAAGAGCAAGTGATGACTAGATATGTTGATGGGTTAAGTTTTCAACTCTACGATGAGATTACCTTAGTCAAGGTATCTAATGTGGATGTAGCATATGAATATACCTTAAAAACAAAGGAAAGATTGAATCGAAAGAGCAAAATGGTGAGTAAAATGGGTGATAACAACTAGAATAAAGGAAGAGGAAATTCCTCCAAACCTGTCAAAGAAGAAGAGCCCGAGGAAAGTATGAAGTGTAACTTCTGAGTAAGGGGAGGTTTCAAAGGTAGGAAATGAGGATGGCAATATTTTGAAGAATGGAAGCCCCTAATATGTTTCATATGTAATGAAACCCATAAGGTTGTAAACTACCCTCAAAACCCCCAAAAGAGAAATGGTAGCCTAAGAAGAAGAAAAACCTCCAACATAAGAAGTAGAAGCAAAGATGGGAGAGAACTTGATGTTGCGAAGAACCTTAATATCCAACAACAAAAAGGCCTTAGAAGTTGAATAGAAGAGGAGAGAATGCAAGTATAATAACAAAGTATGCAAGATGATTGTAGATGGTATATCTATCAATAATTTGATAAGTATAGAAATTGTAGGCAAATTGTAGCTTGCTTGCATTCCAAAATATAACCCTTACAATATTTTTTTGTTAAAGAAGGATCATCATGTACTCATGGATAAATATTTTCTTGTTGCTTTCAAAATTGGTCCTTATGAAGACAAAGTGCTATGTGGTGTGGTGTCAATGGATGCTTTCAATTTGCTATTGAATATGCCTCGACAATATGATAGAAAAATAATCCATCTTAGTAGAGAGAATACTTATGAAGAACAACATGAGGGAAGGATACATCTTCTAAAACCCTAGAAAGTTGAAGGAGCCATTGAAATGTCAGCCCTATCACTTGTATCAATGAGTTATAAAAAATCTTAAAAGAAACCAAAGAAACAACTTGTTATCTACTATGCCTAAGAGAAAGAAGGAAAACTAGAGGGATTCAAACCCCATCATAAGTGCATAAATTATTGGTAAAGTATTTAGATATAACTCTAGTAGAAATACCAACTAGCTTACCTCCCTCATGAGGTATTACAAACTATATTGATTTGGTGCCAAGATCAAAGCTTCCTAACCAAGTTGCATACATATTATATCCCAAAGAAAATGAGGAAATGAGAAGGTAGATCAATTAATTGTTAGATAAAGGGTTCATAAGGGAAAACATGAGCCCTTATGCCACATCGACTCTACTCTCACCCAAAAAGGAGGTAAATTGAGAATGTGTATGGACTCTAGATCAATCAACAAGATCATGGTAAAGTATTGGTACCAACTGCCTAGAATGGATGACATATTAGACTACTTAGTTGGCACTAATATTTTCTTCAAGGTGGATTTGAGAAGTGGTTACCATTAAATTTGGATCCAAGAAGGGGATGAATGGAAGACGATGTTCAAGATCAAGGATGGTTTATATGAATGGTTGGTGATGCCATTCTGAATATCTAATATTCCTACCACTTTTATGTACACCATGAACCACATATTCAGACCATATATTGTGAAATTTGTTATAATTTATTTTGATGACATTTTAATTTTCATTTAAAACATGGAAGAGCATTTGAAACACTTACAAGTTGTGTTTGACACACTTAGAGTGGAAAGATTGTTTGGAAATATTGAGAAGAGCAATTTTGGTAGAGACAAGTTGGTTTTCCTTGGAAATGTGATTTCAACAGAAGGATTGAACATGGATACAAAAAATATTAAGGTTATACTTGAATGACCTATCCCTCAAAATATTATAGAGGTTAGAGGTTTTCATGGTTTAGTGATTTTTATAAGAGATTCATTAGAAACTTCAATGGGATAAGTGCTCCAATAATTGATTACACCAAAGGGAATTCCTTTTCTTAGACCCAAGCAACTAAGAGAAGTTTTGAACTTAAAAGGAAGGCAATGGAAACTCCAATACCTGTCTTACCAAACTTTGAGAATATCTTTACCATTAAGTGTGATGCTTCTATAGTGGTCATTGGTGGCATGTTGAGTCAAGAAGGCAAGCTAGTTGCCTACTTTAGTGAAAAGTTAAATGATGCCAAGAAAAGGTATGGCATTTATGATAAAGAATTGTATGCTATTGTTCAGACTTTGAAATGGTGGAGGTACTACTTATTGCATAGAGAATTCATTTTATTGATTGAAAATCAAGTGTTGAAATATATCAACTCTCAAGCCAAGTCCCATAAGCATGCTAAATGGATTTTATTTTTACAAAGTTATACATTTGTAGTACATGTGAGTGGTAAAATTAATATGGTGGTTGTTGCTTTAAGTAGGATGTAAAACTTGCTTATATCACCAACGATATTTTTGGGTTTGAAAAATAAAGGGAAAATATGCAGTTGATCCCTTTTCAAAAAAATTATCAATGCTCTCCAAGGTTATGCACAATGGTGAATATTTGCAAATTAAGAAAATATTAGGATTTCTAAAATTGGAAATTTACGAATATGAGGACCCTCGATGTCAGCCCATTTGCCTAAAATTTTAAGGACCAAGTTTTTCTTAGGGTCAATTTGCCACAATATATCAAAACATAGGCATATTTGTACTTGTTGGAAAGCTCTTTTTGAGCCTAATCTAATGGTGGTATTTTTTTTTTATGAATTTATAAGGTGATTTACTAGGTCACAATTTGCCCCAAAGGTGACCTTACTTTTTAGGGCTTCAAATGCCCCAAATTTTGGTGTGAATATAATTGATTTGATTTGCTTAGAATTTGCTTTGATTTCAATTAGACTTCGCCATTTTTTTACAAGTACATTTCGAGTCCAACCCCTTATGCATAACCCTGATGCTCTCAACAATATTGCTATTGCAAACACTGAGTTCTATGAATAAATACTTATTGTCAAATGGATTTTTGTTTAAAAAATCCAACTTTGTATTCCCATAGGGTCTAGGAGGGAAAAACTTATTAGGAAAATGCTTTCAAATGGCTTGGTGGAACACTTTGGAAGGGATAAAACTTACAACCTGGTAAGTAAAAAGTTTTTTGGCCTTGGTTAAGAAAGGATATAAATATGTATGTTTCTACATGTAGAGTTTTATAAGTTTCTAAGGGCATACAACAAAGCATGCATTTATATCAAGCCTTATCTCTAACTGATGGACCATGGATTTTGTTTTGGGATTGCCTCGTACTCAGAGAGGTAATGATTCTATTTTTTTTGTTGTAGATTGATTCTCTAAAATACCCTACTCCATTCCATGTAAGAAGACTATAAATGCAAGTAAGGTTGTTGATTTATTTTTTAAAGAAATTTTCTACTTACATGGACTGCTCAAGACTACCACTAGTGACTGAGATACAAGGTTTTTGAGTCACTTTTGGAGGACCTTGTGGAGAAAGCTTGACATTAAACTATAGTATAGTTCTGCCTATCACCCCTAGACAAATGGATAAATAGATATGGTGAACAAAAGTTTGGGTAATTTACTTCAAAGTGTTGAACTAAGCATGACACTGAGAGGGGGGTGAATTAGTGTGTATTAAAAAATTAATCCAACTACGAAATAAAATCAAAATGAGCAATCACACAAACATGCATCACATAACACCAGATTTATAGTGGAAACCCGATGTGGGAAAACCACTGTGCCAATGGACTGTTTGGAATCCCATCCAAATATAGCCTCAAAAATGTTTGGTCTTTACAATATTTTTGCAGCACCAACTACAGGGAATGGCACCAACCAATCTGGATTTTAGCAGCACCAACTGCAAGGAGCATCGATCCCTGTTTCCAAGCATCGACCCGACAAATTTAAAAAGCTCTGATAAAAGTTTTAAATCCCATCAAAAGACCCCGAGTGGTCTAGCTCACAAATATTCTCCTATAAAATATTTCTTCTAACATTTTCAATCTTCTCAAATCTACACACTCATAATCTCACCCTTGCACATTTTTCAATTAGAATGCCAAAGAAAAACAATTCTTCACCACGTGCGTTGGCAGTCCTTTCTACAAAAAAACCTTCTCCCTTTTATTTTAAAACATATATATGATTCACATTAAAAAATGCATCTCTTTTTTTCAGTTACATAACAGTACCACTCAACCGTTATATTCTTAGAAACTACCAAACATGCCAAAAAGAGCTAACAGAGATTTTTGTAACAGTCATAACTTCCTCCTCAAATTTCCAAATGGGCTAAAATTTGAAACATATATTCTTGGATAAATCGAATACCTTCAGATTGAATTTAAGATTTTAACTCTTTACGGATTATTCATATTACCTCCAACAAAGTGGCCTCTGACGCTGATTTTACATGTCACATAAACTGAAAAAGTGCTCCAGAGCCATTTTAAAACGCTCACCGTTTCTTCTTCTGGACTTTGTTTGGACTGAAATTTAAAACTTAAGATATCAGTATATCCAGCTACCTCTAGTAAAATAATTGAGGTCCAATTATTCATGGATTTCTTAATATTCCTCCTACAAAGTTACCTCTGACGTAGATTTTACGCCTGTCACATAAACTGGAAAAAGTGTTGCGGAGGCATTTTGCAACTGTTACTGTTTCTTCCTCGGGTCTCTGTTTGGGCTGAAATTTAAAACATAATCTCTTTGTACATCAGAATACCTTTAGTAAAAAAATTCAAGGTCTAACTCCTCATGGATTTCGTAATATTCCTCCTGCAATGTGGCCTCTAACGCAGATTTTACAACTGTCCAACTAAGTACAAAATTATCCAACCAAGTACCGGTGATGCAAACGATCAATCCAAACATCGAGCTGACACCTCCAACACTATTCTAACATATTTTCCAGCATGCCAACATGCTCAACACTGATTCGACCTATCCACCCATTCACTGCAAGCAAGGAGCTCACCTTTTTGACAACTTTGATAACTTCCTGACGTTTGTAACTTTTGCAAATTTGCACGAACAACTTGTAACAACTTCACCTGAAAATCAAAAACATCCTCATAAGCATTGAAAACCACTGTACATACTCCGAACAACCTCTGAATAGTTATCCACTACATCAACTTGTCCATCTGAGTGTGTTGACAACAATGACAATACTATCGTTGCACCTTCCTCAACAATCTTTCCCTTTGGAATTGGTGGCAACACATGCAAATTTTTTTGTAACTCTTCTCCCCCTTTGATAACAAGACCAAAGGGCTACTGCAAACTCCCCCTGAGTCCATGCATAACATTCTCAGGAAAAATTATTATACTTAGCAAGAATCACAAACATGAGCAAAAAGATAAACAAAGACACAAATGCTCCCCTTGAGAATGTGGCTCCGATAGCTAGTCAATGCTTGGGAAGTGTGACCACTCCCAATTTCTTGTGAAGGTACTCAAATACTTCCTTGGGCAATGGTTTGGTGAAGATATTCGCTACTTGCTCTCTTTTTGGAACAAAATCCAACTTAACCTCACCTTCCGCAACTTTCTCCTTCAAAAAATGGTACCAGATAGCAATATGTTTTGTGCAAGAATGCATAACCGGATTCTTTGAGATATTGATTACACTTGTATTGTCACACATGATCGATATGGGCTCATTGAAATTTATTCCAAGATCCTTCAAAGTTTATTTCATCCAAAGTACCTGTGTACAACATGATGTCGCTGCAATATACTCTACCTCTACTGTGGATAATGAGACTGACTCCTTTTTTCTATGCCATGCAACAAGATTATCACCAAGATAGAATGCACCTCCACTAGTACTCTTCCTGTCATCTACACATCTTACCCAATCTAAATCTGAATATGCAATAAGGGTGAAGTCCTTACCTTTCGGATACCATAACCCATACTCCATAGTACCTTTGAGGTACCAAAAAATCCTCTTCACTGCTGTCACATGAGTCTCCTTGGGACTAGCCTAAAATCATGTTACCATGCATACTGCCTGCAAAATATACGGTCTAGTAGTTGTCAAGTACAGTAAGCTCCCAATAATGGATCTGTACATAGTTTGATAAACAAGTGGAGATTTTTCATCCTTGCTCAACTTGCAACCTATCGTCATGGGAGTGCTAATTGGCTTACAATCCTCCATTGTGAACTTTTTTAGCATCTCTTTCACATATTTAATTTGAGAAATAAATATGCCATTCTCCTTTTGATTAACTTGCAATCCGAGAAAATATGAAAGTTCACCAATCATTGACATTTCAAACTCTTTCTGCATCTTATTTGCTAAATCTTTACACAACTCATCTTTGCTGCTACCAAATATGATATCATCTACGTATACAAAAACAACAATATGATGATCATTTTTTGTTTTGATATACAAATTATTGTCCACCATACCTTTCTTGAACCCTTACTGAGTAAGATAACTGTCTAGCCTTGCATACCATGCCCGGGGTGCCTGTTTTAAGCCATATAACGCTTTTTTCAACTTGCAAAACAAGTTGGGATCATCACCAAGCTGAAAACAGTCTGGCTGCTCAATATAAACCTCTTCTTCAAGTTTCCCATTCAAAAATGTTGATTTCACATCCATTTGATAAAATTTGAAATTTTTGTAAACTACTAAATCAAGAAACATTCTAATTGCCTCTAGTCTGGCCATAGGTGCAAAGGTTTCCTCGAAGTCAATACCTTCAACTTGCGCATACCCTTTGCATACCAATATTTCTCTGTTCCTGACTACATGTACGTCTTCATTCAATTTTTTTCGAAAGACCCATTTAGTATCGATTACATTTTTAGTTGCGGGTCTTGGTACTAACTCCCAAGTCTTGTTTTCTCGATCTGATCTAATTCTTAATTTATTGCCTTTACCCAAATTTTATCTTTTATTGCTTCGACAACATTTTTAGGCTCAATGCTGGATAGTAAAGAGTAGATACTTACTAATCTTCTTCTTGTATGAACACCAACTACGGGGTCTCCAATTATTTGCTCTCTAGGATGATTTTTTTGCCAGCTACCTATTTTGAATTTCTTGTTTTCTTCCAATTCTGAATCACTTTTCGAATCCTCTGATTCAATTCTTGTTTTCTTTTATGTTTCCTCTTCCTCATCTCCTTCGATGACCTCTTCATAAATTGGGTAGTTCTCTTCATAGCTAATTACTCGTTCCCTTCCTTCATCAACTTTAACATCGACACTTTCCACAATTTTTCTTAGCCTCTTTTTGTAACATTTGTAAGATTTGTTTTTTGATGAATAGCCAAGAAAAATACCTTCATCCACTCTATATTCAAACTTACCAAGGTTTTTTAGTTCTTTTGATGTAACACTTGCTGCCAAAAACTTTAAAATATTTTATTGTTGCCTTTTTACCGAACCATAACTGATAAGAAGTTTTTCTTTCATGCATCCTCAACATGCACCTATTTTGGATGTATACTGCAGTATGGACTACCTCTTTCCAAAATTTATCTACTACTTTGCTCTTAGTAAACATAGTATGTCTCATTTCCTACACTGTCCTATTCTTTCTTTCTACCACACCATGCTTTTGAGGTGTCCTGGTTGCTGAAAACTGTCTCTTGATGCCATATTTTTCACAATACTCTATAAAATCCTCTGAAATGAACTCTCCTCCTCTGTATAACCTTAAAAATTTAATCCTTTTTTCTGTTTAATTCTCAACTTGGTTTTTGAAAACCTTGAACATATCAAAAGCTTCTGATTTATGCTTCAAAAAAAATACCCATATCATCCTGGAATAGTCATCTATACACAACATAAAATATTTGTCATCATTTATGCTTTGCGTTCTCATGGGTCCACATAAATCAGTATGTACTAGTTCCAAAGGTTTGCTCGTGTAGTACTCTTTTTTTTTAAATAAGACTCTAGTTTTCTTCCCTTTTTGACATGAAGCACAAATGCTATTTGATGGTTTGCCAATGGTGGTAATATCTCTCACTGCTTTCTTTGAACTAATTTTTACTAGGTTGTCAAAATTGATATGATCGAGCCTCTTGTGCCACAACTAATTCTCTTCTTCCTATCCAATCAAGAAAGCTCCTTCTGAAGTCTTCGAGAGAGTGTACAGGTTGCTAGATGTCCTTGATCTAGATGTTATCAACCTCCCACTTTTTGCCTTTCTGATTTCACAACCCTACTTCTTGAAGATCACATCATGACCTCTGTCACAAATCTGACCTACACTTAACAAGTTATGCTTAAGACCAACCACAAATAAGACTTCTTCTGACCTAATTTTTCTATCACTAATCTTAACTGAACCTCTGCCAACTATCTTAGCTTCATCATTGTTTTTGAATTTCACTGAACCACCTTCATATTGCTGTAACTTCTCAAATTTATGTTTGTCACCTGTCATATGACTAGAGCATCCACTATCAAGTATCCATGGTGCAAATTTATTCTACGCTTTAAATGTCGTATGTACGATCAAGGATTCATTTTCTTCCTTAGGTTGCTCTTTTTCTTTCCACTTCGATTTGATTATAATTTTGGGCTCTTGTTTTGGATTTTCTTTTTCAGTGGCTTGTGCATGTTTTTTCGAAAAATTTTCTATTTTGTCTTATTCCATTTGGCTGAAATTTTCTTCCCTGAAATTGATTTGATGCAAATGTACTTCTACAATTTCTTGCAATATGCCCAAAGTTATGACAGTTGTAACATTCTACTGCATAATCCATCAAAGGTGAAAAAGCATTTCTACTAGCAAAATTCCTTGGTCCTACATTATACTTGCAATCTGAAATCTTATGTCCATAACCATTGCATTTAAAACAATAACCAGAAAAGGGATGATTGAACCTAGGTGGTGGTCTTTTCCATGTTGTTGTAGGAGCCATAAATCTTCTTCTTCTTTGATGTGTGACATTGGTGAAACCATCATTGTAAATTATTCTTTCGTGCCTTTCATTATTGCTTTCCTTTGCATGATTCATTTTTGCTTGATTAACTTGTTTCTTTTCTTCATTCTTTGTGGATTCTTCATTTGTGGCCTTTGATCCATTTGATGATTCTCCTTCGTCAAAAACCAAACTAATTTTGATGCTTGTAGTCTTTTGGTTCTTTATGATATTATCCAACTTCATAGAACTCTCTTCACATTTGTGATAAAAGCTATTTTTTTTATTCATCTCTTCTAGCTGCATCCTTAAACCAACAATCTCTTCTTCTAACTTGCTGCAATAATCTATTTTCATGGTTATTTGCACTTCAAGATCTTCGAAGATCTTCTTGGATTCTTCTATATGCACTTTCAAACTTGTTATGATTTCATTTGCATCCTCAATATTTCTTGAAATTTTCTTATTCCTTTTTCTTTCTGTCTTCAATTCATCTAGAGTTGCAATTAGTTCCTCTTCCAAATTCACTCTTGCATCAATTTTTTCTTCATCACATTCCTGTTCTTTTTTTGGTTTTTTTTCTTTGAATGCCATGAAAAGATCGTCACCTGTTTCTTTTTCAGAATCCTCACTGGAGCTATCTTCTGATGAACTGGCCTTCTTGGAGATGAAATTTTCTTCTTGAAGTTACCTTTTATAAAATTTGATTTTTCTTCCAGTCTCTCCTTTTATTCATCACTTCTGTTCTTCTCATTAAGTGGACATTTAGCTATGAAATGACCAACGCCTCCACATTTGAAACATATAAATGGTAAGTTTCCTCTGTATTTTCCTTTTCCCCTTTTTAGTTTTCGAACAAAGTTTACTTCCATTTCATCTGATGTCTCTTCGTCCTCGGATTCTTGTTTTGCTTTCATATTTTTTTGGACTTTAAAAGCAACTTCTCTATCTGTGGGTTTAGATTTTCCTATTCTCATCTCATATGCAATCAAAGAACCATGTATCTCATCCATACTAAAAGAATTCAGATCTTTAGCTTCTTCTATAGCTAAAACTTTAGAATCAAATCTTTGGGGAAGGGACCTTAATACCTTTTTTATGATGACAGAATATTCGATTTCCTCGTCGAGTCCTCTAATCGCATTTATGACTTCATTAAATCTTAGCATATATATCTCTATATTCTCATCCTCATTCATCTTTAATCCTTCGAACTGAGCTTGATGTGTTTGTAACTTGGCCTCCTTGATCTTAATGTCTCTTTCATGAATGCTCTTCAATTTGTCCCATATTTTCTTTGTCATTTTACAACCCATAATATTTACCAGTTTACTATCCACTAATCCACACATGATAACATTATTTTCTTTTGAGTCATTCTCAAATAGTTTCTTACCAACATCATCGGTTGGAGAAGTGGTGGATATTGTGTATCCACTATTTACTGAATCTCAAATATCATATCCTAAAGCACAAAGATATGTCTACATCCTAAGTCTCCAAAATGCATAATTAGTTCCATCAAACAATGGTGCTTTTTTTGATGATAAGCCTTCACCACCTGCCATTGTGTCACTTCCAAGATCACCCTAGCCGGTTAAGCATGTTCAGGAACTTGGATCTGATACTAATTGTTGAACTAAGCATGACACTGAGAGGGGGGTGAATCAGTGTGTATTAAAAAATTAATCCAACTACGAAATCAAATCAAAATGAGCAATCACACAAACATGCATCACATAACATCAGATTTATAGTGGAAACCCGATGTGGGAAAACCATTGTGCCAATAGACTGTTTGGACTCCCATCCAAATCCAGCCTCAAAATTTTTTGGTCTTTATAATATTTTTGTAGCACCAATTGTAGGGAATGACACCAACCAACCCAGAATTTAGCAGCACCAACTGTAAGGAGCACCGACTCGATAAATTTAAAAAGCTCTGATAAAAGTTTTAAATCCCATCAAAAGACCCTGAGTGGTCTAGCTCACAAATCTTCTCCTCTAAAATATTTTGTCTAACATTTTCAATCTTCTCAACTTTGTACACTCATAATATCACCCTTGCACATTTTTCAATCAGAATGCCAAAGAAAAAAATTCTTCACCACATGCGTTGGCAGTCCTTTCTACAAAAAAAAAACCTTCTTCTCCCTTTTCTTTTAAAACATATATATGCTTCACATTAAAAATGTAGCTCTTTTTTTCTGTTACATAAAAGTACCACTCAACCTTATATTCTTAGAAATTGCCAAAAATACCAAAAAGAGTTCACAGGGCTCTTTGTAACAGTCATAACTTCCTCCTCAAATTTCCAAATGAGCTAAAAATTGAAACATATATTCTTGGATAAACCGATTACCTTCAGTTTAAATTTTAGATTTTAAATATTCATGGATTATTCGCAGTACCTCCGACAAAGTGGCCTATGATGCTGATTTTACACGTCACATAAACTGAAAAAGTGCTCTAGAGCCATTTTGCAACGCTCACCGTTTCTTCTTCCGAACTCTGTTTGGGCTGAAATTTAAAACTTAAGCTCTCAGTATATCCAGATACCTCAAGTAAAATATTTGAGGTTCAATTCCTCATATATTGATTAATATTCCTCCCACAAAGTGACCTCTGACGCAAATTTTACACCTATCACATAAACTGGAAAAATTGTTGCGGAGGCATTTTGCAATTGCTGTCGTTTCTTCCTCGGGTGTCCATTTGGGCTGAATGTAAAACATAAGCTCTTTGTACATCAAACTACCTTCATTAAAATGTCAAGGTCTAAATCCTCATGGATTTCTTAATATTCCTCCTGCAATGTGGCCTCTAACGTAGATTTTACAACTGTCCAACTAAGTGCAAAATTGTCCAACAAAGTACCGACGATGCAAACGATCAATCCAAACATTAAGATAACACCTCCAACACTATTCTAACACGTTTCCCAGTATGCCAACATGCTCAACACTGATTTGACCCATCCGAACATGCAATGCAAGCAAGGAGCGCACCTTTTTGACAACTTTGACAACTTCCTGACGATTTTTGCAACTTTTGTAAATTTTCACAAACAACCTGTAACAACTACACCAGAACATCAAAAACATCCTCATACACATTGAACACCACTGTACATACTCCGAACAACCTCTGAACAGTTTTCCACTGCATCAACCTGTCCATCTGAGTGTGTTGACCACAATGACAATACTATCGCTGCACCTTGCTCAACACGAAGCCTAGTTGGTGAGAATCCAAGGCAATGGGATTTGGTTTTGGTGTAGGCTGAGTTTGGTTTTAATTCTAGCATCAAGAGGTCTATTGGTAATTCTCCCTTCCTATTTGTTTATGGAAATAATACTAAGGTAGTAGTTGATCTAATTGAACTTCCCAAGCGAATATGGATTAACCAAGATGTGGTGGACTTTGAGAGACATATCCAAGATGTGCAATAATAGGTTAGGCACTAGCTACAACTAAGAAATGAACAGTATAAAAGAAATGCAGATTTATGTCGGAGGGTGAGAAAATCATGGTTTACTTGCGTAAAGAAATATTTCCTAAAGGAACTTATCATAAATTGAAGCCAACGAAAATTGGCCCTTACAGAATACTGAGAATATCTATTTGATAGGCTTGTCTGAAAAGTTTTATACCAATCCTATATTTAATGTTATAGATTTTTACCCCTATCTTACAAGTAGTGGATAAGTTCAAGATAAGAACATGTTTGGAGATTTGGCCAAGCAACTACCACAAAAAAAGGAACAGATTGAAAAGATACTAGACACTAAGTTTGTTGCTACCAAACCCAAGAATTATAAGATGTATCTAGTGAAATGGCTTAGTTTACTTGACTCCACCAACACTTGCGTCACAGAAGAACTCATGAAGTTTACAAAAATATCAAAATCCTCTAAACAAAGAGGTTCAAAAAATTTAAAACATGGGGAGGATAATTTATGATCGTCTAATTAATGGACTTGTGCATGTCATTTCATTGCATGTTTGTTGTTTTTTTTTTGAGTATGTAACTACCCCTACTATGGATGTGGTTACTACTAACAAGGTATTATTAACTGTCTGAGTATCATATTCTTATCGTGTGGTTTTATATTGTTAATTAGGAATCTAGAATGGTGTAGGATTGTTTTTATATTTCCTTAAGAATAGTTATGTTCTGGGGTTGAGTTATTTTTAGGTTTTTGAGGTGAATCAGAGAAGAGAAAAATATGTTATTCAGACATGAATGAACTATTTGTTTATATGTGTTATTTGGTCCCAATTTTATTTTGTGAATTATTTTCCTACTATTCTAAGAGAAAAAGATGTTATTCAGACATGAATGAAATATTTTTTTATATGTGTTATTTGGTCCCAATTTTATTTTGTGTATTATTTTCCTACTATTCTATATCCTTTAGGCTCTTTTATTTGTTGTCTTCAATTGCAACTACAACTACAGGTAACCACTATAGATATGTATCATTTTTTAATTTTCCTTGTCAGAACACCCAATTTGGTATGTCTTTGGGTTCTTATCAAGGAGACCCAAGTTTGAATTATAGGAAGGGCGGATTATTTATTTATTTTCTAACTATAAAAAGTTTCTAATTATTTATTTATTTTAATTCTTAAAAAATTTAATGTTTTTTTATAATTTAAAAATAAATAAAATATTTATGATGTCGCTATATTTTTTCCCCATTTCAGATGAGGATTTTTAAATTTTTGTTTATTAAATTATTTATAAATGTATTATTATTTTGAATATTTTATTAACAAAATAATAATTTTTTATATTTATATTTTTCAAGGGTATCAATGTCATTTCTTCTTTTTGACATTTGCAACATCTCTTTAATACTTCCCAAGAATATTTACAATTCATTATTATTATAAATAGCATGGAACTTTTATTATATAAATGTTGAAAAAGGCAAAGATTTAGATAACATTTTTTATATATTTTTCTATTGTGAGGTTTCTTCAACAATTTGACCCTACTAGCATTTTTAATTGGAAGAGATTGAATCTTCAATTTTTCATTGCTAAGTTGAAGCCACTTCTTATTCTACTCATTTTAGATCTTTGAAAAGCATGTGTTATTGAAACAAATCTTCCTATACCATTTTGTGTAGTTAGTCTTTGATCTTTACTTCTTTGGACTAAGTGCTCTTCCAAAACCCTTCAGTAGAGCCCTTCATTCTTATTAATAAAATATTAAATTCAAAATAAAATATGGAATAATTGGTTCTTTGATTTTATGAGATGTGCTTGAATTCTTGTTAGTACAACCACCACCATATGAACTAAATATAAACAATAATATCCAAATAGTATCATGCTCCAAATTGCATTGCTCTTATTATTATTTTAGGATAAAAATACATTCTTAATATGCTTATTAATAATGGTCTATTGTTTGTTATAAATATTTATGTTGAGCAAGTTCAAGGACAATAGTACAGTCTTGATATTCTTATTAATAATGACCTAATTTCAATTATAAACAATTATGTTGAGCAAGGTTGGAATTTGACGTCTACCCCCATCAAAGAAAAATTTCATGATGAGTGGACTTGGTAAGAGCATTTCATTTTATGTTTCCTTAGAATTAACTAATATCAAATTCTATGCTTGTCAAAAGAGTTTTACCTTCAAGCTAAAAATAAAAAAAAATATAGTTTTAAATGATCAAAATACATTTGTACACTTGTTTTCCTCTCAAATGTTTTATAGCCATCATATGAAACAAGTTTGACATTATTGATTAATATAAGTCTTGATCTCTTTCATTTTAATGATTTTTTATCTATATGGAGAAGAATTGTATAAATCCCATATAACTAACTACCTTAATATTTCTTAGTTTTAAATTTATAAGATACTCTCGATGCTTTGAATCACCTAGGTATGGAATGTATGCCCTAGACCCAAGTCAAGAGTGGATGACTCGAAATTTCTTTTGACCCAACCTTTGGAGAAGGTCGACTACTTGTAAAATCATTGCTGGTTAAAGACTAAAGAAATAAAAGAAAAAGGGAAGAGAGAGAAGGGTTAGAAAGATTGATTTGAATGCATTCACAACTCAGCTAACAACATTGCTTTCAATTGCATGGGTAGGGGTCATCTTCTACAACCAAATCCTAACAGATTTTTTATCAATTAAATATTACATAGGAAGCATAACAAACACAAGAATAGCGACATTCAATATTTTAAGTGTTCCAATCAAAATAAGTCAAATAGTTTAAAATCTAACAAATATAATCTAGTTGTTGAGGAATACAAAACAACTTTAAACCTAACAATTATTACTCTAGTTGAAACATAAGCAAGAATATTAAAAGTGTAATTTCCATAGCATATACCCCATAAACTTCAATAAAGAGAAACCAAATAGCTCTTGATTTTGTTAGAGTAGAATAAACATATAACTTATGATAGACAAATACTAAAATATCCAACCCCTTACAATAAGGGGCATTCCTCTATTTATAATTTCTTGTTAAGCTATGATAAAACTAACTACTATGTCCAATTATGAAAAACAAATGGCTTAGACATGATTAGAGATGAGTTGACACCACTCAACATATTTAAAATATTTTTTGTTAGACGGTTGTGATTTACAATATTATTCATTGTGCTTAGACAAAGTGGTTATTGCTTTCAGGTTTAGACAACAGACACATGGGTTTAACCATTTTTATCTAGGAGCGTGCATTTTATTTAAACCATGTTGCTTTGCAAGCATGTTGAACATTGTTGATGTTGATGTCATACTTCTTTCCAATAAACTCTGGTCTAAGATGTTTCCCATTTTTCTTGCATTTTGAACTATCTTTCATGCTCAATGTAAACCTCTTCATTAGGTTGAAACCTTGTGGAGGCTGAGTTGATGTTATTGTAAAAGGTTTTGGGTTACCTTTACTTCTCGAACTTAGCAAGAAAAGGTTTTGACTTGCTTCCTTTAATGTATGAAACAATTCTTCTCCTTGCAAGCTCCTCACCTTGTCAAATATTTTTAAATGCTTTGCTTGTGCCAGCATAGAAATTTTTGGGCTTGCCTCCTTTGTAGGTCTGACACCAAGCTAGTCCAGATAAGAGCTTCTAGTTTGAAAGAGTAAGAAAATCTGAATCAAATTCTAAGCATAAAATTATTTGCTTTAACTTTTGGAACCAAGTATTTAGAAGAATTATGTATCTAGACAAGTCTTTAAATCTTGAATATCAAGCAGAGTTTCAATTTTCATCTTATCAATTATTCTTCTGATATAATAAATTTATTTTGTTGTCGATCCACTCCTTGCTTCTTTCTGATGCTTCAAAGATTGCTTCCAAATAGGGATTACCAAATTTCTTATTTTGTTTAAGCTATTATCTTTATCATTTTGTATGGTTTCGACCAATTCGCTTCCTACTACTCTTTGTCACATCCTTTTGCGTTGTCCCCATATGGGTCAGTAAGACTAGACAATTTGTAGAAGTTTCACAAATTGAAATATTTGAGATGTTTATGTTTCCAAAAATTGCTAGGTATTAAACTCCTCTTGATGAAATTATGAGCTTATCTTGTTGATCCCTCAACTAAACAACTTGGGTCCTTCCTCCCTTGTTCTCGAGTTTTCTTTATCGAGGGCCATTGTTAGATAATGATTAAGGATCCCATCGGATGTGGATTGAAATTCAGTTTTTGAACCCACCACCACAATGATGGGTGAACTAGAAATTTTTATATGGGATAAAATCATTCCATAGGTAGAGCCCTTTTAGTTATCATAAAAAAGGCCTTGGGACTCTTACCAACAGTGAGAATTGGATTAGTTTCCATCAAAAAATTCAACACACCACTCACAAGCCTTACCTCTTAATGAGACCACCAACAATTTGAAAGCCACTTTTTTTTTATACATGATGGAATTCACACAGGCTCACCATGTGGTTTAGATGCTTGATTGGAATCATCTTCCCTAGTGAAGTATGAGAGAGATTTTAGAGTGGATGTTGATATCTATTCCCATATTTCAGGTGGAGTAGGAGGTCTCAATAAATCTTTGTCAATACAAGCAAGGAGTGATTTGGGTGGTGGAGCATCTATATTTTAGCTTTTGCCTCTTCTTCTTCTTGGAATAATGTTAAGTGGTGGGAGAAATACTTTAAGGTTGGCAAAAATATAAGATCTCATGGAAGGTTTTTTATTCATAGACTTTTGTATTTATTATTTTGAGTAGAGTCACTAGGTGAATATTACAATTTCTCTACAAGGTGGTAGATTGAGATCTTCATCGAAACCTTAAGATGATATCTTTTAAAGTGACTACTTCTAGGTATTTTTTCTTTGAGTAGAATATCTAGGTGAACTTTTTAGGTGCTTCAAACAAGCACATAGGCAAGGACCTTCACCAAGGTCTTAGCCTATTCAAGTTCTCTTGAATGTGGGATCAAATGATGGATCAATTGGGTACCACCAAGCCATTAAACTATTATCTTCTCTAATTATCAAGATCACCAAATGTGTGGATCAAATAATTAGACTATCATATTTTGTGCAGAGTGACACAACTGAACAACTTTGAGAGCATGGGGATCATCTCCATTAGACTACCTTCAAGGTTTTTTACAAGGCTAGTTCCTTTTAAGATGTGATATTTAATGCACTTTCTACTCTAACTAGCTTTGAGGGGAAAAGAGAAAGACAAAAAAAAAAGATAGTAGAAAGAAAAAATATCCTAAGCTAACTTAATATAATAGTGATGATGTGCCAAGATCAAAATAATATTCCCTTGCATAATAGTAAGACACATAAAAGCGTGAGTGTAATGCACTAATAACTCAAAAGTTAATACTTTCTCCTCTTAAGATGTTAAGCATAAATTATATATAAAGGAAATGGGATAGAAATCACTTATTCACGACCTCTAGTATCACACATATAAGAAATAAAACACAACGAACCAAATAGTCACAACCTCAAGCATATATATAAATATGAAATTTACAAATTATGTTATAAGTTAGGGCTCGAATGCTTACCTGCAAGACCACTCAGGGTTCAGTTTTGCTCCATAGAAGAAAATGAAGGGTTATTTATACAAATCATAGATCCTTTGCAATACCTAAATAATATTTAAATAACAATTGTTGATCATCCTCTCTATTGCTTGCTTTATCTAGTCTTCATTATGTTGTCATAATCCTTTGAGGTTTCTGGATTCAGAATCATCAATAATGATTTGCTAGATATCCAACTACCATTGACATTCCTCAACTACCTCTTTTGAGATCTTAGAATCTAAGTATGATCTCTTTTTGCAATTAATTCTTTATCAGGCTTTGGGTGTATGTTGTTGTGGTGACCGTGCTTTCACCTTTAATAGGCTAGTCATATATTCTAGATTAGTGAGCCCAAATGATGTCAATAGGTGGTTATTAGTAATGGCTCATTAGTGTAGATTACCTACCTTTTTGGAAGCTTGCATGTCAATAGTAATATCTTTTGAATTGGGCCTTTGACTTTCATCCTATTCTCTCCTTAGCTTCTCATCATCTTTCACAATGATGCTCATCATTGATCCTCCATTTGGAAAGATATATTAACTTTTTATTCACCTTATCGTGTTGGGATTTTGTAAACCTTTGGGGCTTAGCCACAAATTTTATTGGAATTCTCATAAACAATTTTCTATTTTCCTCTTATCAGAACTTTTGTATGACTCCTTTTTTGAGACTTTTGTTTATCTACCTTTGGAGGTTTCTTGAAACTCATGATCCGATTCTCAAAACTTTTTTTCCCTTATTTCCTTCAAATTTTTCAAAAAAATTTATCTTTGCTCATCGTTGCTTTTCTTTCATCCTTTGAAATAATCTTAATTATTGACACCTTTGAATCAATGAGTTGTATAAATTTCCCTTCATTTTCTTCTATGAGCAATACCTGAACCCTGAGTGGTCTTGCAGGAAAGCTTTCGAGCCCCCACTTCTAGCATAATATATAAATTTCATATTTATATATACATGCTTTAGGCCATGACTATGTGATTCTTTCTATCTCGTTTCTTGTATATGTATAATTATGTGTGTATACTAGAGGTCGTGACTAATTGTTTTATGTCATGTTTCCTTTATGTGCAATCTATGCTTAACATGTTGAGAGGAAGAAATGTGCACATTTGAGTTGTTGGAGAATTACACTCACGTATTTGTGTCTTACTATTATGCAAGGTAATCTTATTATGATCTTGGAATATTGTCCCTATTAGATTAGATTAGCTTAGAAATATTTTTTATCTTGCTACCTTCGTTTTCTCTTTTCCTTTTCCCCTTGAAGTTGGTTATAGTAGGAAGAGCGCTAAAGATCACATCTTAAAAGGAAATGACCTTGTAAAAACCTTTGAAGGTAGCCCGATTTAGGTAATCCCTATGCTCTTTAAGTTATCATGTTGTGTCACTTTGCATGAGATACAATAGTTTGATCACCTAATCCTCACATTTGGTGACCATGACAATCGAAGAGGGCAATAGCATTCATAAGTGCCTAATATGGTACACTCATGAACAATAAAAAAGTAGAAATATGAATAATTTTAAATGGAATAAAATTAGGATTTTTTTTATTCTCTCTCTTGTTACCAAATTTTTAAGGCTGGCACAAGCAAAGCATTTAAAAATATTTGACAAGGTGAGGAGCTTGCAAGGAGAAGAATTGTTTCATACATTAAAGGAAGCAAGTCAAAACCTTTTCTTGCTAAGTTCGAGAAGTAAAGGTAACCCAAAACCTTTTACAATAACATCAACTCAGCCTCCACAAGGTTTCAACCTAATGAAGAGGTTTACATTGAGCATGAAAGATAGTTCAAAATGCAAGAAAAATGGGAAACATCTTAGACCAGAGTTTATTGGAAAGAAGTATGACATCAACATCAACAATGTTCAACATGCTTGCAAAGCAACATGGTTTAAATAAAATGCATGCTCCTAGATAAAAATGGTTAAACCCACGTGTCTGTTGTCTAAACCTGAAAGCAATAACCACTTTGTCTAAGCACAATGAATAATCTTGTAAATCACAACCGTCTAACAAAAAATATTTTAAATATGTTGAGTGGTGTCAACTCATCTCTAATCATGTCTAAGCCATTTGTTTTTCATAATTGGACATAGTAGTTAGTTTTATCATAGCTTAACAAGAAATTATAAATAGAGGAATGCCCCTTATTGTAAGGGGTTGGATATTTTAGTATTTGTCTATCATAAGTTATATGTTTATTCCACTCTAACAAAATCAAGAGCTATTTGGTTTCTCTTTATTGAAGTTTATGGGGTATATGCTATGGAAATTACACTTTTAATATTCTTGCTTATGTTTCAACTAGAGTAATAATTGTTAGGTTTAAAGTTGTTTTGTATTCCTCAACAACTAGATTATATTTGTTAGATTTTAAACTATTTGACTTATTTTGATTGGAACACTTAAAATATTGAATGTCGCTATTCTTGTGTTTGTTATGCTTCCTATGTAATATTTAATTGATAAAAAATCTGTTAGGCTTTGGTTGTAGAAGATGACCCCTACCCATGCAATTGAAAGCAATGTTGTTAGCTGAGTTGTGAATGCATTCAAATCAATCTTTCTAACCCTTCTCTCTCTTCCCTTTTTCTTTTATTTCTTTAGTCTTTAACCAGCAATGATTTTACAAGTAGTCGACCTTCTCCAAAGGTTGGGTCAAAAGAAATTTTGAGTCATCCACTCTTGACTTGGGTCTAGGGCATACATTCCATACCTAGGTGATTCAAAGCATCGAGAGTATCTTATAAATTTAAAACTAAGAAATATTAAGGTAGTTAGTTATATGGGATTTATACAATTCTTCTCCATATAGATAAAAAATCATTAAAATGAAAGAGATCAAGACTTATATTAATCAATAATGTCAAACTTGTTTCATATGATGGCTATAAAACATTTGAGAGGAAAACAAGTGTACAAATGTATTTTGATCATTTAAAACTATATTTTTTTTTTATTTTTAGCTTGAAGGTAAAACTCTTTTGACAAGCATAGAATTTGATATTAGTTAATTCTAAGGAAACATAAAATGAAATGCTCTTACCAAGTCCACTCATCATGAAATTTTTCTTTGATGGGGGTAGACGTCAAATTCCAACCTTGCTCAACATAATTGTTTATAATTGAAATTAGGTCATTATTAATAAGAATATCAAGACTGTACTATTGTCCTTGAACTTGCTCAACATAAATATTTATAACAAACAATAGACCATTATTAATAAGCATATTAAGAATGTATTTTTATCCTAAAATAATAATAAGAGCAATGCAATTTGGAGCATGATACTATTTGGATATTATTGTTTATATTTAGTTCATATGGTGGTGGTTGTACTAACAAGAATTCAAGCACATCTCATAAAATCAAAGAACCAATTATTCCATATTTTATTTTGAATTTAATATTTTATTAATAAGAATGAAGGGCTCTACTGAAGGGTTTTGGAAGAGCACTTAGTCCAAAGAAGTAAAGATCAAAGACTAACTACACAAAATGGTATAGGAAGATTTGTTTCAATAACACATGCTTTTCAAAGATCTAAAATGAGTAGAATAAGAAGTGGCTTCAACTTAGCAATGAAAAATTGAAGATTCAATCTCTTCCAATTAAAAATGCTAGTAGGGTCAAATTGTTGAAGAAACCTCACAATAGAAAAATATATAAAAAATGTTATCTAAATCTTTGCCTTTTTCAACATTTATATAATAAAAGTTCCATGCTATTTATAATAATAATGAATTGTAAATATTCTTGGGAAGTATTAAAGAGATGTTGCAAATGTCAAAAAGAAGAAATGACATTGATACCCTTGAAAAATATAAATATAAAAAATTATTATTTTGTTAATAAAATATTCAAATAATAATACATTTATAAATAATTTAATAAACAAAAATTTAAAAATCCTCATCTGAAATGGGGAAAAAATATAGCGACATCATAAATATTTTATTTATTTTTAAATTATAAAAAAAACATTAAATTTTTTAAGAATTTAAAATAAATAAATAATTAGAAACTTTTTATAGTTAGAAAATAAATAAATAATCCGCCCTTCCTATAATTCAAACTTGGGTCTCCTTGATAAGAACCCAAAGACATACCAAATTGGGTGTTCTGACAAGGAAAATTAAAAAATGATACATATCTATAGTGGTTACCTGTAGTTGTAGTTGCAATTGAAGACAACAAATAAAAGAGCCTAAAGGATATAGAATAGTAGGAAAATAATACACAAAATAAAATTGGGACCAAATAACACATATAAAAAAATATTTCATTCATGTCTGAATAACATCTTTTTCTCTTAGAATAGTAGGAAAATAATTCACAAAATAAAATTGGGACCAAATAACACATATAAACAAATAGTTCATTCATGTCTGAATAACATATTTTTCTCTTCTCTGATTCACCTCAAAAACCTAAAAATAACTCAACCCCAGAACATAACTATTCTTAAGGAAATATAAAAACAATCCTACACCATTCTAGATTCCTAATTAACAATATAAAACCACACGATAAGAATATGATACTCAGACAGTTAATAATACCTTGTTAGTAGTAACCACATCCATAGTAGGGGTAGTTACATACTCAAAAAAAAAACAACAAACATGCAATGAAATGACATGCACAAGTCCATTAATTAGACGATCATAAATTATCCTCCCCATGTTTTAAATTTTTTGAACCTCTTTGTTTAGAGGATTTTGATATTTTTGTAAACTTCATGAGTTCTTCTGTGACGCAAGTGTTGGTGGAGTCAAGTAAACTAAGCCATTTCACTAGATACATCTTATAATTCTTGGGTTTGGTAGCAACAAACTTAGTGTCTAGTATCTTTTCAATCTGTTCCTTTTTTTGTGGTAGTTGCTTGGCCAAATCTCCAAACATGTTCTTATCTTGAACTTCTCCACTACTTGTAAGATAGGGGTAAAAATCTATAAAATTAAATATAGGATTGGTATAAAACTTTTCAGACAAGCCTATCAAATAGATATTCTCAGTATTCTATAAGGGCCAATTTTCGTTGGCTTCAATTTATGATAAGTTCCTTTAGGAAATATTTCTTTACGCAAGTAAACCATGATTTTCTCACCCTCCGACATAAATCTGCATTTCTTTTATACTGTTCATTTCTTAGTTGTAGCTAGTGCCTAACCTATTATTGCACATCTTGGATATGTCTCTCAAAGTCCACCACATCTTGGTTAATCCATATTCGCTTGGGAAGTTCAATTAGATCAACTACTACCTTAGTATTATTTCCATAAACAAATAGGAAGGGAGAATTACCAATAGACCTCTTGATGCTAGAATTAAAACCAAACTCAGCCTACACCAAAACCAAATCCCATTGCCTTGGATTCTCACCAACTAGGCTTCGTGTTGAGCAAGGTGCAGCGATAGTATTGTCATTGTTGTCAACACACTCAGATGGACAGGTTGATGCAGTGGAAAACTGTTCAGAGGTTGTTCGGAGTCTGTACAGTGGTGTTCAATGTGTATGAGGATGTTTTTGATGTTCGGGTGTAGTTGTTACAGGTTGTTCGTGAAAATTTACAAAAGTTGCAAAAATCGTCAGGAAGTTGTCAAAGTTGTCAAAAAGGTGCGCTCCTTGCTTGCATTGCATGTTCGGATGGTTCAAATCAGTGTTGAGCATGTTGGCATACTGGGAAACGTGTTAGAATAGTGTTGGAGGTGTTATCTTAATGTTTGGATTGATCGTTTGCATCGTCGGTACTTTTTTGGACAATTTTGCACTTAGTTGGACAGTTGTAAAATCTACGTTAGAGGCCACATTGCAGGAGGAATATTAAGAAATCCATGAGGATTTAGACCTTGACATTTTAATGAAGGTAGTTTGATGTACAAAGAGCTTATGTTTTACATTCAGCCCAAATGGACACCCGAGGAAGAAACGACAGCAATTGCAAAATGCCTCCGCAACAATTTTTCCAGTTTATGTGACAGGTGTAAAATTTGCGTCAGAGGTCACTTTGTGGGAGGAATATTAATCAATATATGAGGAATTGAACCTCAAATATTTTACTTGAGGTATCTGGATATACTGAGAGCTTAAGTTTTAAATTTCAGCCCAAACAGAGTTCGGAAGAAGAAACGGTGAGCGTTGCAAAATGGCTCTAGAGCACTTTTTCAGTTTATGTGACGTGTAAAATCAGCATCATAGGCCACTTTGTCGGAGGTACTGCGAATAATCCATGAATATTTAAAATCTAAAATTTAAACTGAAGGTAATCGGTTTATCCAAGACTATATGTTTCAATTTTTAGCTCATTTGGAAATTTGAGGAGGAAGTTATGACTGTTACAAAAAGCCCTGTGAACTCTTTTTGGTATTTTTGGCAATTTCTAAGAATATAAGGTTGAGTGGTACTTTTATGTAACAGAAAAAAAGAGCTACGTTTTTAATGTGAAGCATATATATGTTTTAAAAGAAAAGGGAGAAGAAGGTTTTTTTTTTGTAGAAAGGACTGCCAACGCATGTGGTGAAGAATTTTTTTCTTTGGCATTCTGATTGAAAAATGTGCAAGGGTGATATTATGAGTGTACAAAGTTGAGAAGATTGAAAATGTTAGACAAAATATTTTAGAGGAGAATATTTGTGAGCTAGACCACTCAGGGTCTTTTGATGGGATTTAAAACTTTTATCAGAGCTTTTTAAATTTATCGAGTCGATGCTCCTTACAGTTGGTGCTGCTAAATTCTGGGTTGGTTGGTGTCATTCCCTGCAGTTGGTGCTACAAAAATATTATAAAGACCAAAAAATTTTGAGGCTGGATTTGGATGGGAGTCCAAACAGTCTATTGGCACAATGGTTTTCCCACATCGGGTTTCCACTATTGGTGTTATGTGATGCATGTTTGTGTGATTGCTCATTTTGATTTGATTTCGTAGTTGGTGTTATATATGTTGGGTTTCCACTATATAGGTTTGTTAGAATTGAAAATATATTTTCTTCATCAAAGTGTAGGTATTATATGGTTATTTAATTAGATTCTTTGAGGCTATTTTAGAGATAAGAATGCCTAGCTTCACATAGATATGTATAAATTTCATGTAATATATGGAACATCATGCTTGTTACCTTCAAGTTGTAGGAGATTATAACTTCAAAAATAAATCAATAGAACTCTTTGTTTAGTCACTACTTCGAAAATGATGAATAGCAATTTTGAAAGGTTTTTAATTATGTCCTTATCAGAACACCCAATTTGGTATGTTTTAGAGCTCTTATTAAGAAAACCCAAGTTCAAATCATAGGGAGGGTGCATCTAGTTGTACTTTGCATCTATCTTAAAAAATATTTCTAATTATTTATTAATTTTTAAATTAAAAAATATTTATTTATATTATAATTAACAAAAATATTATTTATGATGTTGAGATATTTTTTCCCAATTTAAGATAAGGATTTTTTTTTTGGTTTATTAAATTATTTATAAATGTATTATTATTTTAATATATATATATTTTTTAAATCCTAATTTTTAGTATTAATATTTTTCAAAGGTATCAATGTTCTTTCTTCACTTCACCACTTGCAACATCTCTTTAAGACTTGTCAAGAATATTTACAATGCATTATTATTAGAATTAGTATGGAAAGTTTAATATTTAACTGTGAAAAAGGCAAAGATTTAGATACCATTTTTTATTTATTTTTCTATTGTGAGGTTTCTTCAAAAATTAAACTCTACTAATAATTTTAATTGGAAGAGATTAAAGCACAATCTATGCAATATACTATGTAAATTTAAATAGAGATGAAAATATACCTTTTGCTAATGAATATTTTAGATCAGATAAAGCGCAAATACTTTTCACTAGTGGAGATGAGTGTTGTAACAAATCAACTTCAAGAAAAAACCATTTCAATAGTAAATTCAAGAATAATAACAATAGAAACAACATCCACAAAAATATTTGCAATAGAATCAAATTCCAAAATAGTAAATCTAATAAAGTATCATAGAAACTTATTCCAAACCTTAGAACAGTGCAAGCCACTCAAAGAGGGAGAAGTCCTATAGATTTGTAGAGAGGAAAAAGTATCTTATGTCTTTCAAAGGTCACAAAAGTTAGAAGAATGAATTGATGATCCAACTACATCATGTCTCTTCTTATTTATAGTCTAACAAAGTAAGAAACCCTAACCCTAATGTTCAAGGGTTGACTATCCTAGTCTACGGGCCCAAGCTAATCAAAGTAAATATAGCTGACATTGTTACAATGAGGGCATCACATGGTCTCCCCCTTAAAAATATTTATCCTCAAAGCTAGAAATTTCTATAAAATGGTTATTAATTCGCATGTTACATACAATTCTAGAATATTCTTCCACTTTATGAGGCTTTTGCACTTGGTTAGACTGTATATTGCATACCCACAACTATAACACTATTTTTTGCTTTACTTCAACAAAACCTTCTTCATCCAACTTTGGAAGCTTTGTCTAGGAGTGTACCTATTTAACCAAGTTTAAGGAAGCTCTAACTGATATGCCACATATTGATCCTATAAATAACCTTATAGGGACCATAGAATTTGGGTGTAAGATTTTGGATGGATTTAGTCTTCAAAAAAATCTATTTATATTATTAGAGCCATGAAATACCATATCATCTACCTTAAAGTGTCGTTCTTAGCAATGTAAATCTTATTATGACTTTATATGATTTTGGGTTAAACAAATATTGTCCTTAAGAAGCTAGAGAACAAATTGCAAGTACTAGATAAAATCGTCCATTTAAACAATACAAGAGGAGCCTAGGAGATAGTGTCTAAAAATGGTTTTTAAATTTTCCTATAAAAAGCCTCAAGTGGAGACATATTAGTGGAGAGGTAATAATAATTCTTGTGCCACTATTATGCCAAGAGAAGCCATTTGATCCATTGATATTTATTATCTTGGGAAAAGCATCTTAAATATGTGCCTAAACATTTTTTCACAATTTTATTTGTTTGTCTATCTATGGGTGATAATACGATATAATATTAAGTTGAGGACCATTGAAATTCAATAGTTCCTTCCAAAAGTAGTTGGTAAAAATATGGTCATGATTACACACAATAAACTTGGGTATACCATATAATTTGAAAATAAAATCAAGGAATATCTTGGTCCCATTACTGGCAGTGAATGGGTGTTGTAAGGGACATAAGTGGGCATGCTTGGACAAATAGTCCACAACTATAAAAACCAATGGTTTACCCTTTAATTTTAGAATACCTTCAATTAAGTCTATATATCCTATTTATGATCTAGAATAAGGAAGGACTAAAACAATCTTAGAGATTAATTGTTTCACCCTTGTTCGACTAGCATACTTCACATTCTTCCACAAGTTATTTGATGTTGGCTATCATTCCTTTCCAAGGAAAATATTGCTTGATTCACTAATAAGTTTTGAGAAACCTGAAATTTCCTACAAGATGAGAGACATTTAACATAAATTTGGCACTTTTTACATAAAATACCATAAGACCAAGACCAAGTCACTTGATGTCTAATCACGACGGAGTGTCCACAATTATGTCTAAATAAATGTACTTTTTCACTGGAAATGTATTTTATGAGAAAATTAAAATATCATACTAGATGAGATACATTTAACATATATTTGGCACTTTTACATAAAATACCATAAGACCAAGACCAAGTCACTTTGATGTCTAATCATGACATAGTGTCCACAATTGATATCTAAATAAACGTATTTTTTCACTTGAACCATAAAATAAGTTTTCACTAAAAAATATATGATACTCTTGATGCTTTGAATTGCCTAGGTATGGAATGCATGCCCTAGACCCAAGTCAAGACTGGATGATTCAGAATTGCTTTTGAATCCACCTTTGGATAAGGTCGACTACTTGTAAAATCATTGCTGGTTAAAGACTAAAGAAATAAAAGAAAAATGGAAGAGAGAGAAGGGTTAGAGAGATTGATTTGAATGCATTCACAACTCAACTAACAACATTACTTTCAGTTGCATGGGTAGGGGCCATCTTCTACAAGCAAAGTCTAACAATTTTTACCTCAATTACAGATTACATAGGAAGCATAACAAGCACAAGAATAGCGACATTCAATATTACAAGTGTTCCAGTTGAAACAAGTCAAATAGTTTAAAATATAACAAATAGAATCTTAGTTGTTGAGAAATACAAAACAAATTTAAACCTAACAAATATTACTCTAGTTGAAACATAAGCAAGAATATTAAAAGTATAATTTCCATAGCATATATCCCATACACTTCAATTAAGAGAAACCAAATAGCTCTTGATTTCATTAGAGTGGAATAAACATATCACTTATGATAGACAAAAATTGAAATATCCAACCCTTTATAATGAAGGGTATTTATAATTTTTTCTAAGATACTATAAAACTTACTATGTAAAATTATGAACAAAAATGGCTTAGACATGTTGTGGCTGATCCACAACACACCCCAAAATTGGGGACCCACCCTTTTTGCATGCTTTCAAAGAAGATCTCAGTGACCCAGATGCTAAAAATCAAGAAAAGGGCAAAATTGCACAAAAATGAAAAAGTGTCGCGATATCGCGACATGTCGCTCCGTCGTGGCCGAAAAGAAAAAGTGTCGCGATATCGCGACATGTCGCTCCGTCGCGGCCGAAAATGAAAAAGTGTCGCGATATCGCGACATGTTGCTCCGTCGCGGCCGAAAATGAAAAAGTGTCGCGATATCGCGACATGTTGCTCCGTCGCGGTCCAGAGAGGAGAGAGAAAGATAGAATGGAAAATTGTCGTGAAATCGTGACATGTCACAAAATCGCGGTCAAACCAATCAAACAGGGCAAGGCACTAAAAGCGTCGCGATTTCGCGACAAGAAGCAGCAAAGGGGCACGAAGCAGAAAAACGTCGCGATATCGCGACAGGTCACGTTTTCACGGCTCCAAGCAGCGAAGTGGTACGGAAGGAAAATATGTCACGATTTCGTGACATGTCGCGTTTTCGCGGCCAAATACAGCAAGAGCAGCCCGAAATAGAAAAGCGTCGCGATTTCATGATGAAAAGCTGGCAAAATGGTACGGAACAAAAATTGTCGCGATTTCACGACAGAAAGCCGCAAGACAGCTCCAAATGAAAAGGCGTCGCGATTTCGCGACAAGAAGCAGCCAAGGCGTACGGAGATGAAAAGCGTCGCGATTTCGTGACAGGTTGTAGCCGAGGCGTACGGAGATGAAAAGCGTCGCGATTTCGTGACAGGTTGCAGCCACAGGGCCCGATAGCATAAAAATGTCACGATTTCGTGACATGTCTCATTTTCACGGCACATGAAGGCAGACAAGGCTGTTGGCAGGAAAATGTCGCGATATCGTGACATGTCGCGTTTTCGTGATGAAAGTAGAGGAGCAGAGTTGCATGCATAAAAACGTCGCGATATCGTGACATGCTATTTTTTGTCATGATTTACAAGGGGGCAGTTATGAAACATGTAGAAAAGCGTGAAACACGTGGCATACAGGTGTCAGGGTTACAGAAGCGTTACATTTTAACAGAGAATATCGAACGTTTCAGCATCGAACATAAGGTCAAAAGCAATGGAAAGGCGGGGAAGGTGAAACGAGGCAATCTGGAAGATGAAACGAACCGTCGTGGAAGGAGAAGCAATTTACTAGAACTTTAAAAGCGGAAGCACAGATTGGTACGAGGGTCGAAAAACCACTACGGGCAGAGTTGCAGAGCCAAAGGCAATAAGCCATTCTAGGCCTACTTTTGTGGTGTTTTTCTTCCACTTTGTCTGGATATTCCTTTACATTGGACTGGGTAGGAAATTGTTGTAAGTAGAGTTGTAGTGCTGAAGGCCAGAGGGCCATTCTGGGCTTGCTTTGAGGCTATTTTCTTCCATAGACTGGGTTTGGGAAACCAGAGATTCTGTTGTTGTATAATGACCAATTTTTAATACAGAAAATTCAGAGAGTTGCACCTCATTGGCAAGAAAGAAGGAGTTATTTTTTGCATGCAGGATTAAATGTTTATCTTTCCCCTTTTCAGATTTCTAGGCTTATAGGTGAAGTTTAATGCAAGTTCTCTTGGTTGCTTCATGCGAATGTCTAAATCTGAAAATTACAGCTTTAAACCCCAGAAACTAGCACCTAACTTACCTGGATTGTGCGAGTTTGCAGGTTCAATAGGTTAGGTTGTATGCAGAAAACCTCATTAGCTTCGGTTTTGTCAAAGAGGATAGCATCATACTGAATGCACTTTTTATTTTTCTTTCACATTTTATTTTCATTTTTTTTTCTGCATTTTATTTTATTTACAGGCATTAAAATAAAAATTAAAAAACTAAAAAATTCCAAAGTCAGAAAATAGAAAATTTCCATTTCAAGGCCAGAGTTTCATTTTTCAGTTTTGTTTTTCATTCATGAGCAGATGATGAAATTCCCTTCATAAAATTCCATTTTCATTAAAGGGTTTATGTTTATGACATTTCATCAATTTTCATTTTGAAGTTACAGAGATAGTCATATAGGGATCAAATCACATTTGCTTTATTCGGGTTCAATGAACAATCATTAAAGTTTCACGAGTAAAATAAACCACAGTGCCCCTTGTTTTCGATTACTTGCAACCACTAAGGTGTTCCAAGCATTTTTATTGAATATCTTTATTTGAGATTATTAATGCACGGATATAAAATGCTAACATAGCGGAACCTTGGAGAAATTGTTTATTAAATTTCTTTGCAAGAGAGGATTTAGAACCCAAATCCTATCGGAGAGTGTGTTTTCACAATCGGGTGAAAATACCACTCAACGATTGGCGCTAGAAGGAGGGCTGGATGGGTTTATTTTAGTGAGATTTAAAATTTTTGTATATTTCATGCCATACTGATTGTTATCTTTAGCCTTCTAACACCACTCAACAGATTGGCGCTAGAAGGAGGGCATGAAAAGGTTTATTTTATCATGATTTTAGATGCTACGGGTTTATAATTGTTTAAGAGCTTTACATTGCTAAATATTTCAAGTCCATTTGATTAGCATCTTCGGCCTCCTCTAACACCACTCAACAGATTGGCGCTAAGGAGGGCCGAACGGGTTTATTTTAGGTGATTTAAATTTAAATTTTTATGCTTTAGTCCTCTAACACTCAAGATTGTTTGAAGGACGGCCTGAATTGGTTTACTTTATTCTATTTTAAGCAATTCAGGTATGCTGTATATTATTTTAACACTTTTCTGATTGTTCATACAGAAATAAAGTGATTTGATTTAATTTTGAAAATTTTGGTCTTGACTAACAAAGTGTTGTTTCATGCAATTACTTTCATTTGATTTTTACATCTCTTGGTTGATGCTAACTTGATTTTTTTTTTTACATTGCAGGTTGAATATTCAACAGATTTGGTTCTAAAATTACATTTTAAGTTTCACTAATGGCAACACTTGAGGAGCAAATGGTATCCCTGAGAGCTGAAATAGTGTCTCTAAGAGAGAGAATGGTATCAATGATAGAGGATCATTATAAGGGTTTGTCTATACCTGTGGTACCCTATCAAATTCCTACAATGTTATTGGATTTTTTACGGTGTTTTAATCAAGAGGTGCCACTAGGATACTTGCAAAAACTGCATGTCTACAAGAATACATTATGTCAATTCCAGGTGTTCTATGAGGAGGTAGCTTGTAGGTTATTTGCATACATTTTGGATGATAAACCATTCTTTTGGTACAGCCAACTACCCATGGAGGTTAGGACTTCTTGGATACAACTAGAAGCAGCCTATCTTTATCATTTTGGTAATCAGGTTGACTTAGAAATCTTGAAAAATCAGTTTTCCTCCATATGTAAGGAGCCTAATGAATCCTTGAGTCAATTCAATGGAAGATTTCGTGAGTTGCACTCCCAAATGTGGGAAAATTTTAACACATTAGAAGAGGAAGCCATGGAAGTATACCTAGGAGCCATACACCC
The DNA here is from genome assembly GCA_028583015.1 of Wollemia nobilis. NCBI lineage: Eukaryota > Viridiplantae > Streptophyta > Pinopsida > Araucariales > Araucariaceae > Wollemia > Wollemia nobilis. The sequence continues at coordinate 4,638,649 of JAQPPZ010000932.1, forward strand.
CACACTTGCTTCACTCATTGAGGAAAAACTGAGTGGTTTGTCTTTAGAGAAAATCCATGAGATCTTAGAAGAGATAGAACGACAAGGTCTTGAAGAAGAAAAGGCACAACATGTTCACATAAGAGATTGTCCTTCTAAAGATATTGATGCCAACCTACACCAACCATCAAACATAGCACCCTCCACTCCAATGATATCTAAGGTAAATGATCAAGGGGATGAATTTGAATATCCAAATCTTACAACCACCTTAGATGTAGTCCACGGGGAGGTGCAAATTGCTAAGCCAACATCCGCTAGTGAGGATTATGCAGAAATGATCTCATTCATAGAGATACACGATTATCCGGATGAAGGGGTTCTAAATTCAACAATGTTTGATATATGTGATAGGATGGAACCTACCATAGAATTGAATGAAGTGGTTGAAAGTGAAATTGGGAGAAAACCAATAAATGAATTTGAAGACATGATAGAGTTTCACCACTTGTTCTTGGAAGATACTATTGATGAGATGTGTAAAATTAAGGATCAAGAAATTCTTCACCCTCCAAATTATGATAATGAATCATGGGTTACTAATTTGGACGATGATAGCCTTACAAATTTGAATTCAAGAAATGACCCACTTTTGGAAATAATTGAACCATCTAAGGAAGGTGAAGATGAATTTGATGAGAAGCATATTGATGAATTGGAAGATGTTGAAGAAGTAGTTGAACGTCACCACTTGATTTTGAAAGATGATTATTATGATGCTTGGAAGAAGTGGGAAGACTTCACTCATTCCAAAACTACTAATGAAACTTGTGTGCCAATTGATATACAGGACAACATAATCGCCTACTCAAAGGAAGACTTTACAACTCCTGTACAATTTGAGGATGTTTTGGAAGAAAGTTTCAAATCTCATCAAATTTTGAAAGATCATGATGATTCTATTACCAAGGACAAAGAAGAAAAAGAATTGATGAATGAATCAAGAGATCATGTCACAAACATCATGGAATTTCATTCTATGGATTTGGATGACGATTTTTACAATGGTTGGGGGAGATATGATGATGCATTCTTTTCTCACATCTCTATAGATGAAACTCATATCTCACTTGATATGCAAGATATGGAAACTTCCACCTCACATGAAGAGATACCATGGATAGTGAACAAAGAATTAGAACCAAATGATAAAGAGATTGATCAATTGGAAGCAACTCAAATGAAGGATCATCAAGATGAGTCATGGGACATACACTTTGACCAAAAACATTTGAGGGTTGAAAATTTGCATGACCATATTTTGAATTTGATTGATGTTTATGATGAAATGTCGTTAAAGGTGAATGAAAAACAGGGTATGATTTCTAATTACACCTTTGATAACATTGTTTCAATGAATGAAAAAGAAGTTGATGCACTTGAACTGTTAAACCAAATTCATCAACAATTACTAATTGAATCTAGGATAAAAACTTTTAATGATCCTAATTTAGTAAATATCCTAGATGCTTGTAAATTGTTACACAAATTTGATTGGCCTACAAATTTGGAAAATGATTTGGCTTTGAAATTTGTAGAAATAGGCTCCTACTTACAAAATTGCATATTTGAAAAAGATAGCCTAATTCTAAATCAAGGAGGGAATTATGAAGTTTACATTTTAAAGAATAGACATGATAAAATTGAAAATCATTTATTGTCTAATCATTTTAGTAATTTGATGCTCACCTATGGGAGTATTATTGGAACTAAATTAAATTGGTATGGTGAGCATGGCAAGTGGAAATTTGTTGCATTGTTTGGTCTAGTCTTGTTTTTGTGGGATTCCCACAACATTTGGCATGCATATCACGTTATATTTTTGTTGAAATGTTCTAATCATGTTTGGGATCCAGGAAAGTGATAATCCAAGCTTTGCATCATCTTGTATTATATTGTACATTTGTATATAGATTTTGGTTTTTTTGGGTTTTGGTTTGTGTTTTCAAATTTTCATTTTTGGGATTGCAGTTTGGTTTTGGATTGAATAAGTTTTAATTTAAAGTTGTGTGTTTATTTGACATGTTTTGTTTGTCTATATAAAAAAAAAAAATGATGAAAAAGTTGCCTTGAGATGCTAACTTATGTTCTAGATCGGGGAAATATGGAACATTGGAATTATGTGGTAGAAAGCTCCGCAAGAAATACAAACAGTTTAATAGTATCGTTTGAAACTTGTGATGCATGAAGTAGTCGGTTTTATATGGCAATATTTCATCTGCAATTCAAAAGACAATGCATTTCATATTACATCTCACTTTGCACATGCATGCCATCTTAGTTGCATATGCATTTCAAATACAAATCATTAAAGTGTGTCAAATCCTCTTAGGGTTATGCTATCACATAAATAAGAAGAAAATCCTAAGGTTGGGAACTGAGTCTTGAGATATCTAGAACCAAGCACATTTTATACACATTAAAAAGGATCTTGAGCAAAATGATCAAAACCTTGCTTGGAAGAAAAGGTTGGGCGAAAGAAGTATTTCATGTCTATCCTATTATGCAACATGATCCTTAAAACAGTGGTTTTGACCACTTCCATAAAGCTTAAAGCCTAAAATCAGAGTAGTAAGGATAGGGCTAAATCCTCATCGAACTTAGGTTGAGGATCCAACTCCCCAAAGCTTTGATTTGACCTACATGGAGTAGTAAGGATAGGGCATAAATTCTCATCTCGCTTAGGTTGAGAATCGATTCCCCAAAGCTCCTATGTCTCATTTCATGATAAATCTTGGATTGGAAGGATCGTACTACTTGTCCTCTGCAAAGGATGGGTAGTCATCCCCAAGGTCCAAGCAATAAAATTAATATTCTCCATTTTCATCCAAAGCTTGGATTGGAAGGATCGTACTACATGTCCCTAGCAAGGATGGGTAGTCATCCCCAAGGTCCAAGAAGTAAAAAATTAATTTTTCCCATCTCATATTTATATTGGATTGGAAGGATCGTACTACTTGTCCTCCTGCAAAGGATGGGTAGTCATCCCCAAGGTCCAAAGAAATGAAGATAAGTCTTGGATTATGGGGTTAAGTATGCCCATGCATGGCAACATGTCTTGTCTAAAAAACAAGACCACTGACTGTTCAAAGGGTTAGACTAGCATGACCATTTCTTCCATAATTGGTTAAATTATTTTGCTCAAAGTGAGGTAATGAATTCCAAATCAGAATAGTAAGGATAGGGTTAAACTCCCATCTCGGTTAGGTTGGGAGTCTGATTCCCCAAAGTTCTGATTTCACGTTCACTTGCACATGGGTTCAAGATAGTAGGGACTCATAACCAACTTTGGGATATAATAAAGCAATTCATTAGTGGATCCTAAGAGGGTTTGGTAATCTTGAATGTTTGTGCATGATACTAGAAAGTTTAGGCCTTTACAAGAGCAAAATCTCTAAGCATAGTTATCAAGTTACACAAATCATTCACAATCTCACATATGCATTCATGTAAAACTGACAATGGAATGTTGATCAATTTCAAACGATAGGGAATGAAAACACATTGCACACACCGAGCTGATACTTGATGATTCTAATGATTCATATATTTCTGATCTTTGGGCATTGGTTTATATTTCTTATGTGCTAACACATGTTTTTGAGTTTGTATACTTCCAGGTAGGGTTCTCACTAAAATGCTCAGGAGCATTTGATAGCAGAGTCGCCATTTGTTGTGGCTGATCCACAACACACCCCAAAATTGGGGACCCACCCTTTTTGCATGCTTTCAAAGAAGATCTCAGTGACCCAGATGCTAAAAATCAAGAAAAAGGCAAAATTGCACAAAAATGAAAAAGTGTCGCGATATCGCGACATGTCGCTCCGTCGCGGCCAAAAATGAAAAAGTGTCGCGATATCGCGACATGTTGCTCCGTCGCGGCCGAAAATGAAAAAGTGTCGCGATATCGCGACATGTTGCTCCGTCGCGGTCCAGAGAGGAGAGAGAAAGACAGAATGGAAAATTGTCATGAAATCACGACATGTCACAAAATCGCGGTCAAACCAGTCAAACAGGGCAAGGCACTAAAAGCGTCGTGATTTCGCGACAGGAAGCAGCAAAGGGGCACGAAGCAGAAAAACGTCGCGATATCGCGACAAGTCACGTTTTCGCGGCTCCAAGCAGCGAAGTGGTACGGAAGGAAAATATGTCACGATTTCGTGACATGTCACGTTCGCGGCCAAATACAGCAAGAGCAGCTCGAAATAGAAAAGCGTCGCGATTTCATGACGAAAAGCTGGCAAAATGGTACGAAACAAAAATTGTCGTGATTTCGCGACAGAAAGACGCAAGACAGCTCCAAATGAAAAGGCGTCACGATTTCACGACAGGTTGCAGCCGAGGCGTACGGAGATGAAAAGCGTCACGATTTCATGACAAGAAGCAGCCGAGGCGTACGAAGATGAAAAGCGTCATGATTTCACGACAGGTTGCAGCCACAGGGCCCGATAGCATAAAATGTCATGATTTCATGACATGTCTCATTTTCGCGGCACATGAAGGCAGACAAGGCTGTTAGCAGGAAAATGTCGCGATATCGCGACATGTCGCGTTTTCATGATGAAAGTAGAGGAGCAAAGTTGCATGCATAAAAACGTCGCGATATCGCGACATGCTATTTTTTGTCATGATTTACAAGGGGCCATTACGAAACATGTAGAAAAGTGTGAAACACGTGGCATACAGGTGTCAGGGTTACAGAAGTGTTACATTTTAACAGAGAATATCGAACGTTTCGGCATCGAACATAAGGTCAAAAGCAATGAAAAGGCGGGGAAGGTGAAACGAGGCAATCTGGGAGATGAAACGAACCGTCGTGGAAGGAGAAGCAATTTACCATAACTTTAAAAGCGGAAGCACAGATTGGTACGAGGGTCGGAAAACCACTACGGGCAGAGTTGCAGAGCCAAAGGCAATAAGCCATTATGGGCCTGCTTTTGTGGTGTTTTTCTTCCACTTTGTCTGGATATTCCTTTACATTGGACTGGGTAGGAAATTGTTGTAAGAGAGTTGCGAGTCTTGAAGGCCGGAGGGCCATTCCGGGCCTGCTTTGAGGTTGTTTTCTTCCATAGGCTGGGTTTGGGAAACCGAGAGATTCCGTTGTTGTATAATGACCAATTTTTAATACAAAAAATTCAGAGAGTTGCACCTCATTGGCAAGAAAGAAGGAGTTATTTTCTGCATGCAGGATTAAATGTTTATCTTTCCCCTTTTCAGATTTCTAGGCTTATAGGTGAAGTTTAATGCAAGTTCTCTTGGTTGCTTCATGCGAATGTCTAAATCTGAAAATTACGGTTTAAACCCCGAAACCAGCACCTAACTTACCTGGATTGTGCGAGTTTGCAGGTTCAATAGGTTAGGTTGTATGCAGAAAACCTCATTAGCTTCGGTTTTGTCAAAGAGGATAGCATCATACTGAATGCACTTTTTATTTTTCTTTCACATTTTATTTTCATTTTTTTTCTGCATTTTATTTTATTTACAAGCATTAAAATAAAAATTAAAAAAACTAAAAAATTCCAAAGTCAGAAAATAGAAAATTTCCATTTCAAGGCCGGAGTTTCATTTTTCAGTTTTGTTTTTCATTCATGAGCAGATGATGAAATTCCCTTCATAAAATTCCATTTTCATTAAAGGGTTTATGTTTATGACATTTCATCAATTTTCATTTTGAAGTTACAACATGGTTATTTAAGGATCAAATCACATTTGCTTTATTCGGGTTCAATGAACAATCATTAAAGTTTCACAGTAAAATAAACCAACATTGCCCCTTGTTAACAGTTACTTGCAACCACTGAGGTGTTCCAAGCATTTTTATTGAATATCTTTATTTGAGATTATTAATGCACAGATATAAAATGCTAACATAGCGGAACCTTGGAGAAATTGTTTATTAAATTTCTTTGCAAGAGAGGATTTAGAACCCAAATCCTATCGGAGAGTGTGTTTTCACAATCGGGTGAAAATACCACTCAACAAGACATTATTAGAGATGAGTTGACACCACTTAGCATCTTTAAAACATTTTTTGTTAGGCAGTTGTGATTTACAAGATTATTCAGTGTGCTTAGACAAAGTGGTTATTGCTTTCAGGTTCAAACAACGGACACGTGGGCTTAACCATTTTTATCCAGGAGCGTGCATTTTCTTTAAACCATGTTGCTTTGCAAGCATACTAAAAATTGTTGATGTTTATATTATACTTCTTTCCAATAAAATATGGTCTAATATGTTGTCCATTTTTCTTGCATTTTGAATTATATTTCATGCTCAATGTAAACCTCTTCATTGGGTTGAAACCTTATGGAGTCTGAGTTGATTTTATTGTAAAAAAATTTGGGTTGCCTTTACTTCTCAAACTTAGAAAGAAAAGGTTTTGACTTGCTTCATTTAATGTATGAAACAATTCTTATCCTTGCAAGCTCTTCACCTTATCAAATATTTTCAAGTGTTTTGCTTGTGTCAGCATAGAAATTTTTTGGCTCACCTCCTTTGTAGGTTTGGCACCAAGCTAGTCCAAACAAGAGCTTCTGGTTTGAAATAGTAAGCAAATATTAATAAAATTCTAAGCATACAATTATTTACTTGAACTTCTGGAACCAAGTATTTGGAATAATTATGTATCTAGACAAGTCCTTAAAGCTTGAATATCAGGCAAAGTTTCAATTTTCATCTTATCAAATCTTCTTCTGGTCTAATGAATTTCTTTTGTTTTTGATCCACTCCTTGCTTCTTTCTAATGCTTCAAATATTGCTTCCAAATAGGGATTATAAAATTTCTTATTTTGTCTAAGCTATTATTTTTGTCATTTTGTATGGTTTTGACCAATTCACTTCCTACTACTCTTTGCCACATCCTCTAGGTTATCCCCATATGGGTCAACAAGCCTAGATAATTTGTAGAGGTTTCACAACTTGAAATCTTTGAGATGTTTATGTTTCCACAAATTTCTAAGTATTAAGATCCGCTTGATGAAAATAGGAGCTTATCTTGTTGATCCCTCAACTAAACAACTTGGGTCCTTCCTCCCTTGTTCCCGAATTTTATCAAGGGCCATTGTTAGATAATGATTAAGGACCCCATTAAATGTGGAGTGAAATTCAGTTTTTGAACCCACCACCACAATGATAGGTGAACTAGAATCTGTTGTATGGGATAAAATCCTACTAGAGGTAGAGATTTTTTAGCTATCATCAAAAAGGCTTTGGGAATCTTACAAATAGTGAGAATTGGCTTAGTTTCCATCAAAAAGGTCAACAAACCACTCACAAGCCTTAACTCTTAATAAGACCACAAATAATCTGAGAGCTAAATTTTTTTTATACATTATGGAATGCATGCAGGCTCACCATGTGGTTTATATGCTTGATTGGAGTCATCTTCCCTAGTGAAGTATGAGAGAGATTTTAGAGTGGACGTTGATATCTCTTCCCATATTTTAGGTGGAGTAGAAGGTCTCAACAAATATTTGTCATTCCAAGCAAGGAGTGATCTGGTTGGTCTTTGTTAGAGATATTGATTTGAAGGAGTAAAAGGGTTAGAGATCTCAACAAATATTTATCATTCGATGAAGATCTCAGTCTACTTTTTCACTGGAAAAGTTTTGAGGTCCTACTAGATGAGAGATATTTAACATAAATTTGGAATTTTTTGCATAAAATACCATAAGACCAAGACCAAGTCACTTTGATTTCTTATGGTATTTTATGCACATAGTTCTAAATTTATGTTAAATATCTCTCATCTAGTAGGACATTTCAGGTTTCTCGAAAAAATTCCAGTGAAAAAATAGACTGAGATCTTCATCAAATGACAAAGATTTGTTGAGACCTCTAATCCTTCTACTCATTCAAATAAACCTCTCTATCCCTTATCTCTCTTCCATTTTTCTTTTATTTCTTTAGTCATTAACCAACAATGATTTTACAAGTAGTTTACCTTCTCCAAAGGTTGATTCAAAAGAAATTTTGAGTCATCCATTCTTGACTTGGGTCTAGGGCATACATTCCATACCTAGGCAATTCAAAGCATCGAGAGTATCATATATTTTCACTAGAAACATATTTTATGGTTCAAGTGAAAAAGTATATTTATTTAGACATCGATTGTGGACACTTTGTCGTTATTAGACATCAAAGTGACTTGGTCTTGGTCTTATGGTATTTTATGCAAAAAGTGCCAAACTTATGTTAAATGTCTCTCATCTAGTAAGACATTTCAGGTTTCTCAAAACTTTTCGAGTAAAAAAGTAGACCGAGATCTTCATAGGGAGGGTGGATCCCTTTGTGTCTAGTTGTACTTTGCATCTATCTTAAAAAATGTTTCTAATTATTTATTAATTTTTAAATTAAAAAATATTTATCTATATTATAATTAGCAAAAATATTATTTATGATGAGATATTTTTTCCCAATTTAAGATAAGGATTTTTTTTGGTTTATTAAATTATTTATAAATGTATTATTATTTTAAAATATTTTATTAAAAATAAATACTAATTCTTAGTATTAATATTTTTCAAAGGTATCAATGTCCTTTCTTCACTTCAACCCTTGCAACATCTCTTTAAGAATTGTCAAGAATATTTACAATGGATTATTATTAAATGTAGCATGGAAATTTTATTATTTAACTACGAAAAAGGCAAAGATTTAGATATCATTTCTTATTTATTTTCTATTGTGAGGTTTCTTCAACAATTTAACTCTACTAGCATTTTTAATTGGAAGAGATTGAAGCACAATCTATGTAACATACTATGTAAATTTAAATAGAGATGAAAATATACCTTTTGCTAATGAAAATTTTAGATGAGATAAAGTGCAAATACTTTTCACTAGTGGAGATGAGTGTTGTAACAAATCAACTTCAAGAAAACAACTATTCCAATAGCAAATTCAAGAATAATAGCAATAGAAACAACATCCACAAAAATATTTGCAATAGAATCAAATTCCAAAATAGTAAATCTAGTAAAGTATCATAGAAACTTATTCCAAACCTTAGAACAGTGCAATCCACTCAAAGAGGGAGAAGTCTTATAGATTTGTAGAGAGGACAAAGTCTCTTATGTGTCTCAAAGGTCATAGAAGTTAGAAGAATGAATAGATGATCCAACTACATCATGTCTCTTCTTATTTATAGTCTAACAAAGTAAGAAACCCTAACCCTAACGTTCAAGGGTTGACTATCCTAGAGTAAGGGCCCAAGCTAATCAAAGTAAATATAGCTAACATGGTTACATTAAGGCTATCACATGGTCTCCCTCTTAAAAATATTTATCCTCAAAGCCAGAAATTTCTATAATATGGTTATTAATTCCCATGTTAAATACAATTCTAGAAGATTCTTCCACTTGATGAGGATTTTGCACTTGGTAAGACTATATATTATATACCCACAACTATAACACTATTTTTTGCTTTACTTCAACAAAACCTTCTTCATCCAACTTTGGAAGCTTTGTCTAGGATTGCACCTTGTAGCGAGTACCTATTTAAAGAAGTAGATGGAAGCTCTAACAAATATGCCACATCTTGATCCTATAAATAACCTTATAGGGACCATAGAATTTGGGTGTAAGATTTTAGATGGATTTAATCTTCAAAGAAATCTATTTATACGATTAGAGCCATAAAATACCATATCACCTACCTTAAAGTGTCGTTCTTAGCAATGTAAATCTTATTATGAATTTATATGATTTTGGGCCTAACAAATATTATCCTTAAGAAGCTAGAGAATAAAATGCAAGTACTAGAGAAAATCGTCCATTTAAACAACTCGAGAGGAGCCTAAGAGATAGTGTCTAAGGATGGTTTTTTAAATTTTCCTATACAAAGCCTCAAGTGGAGACATCTTAGTGGAGAGGTAATAAGAAGTCTTGTGCCACCATTATGCCAAGAGAAGCCATTTGATCCATTGATATTTATTATCTTGGGAAAAGCATTTTAAATATGTGCCTAAACATTGTTCAAAATTTTATTTTTTGTCTATCTATGGGTGATAGGAAGATATAATATTATGTTGAGGACCATTGAGAGTCAACAGTTCCTTCCAAAAGTAGTTGGTAAAAATATTGTCATGATCACACACAATAAACTTGGGTATACCATATAATTTGAAAATAAAATCAAGGAGGGTAGATGCCTGAAAAACCCTAGAATGTCTCCACCAATTTTCATATCATTTGGAGCAACACAGATCCCAGCGCATCCATATGTGTGAATGATATATTTGGCAAGTGGCTATGCGAGGGTTTCATCTGGGTTGAGTGCAAGCGGCTCCAGAGGTTGGTTTTAGGGCCTTCGGGCCCTAGCGGCCAATATTTTTGTGGTTTATGCTCAATATTTTAGCAGGAAATGTTGCGGGGGATACAAGATGGGTTAGAAATTTGTCTTTCAACGGATCATACTGTGAACTTGAGTGACAACGGCTTCCAATTTGTTGCACAAAAGAAAAGTGAAAACCATACCTTTCCACGGCGTCTAGGGCAAGGATTAAAGAGACCACGAAATAAGTTTCAAGCGAGTTGATCAAAAAATGGCTCATATCTCAAGTGAATCTGGTGCTAAGGTGCACCCACAAAATAATTCTACTATGAAAACCCCTATCAAGGGTAAGAATTTTGAAGACTCGGTCCCAAAAATGAATTTTAGGGATGCCCTTCATGGTGGACGACCTCAGCCCAATGATAATATTAATATTAGGGCTTCTCATAAACCTCTAAGAATGCCTAATATAGATCCTAGGAAAACGGAGTCGGGATGTCTTAAAGCGGTGATGGAACTCCTATTGTTAAGCTTGATATGGGTAACATTCAGATCGGCATTGAAGATTTGGAAAAAAGAGGACTAATTTGTCGGTTCGTGGGTTTTCAGTCAGAGTCTATCTGCTTTCAAAGTCTGGGCTGCAAAAAGCTGGAAAACTAAAGGTGAGTTACAAATCTCTATTTATCCAAATGGTTATTTTCTTGTTTTATTTGCTAATAATGAAGATAGAGAGAAAACTTTTCAAGGGGGTCCTTGGTTTTTGGAAGGGCGGGGCTTTTCATGAAGCCCTGGCATACTAAATTTAAAGCCGAAGAAGAGATGCCTTCTATAGCTCCCGTGTGGGTTAGACTCTTTGGCCTCCCTATTGAATTTTGGAATCCTACTATTTTTTCTTCAATTGGAAACTCTTTAGGAACTTTTATGATGATTGTTGATTGTACTCAAAATTTTGAACATATTATTTATGCTCGAATTTGTGTTTTAATGGATTTTGACAAACCCCTACCTAAAAATATCACATTACAATTTGGGGAAGACACTTGGGAGCAAGTAGTGGACTATGAGAACATTCCTTTTCGTTGTAGAATTTGCCATGAATATGGTCATTTGGCCAGTGCTTGCCCAAATAAAATTCCTGATCAAAAGAAAGAAGATATAAACTCGACAGGTTTCCAAATACCTAAGAAGAAGAACACTAAAAAAAAACCAGTAATGAAGGATCAATCAAAGTCATTTGCTAATATGTTTGAAATCCTTTCCACAAATGATGTCCCAAGTGAGGAAGAGGAAATAATGGAAACTGAAATCTTAGAAACACAATTTAAATATGAAGGAAAGAACTCGAGAGACAAACCAACAAATCAAAGGTTTTCAACGAAAAAAAAAAGGAGAAAATTTACACAAGAAAAACAATATTTCAAATGTCAAAACTTCAAATAATGCGAGTCCCAATATAGACTCCATTGAACCATCTAGTAAAATTTTGGTTGTGTATGAGCATTCTTCAAGGTTAGAAGCCATCTCGGATTCAATTGGAATAAGTCAAGAAACGGGGAAAAAAAAATTGAAGATGGATTCTAATCAAAAAGTAGGTCGCAAGACCAATCAATATCATATGGTAAAAGAAGGTGAAAAGCTTGTAGAGGAAGGTAAGATTAATGCCCTTCCCAACATTTTTAGCCCTGGTATTAATGAAGATCATCACTTGGAATATTAGAGGACTCAAAGGGAGTCTTTCAAAACAAAATGAAATTAGAAGAATGATTCGGATAAATCATCCACATCTTGTTTTCCTTCAAGAAACAAAGATGTCAATGGAGGATATGGACTTAATTGCCGGTAAAATTTGGCCAAGCTGGAAAAGTGGTTTCCCTCGGTTCCCAAGGGACTTCGGGTGGCATTGCTTGTCTTTGGGACCCAAAAGAGGTAGTTATTCACCATATGGTTGGCGGTTGGGGTTTGTTGGCTATAGCTATTCAAAGTAGACATTCCAACCAGATTATGCTCTGCATTCTTGTTTATGCCCCGACTTCTTTGGAGGAAAAAAGAAGACAGTGGAAGGATATTACTCATATTATCTCTCATTTTCCTAAAGCTTGGATCTTGATCGGAGGAGATTTCAATACCATCCTCTCTCTGGATGAGAAAAGGGGGGAAATAGAAATTTGGACAAAAGTACTGACCTCATGAGCGAATATATTGCAAACCTCCATCTTGTGGATATCCAACCGAGATAATGGCCTTATGACTTGGTCTAACAGAAGGCAAGGCTTAGCTTGTATAATGGAGAGATTGGATAGGTTTTTGCTCTCTAAAAATTTCTTAATCCATGGTCACATTCCTAAAGTGAAGACTCTTAATAATGTTGGTTCGGATCATTGGCCGGTCATGGTGGAAATGTGGAAAACCAATGTGAGTTTCTCTCCTTTTCGTTTTCAATTAATGTGGCTTAGAGACCTCGTGTGCAACAATGGTGGAAGGAAGGTAAACCTAGGCATGGGACTAAGATGTTCTGTTTTGCCAAAATACTGCAATACATTAAATCCAAAATCAAGACTTGGAACTGGAAAGAGTTTGGGGATGTTCATAAAAAAAAACATGAAGTTATTGCTCATCTTGAAAATTTGAATAAGAAAATCCGTTTAGATGGCCTCACGAGAGAAGAGAAGTGCGAGATGAAATTAAACTCACAACTCGGTTAGAGGAATGGGAAAAAAGAGAAGAAATCTTATGGAAGCAAAAATCTAGAATTCAATGGCTCAAAGAAGGAGATCGAAACACAAATTTCTTCCACAAATCTCTTCTAGCTCGAAGATCTCACAACTTTATTTCTTCCTTAAAATCAGATTTTGGAGATGTTGTTTATACTTGGGATGGCATGAACTCTATTGTTGTTGATTACTTTTCCAATATTTTTGCTGCTACTCCTCTTGACTCGACTTCACAACAAAATGTTCTTCAAGCAATCCCTTCTCTTATCACTTCGAGGAGAACTCTATTTTGACTACTCCTGTTACTATCAATGAGCTTCAACAAGTAGTTTTTAAAATGCAAAAAGGGAAAACCCCAAGTCCTGATGGTTTTCCTATTGAGTTCTACCAAGAGTTCTGGGATATCCTTCATGTTGATTTATTAGAGGTGGTGGAAGAAGCCAGGAAATCCAAAGAAATTTTGAAGGTTATCAATAAAACTTATATTACTCTTGTTCCAAAAGCTCAAGAGGTTGATCATATCTCGACTTTTAGACCTATTGCTTTATGTAATGTTCTTCTCAAAATTATTACTAAAATCATGGCAGAAAGGTTGAAGCCTCTTTTGCATAAGATTATTTCCCTAGAGCAAGGGGGATATGTGGAAGGACGTCAAATAGTAGATGAGATAGTTCTTGCTCAGGAAGCCATCCATTCCATGGATATGCAAAATTCTCCTTCTATGTTCATCCGGTTAGACTTATCCAAAGCTTATGACAGTGGATTGGCACTTCCTTATCAAAGTTTTGAGGCAATTTGGTTTCTCTAAGGATTGGATGGATTGGATTATGGGATGTATCTCTTTAGTTTCCTACTTAGTTCTTATCAATGGCAGGCCTTCTCTGTCTTTCCCGACTTCTAGAGGTATTAGGCAAGGTGACCCGCTATCCCCTTATTTATTCATCATTCTTGTTGAATGCTTGGGTAGGACTATAACCAAAAAGAGGGAAAACAAAACCCTTGAGGGAGTTACCATTGCTCATGGAGCTAGACCTATCTCTCATCTTCAATTTGTGGATGACTCTACCCTTTTAGGTAAAGCTACAATTAAGGAAGCTTCTAATATTAAGCAAATCATTAGCTATTTTTCTAAGGCTACTTGGGCAGTTGATCAATGAAGACAAATCTAAAGTTATTTTCTTTTATTGCTCTGCTAGACAGGAATCCATGGTCTTGGATAAATTAAGATATAAGAAGACCTCTCTTCCAATCACTTATTTAGGTATTCCCATAAATATTAAAAGGCAGAAAAATAAAGATTGGAATTGGTTGTTGGACAAAGTCAAGAAGAAAATTGGAAAGTGGACCAACAAGTGGCTTTCTTCTGGGGTAGAATCACCTTGGTAAAATCAGTCCTTCAAGCTATTCCTATTTATGTTTCTTCCGTTTTGAATATCCCAAAGGCTGTTCTTCGAGAATTGGATCAAATGAGTCATCGTTTCCTTTGGAGTGGTACTAAGGAGAAAAGAAAATGGGCCTTGGTGAAATGGGATACTTTATGTCTTCCTAAGAGTGAAGGGGGGTTAGGATTCCGGTCTTCAATTAATAACAACAAAGCTTTAGCTGCTAAATTATATTGGAGGATGTTGCATAACCCCAATGCTCTTTGGGCCAATAATCTCCGTGCTAAATATGCTGAGAACAAAAGTCCTGAAGACCTTGTTCGCTATCAACTTCCTACCAAAGGTTCTCCCATTTTAGCAGTTCTTAAGGCTGGTGAGGATTTGATAAAGAAAAAATTATTTTGGATCATTCATAATGGTCAACATGCAAATTTTTGGACAGATTCTTGGGATGGTCACAAGCCTTTGATAACTCGGTTTCCCGATTGGAGGCCTTGGATGGAGGAGCTTCACCGAGCTAATTGGATAAAGGTGGCTAATTACTGTCGGTACCATACTTGGTAATTCAAAGGTTGGTAGATATTGGATCCCTATTGAGGACTGGCCTATTCAAATCCCGGAAAGGCAAAGACAAGATATCCAAGGCATCCTTCATATGAGATCCCTCTCTTGGTCCCATGAAAAAGATTGTTTTGGATGGAACAACACTACTAAGGGTGAGTATTCGAGTTGCTCAAGGTTATTTGACCTTATGCCATAATAATCCCAACCATTCTTCTGACATATTTTCTCAATTGTGGGCTCAAAAGCTCTGGCCTAAGGTGAGGTTCTTTAATTGGATTTTATTGCATCGTAGGGTTCTTACTTGGTGAGCAACTTATGAAGCGTGGTTTTCATGGCCCTTTTAGATGTGAAATGTGTGAAAAGAATGTAGAAAATATCAACCATATTTTTATTGAGTGTACTTTAGCCTCTGAGCTATGGAGGAGAATGGCAACTTTACTTGGCTTACAGTGGTCCAATTTTTTCACTTTTGAACAGATTTGGAGGGATTGGCCTAATCAAGAGGGTGTTGATCATTTTATTAGGCAATTAGTTTGGATGGGTTCTACCATTCTTCTTTGGAATATTTGGAATGAAAGGAACAACCAAATTTTTAATCAAGATAGGAAGGATATTCACTATATTTGGCAAAAGACCATAGCCAACTTAGTTGAATCGGTCCATCAACTCCTTAATCACCCCCAAAACTCCCACCAAAGATGGGATCAAGTGATGCAAAGATTGAAGATTAAACCTTCTAAGGGCAACCAACTTAAAGGGAATGTGAGTATTAGTAAGATGGATAGGACTAGAAATTGGCAACCTCCTCCTAAGGATTTTGGAAAAGTCAATACTGATGGAGCCTCTAGAGGGAACCCTGGAAAAGCCGGTGTGGGAGGAATTGGTAGACTTTCGAGATGGCTCCCTGGTTTTTACTTTTGCTGAGAATTTGGGTATTCTTTCCAATAACCTTGCTTGAGGGGTATGGTATCCTTAGAGGCCTTCAGGAGGCTACTAAGGTTGGATGGGAAAAGGTGTTAGTTGAGTCGAACTCTCAACTTATGATTAATCTCTTGAAGACTCCTTCTAAGAATCATAAGGTGGATTGGAGAATAAAAAGAATTATTGAGAAGATTCGGTTAATCCGAGATGGGATTTTTGAAAGTTGATTACAATCATGTGGTCGAGAGATCAAAACAAGAGTGTTGATGCTTTAGCTAATTGGGCTTTGGACAAAGGTGATCTTACTTGTTATGGCCACCCTCCTATATGGTGGGCTTCTCAAATTAGGGAAGCTCTTCTTTCTATCATTTCTTTGGATGGCTCCGGTTACGAAGGTACCTAGTTTCTTCTTGTTTTTTTTTTTTTCTCTTTGGTTCATTCAGTTTTTTTAGTTCCCTAGCTCATTCTATTCTTTATTTTGTTTCCTCTGTTGATTCTTGCATTAATAGTCTTCTGGTCTAGATAGGTCATTGTTTTGTTCATTTTTTTTTTTTTTTCTTTTGTCTTCTTTGTTTAGTTTTTTAAGGTGGGTGGGTTCTTTTGTTTTGTTTTGTTTTTGTGTTCTTTGTGTTGTTTTTTGTTGTTCTTGTGTTTTTGTTGTTTTGTTTTTTTTTATGTTTTTTGTTATTGTTCTTGTGTTTTTTTCGTTCTTGTTCTTGGGTTTCTCTTTGTTTGTGTTATTTCATTTTTTTATGTGTGAGTGTTTTCTATGTTTTTTATTTTTGTTTATTGTCTGTTGTTGGTTGTTTTTATTTTTATTTTTATTTTTATTTTTATTTTATTTTTAGGTTTTGGTTGTGTTTATTTTTCATGTTTTTTTGGGTTATGTCTTTGTAGTGTCTTGTTGTTTTTGTCTTGTTTGTGTTTTGTTATGTGGTTCTTGTGTTTTTCTATGTGGTTTGTGTTGTGGTTTCTTTTATCTTATTGTGCGTGTTTGGTTGTGCTTTTGGTTTTGACACACTCAAGGAGCATGTTTTTTATTTTATTTTATTATTTTTGTTGTTATTTACTTTTTTTAATTTGGTTTTGTGTGTTTGTTTGCTCCTTGAGTATGTCAAAGGTGGTAGGCCAGGTCCGAGTCCTGGGCGTTTTTGGCGGAATGGATACCCCTGCCTCCTTGGGTCTTACCCGAAAGTGGCATCCCTTTTGGGATGTTTT